>OY754965.1:28182196-28592196 GCA_963576475.1 Molanna angustata
TATATATATATATATATATATATATATATATATATATATATATATATATATATATATATATATATATATATATATATATATATATATATATATATATATATATATATATATATATATATATATATATATATATATATATATATATATATATATATATATATATATATATATATATATATATATATATATATATATATATATATATATATATATATATATATATATATATATATATATATATATATATATATATATATATATATATATATATATATATATATATATATATATATATATATATATATATATATATATATATATATATATATATATATATATATATATATATATATATATATATATATATATATATATATATATATATATATATATATATATATATATATATATATATATATATATATATATATATATATATATATATATATATATATATATATATATATATATATATATATATATATATATATATATATATATATATATATATATATATATATATATATATATATATATATATATATATATATATATATATATATATATATATATATATATATATATATATATAATATATATATATATATATATATATATATATAATATATATATATATATATATATATATATATATATATATATATATATATATATATATATATATATATATATATATATATATATATATATATATATATATATATATATATATATATATATATATATATATATATATATATATATATATATATATATATATATATATATATATATATATATATATATATATATATATTTATGTTATAATATTTTTATCTCGGTTTTCCCGTGTCAGTAGGTCTTGACTAAGACCATTTGTCTTCCGACGTTTCGCCTGAATATCACCAGGCATTTTCAAGTCCTTGAAAATGCCTGGTGATATTCAGGCGAAACGTCGGAAGACAAATGGTCTTAGTCAAGACCTACTGACACGGGAAAACCGAGATAAAAATATTATAACATATTTCACCCGTGAAAACATCAAATATAACATATATATATATATATATATATATATATATATATATATATATATATATAGTATATATATATATATATATATATATATATATATATATATATATATATATATATATATATATATATATATATATATATATATATATATATATATATATATATATATATATATATATATATATATATATATATATATATATATATATATATATATATATATATATATATATATTATTGATGTAAAACATGTTTCATTTTATCATTTCCTTAGTACCTACCTACTAAAATACTACTTAATATAATAAAAAAGTAATATTTATAATACCTAGATAAATTGTTAGTAAACGTATACCTTAATAGCAATTTAAATTCAATAGTAGAACTAAGTGCTACCCATGAAACGACAGCACCTCACTTCGATAATGACGATAGCACCTCATCCGGAATTCCGAACTACTCTCTGAGATGATTTAATCAAGATGTTCTTTTAGGCCCCATACCCCGTCTTCCTTCCCTCTTTCCCTCGACTATGAGTTTTAGAAGGACATATTTGTCACTACGGAATATGTGACCAAAGTATGCAACTTTGCGTCTCTTGACAGTGGTCAGCAACTCTCTCTCTCTCTCTCTCTTTCGCTGTCATATTTAAAACTATTTGAAATTATTTATTTTTCCATTATTTCATTAAATTTATTGATTTTTATTCAATTATTTTACACATTGCAATAGCAAAAAGGAACTAAGTATATTAAAAAAAATATACTAAACATACTATGTACAACATTGTTCCTACTTGGATATTCACTACCTCACTAAACGAGTCTGTTCAGAGGCAGTACTTTTTTAATTTGATCTAAGGTTTCATGTTAGGTATTGAATACAAAAGAATTAACATAAATAATTAAACATTAACTGAAAAATATACAGCGATCTCTCAGTTATTTGAACCCATATAATTGTAGTTGAAATAATGAATGGTACCAAGCTTTGATAGAGATTCTCAGGCTATGAAGGCAGAGATTAGTGAATGTTAGAATATTTAACAGTGCCTTTATGAGCAGATTACATTCTGCCAATCCATAGTGTTTAAATAATTAACACCTGACAACCCTGTTTGTGTATTGTGTATAGATATCTACATACCTATACCTACTTTCTTAACCACACTAAATAAAGGAACACCGCCCGTTGAATATTAGGTATACTAACTCATTTCGCACCATGGCATGAAGCGGCATATTATGCTTCTACTCTACTTTACCGACAAACATTTCAAGAATGACGCAGGTATATAATATAATACCTACTCATTCAGTACAAGAAATAGCCTGAGAATATTTATGTCTGATCGAATTCTCCGATGGTAAAATATGAGAAATATGAGAAATCAATGACAGTGTTTATGAATAACTCATCAATCTCATTAATTATTATTGTTGATTGTACTACAATGTTTATATATCTAATCTACAGGGATTTGCATAATGAGAGGCTCTTCGTGCTATGCCTTTTTCTTGTTCAAAGTATCACTTTTCGAGAGAAATTTTAACACTTCTGATGGGTGAAGTGAATGATAGTGGGGTAATCTGAACATTGACATGGGGTAATTTGACATTGACATTTCCGCTCATACTTCTCATATTTTTATCAGTTAGGTAAGTATCGAAAAATAAAAAAAAACATTTTTAAAAATTCAAATTCAAAGCATACTATAGACTGCCGTGACAAAGTAGTGGGTCGTTTGGCTTCTGTGCCAGCATCTTGGGTTTGAATCCCTGTAGAGAAGAAATTGAACTCACGCAATTCTGCCTTCTGACCTGAAATTACTGTTTTGTTGGAAGACTCGCAGCTGGCTCAGTGTGTATGGAAGTGAAAATAAAATAGATATTGAACCTACCTACATTAAAAGTAGGTATATCGCAGTCTCCTAACCCACTCCATAGGGTATGTTTTAGATCTACGTTAACCTACATACAGTCAACTCCTCAGAAACCAAAGTATTCAATTCAAATTAATAGAATTTGAGTAACGCTTTAACAATTATCGATAAAAAATTAACCAACCGACACTTGAACATTATACGCATAACTATAATATATCAAAAATTTCCGTGTCGGAAGATGTATATAATTTCATCCTCCTCATTTTATATTCACTGCATACCTTTATCCTTTTTACATTCGTTTTCCCTCCCCTGAGACTGTCTCTGTCTCACAAAGGATTTTAGCATTCGGCATATAATTAGATCGAAGGAGGTTAGAGCCAAACCATTTGCCGAATTTTGTCTTAATATAACAAGTTGAAAAAAATAATTACTATAGTATTGTCTCTGAGGATGCTGGCCGTGTGGGTTTATTTTACATTTTTGTTCGATTAAATCTTTAGTTCAAAAGCATTTTTAATTAAAATTTTCAATCAATTTCTTCTGCGTTAACCAAAATACATTAAAGCTAATAAAAAAGGACGGTTTAGTACCTAAATGAAAACTGAATTAAATTTATCTGGCAATAAATTGTTAATTGACAATATTCCAAAGAATTAAAGTTAAAAGGAATTAAAGGTAGGTAGGTACTATCAAAAACATCAGGAATTGTTTGTGCTATCAAAGGGAATCATGAAATTTGCTTTATCTCTAAATCTTTAAAATGATCCATTATGCCTTCTTGTTTTATATTTTAAACTGACGAATATATTACCTATAACATCGCAAGCAAATTTCCCATCTGAGTAAAGCGGCACTAATTCAAGTGATTGACCAATCACTTGTTATGTACAGATGTCCATTCTCTTATTAAAGTATACCTAGGCCAATTTTACAAAACGCTTATTTTTTTTTGGTAATTATTCGACAGGCCTATATACGATTTTCGGTCAAAAGTGGTCGTATTGAGACTTAAACAAAAACATTTTTAAACTTGATTGTTACTTTAGATTTTTTGGCTTTTATATTATTTTAATAAAAAATACACAAGAATTTTTATTTTTTTATTTTTACCACTTCGATCTTCGGAACTCAGCCGCGACGCAAATTTCCGTCGTTAGATTTAATCTTCACATTTTTTGACGAGTTCTGAGAATATGGTAGAAATGTCCACCGCAACCAGTAAAATTTTAAAAGTGGTCAGCGAGAAAAAAAAGATTGGGAAACTTTGATCTAAATCAACGATCTAGTTTCGTTTGAAAAATATTCACCCATCTAGTACTTAACACATCATAATATAAGGCTCTGAGGGAGTTGTTATATGTACCTACTACCTATCAACCCTATAGGTTTCTATATAAAAAAAAATTAGTCATTCTACAAGTATTTAAAATACCTATAGGTACGATTTTTGTATTTTTATTAGTATTTTTTTCGATTAATCTAGGATTATTTACAATACGGACAAACGATTTTGGGATAATGCAAATGACTGACATAATAAAGAGTAGTGACTGTGAATTTCGTTCAAAGTAACGAATATTCCAATGTTACGAATCGGTTCAAATTTACGAAGCGTTCAGTCTAATGCCACTTATAATTTCTCATAGTCAGTACTAATGGGACCCTGGGTTATAGGGAACCATTCCAGAAGGCTTTGGCTCAAGACGTACGATTATTGCGGAGCATGCCAAGACGAAGAGGAGAAAGAGACTGAGTTAAACTTCCTGTTCTCTCTAGGAATAGGAGAAACTCCATGGGAAGCATCTTCTAAGATGATCTAATGGACATAACGTCTGCTGACATGAGAGATGTTATGACATTCATTTGCCAGGGTGGATAAGTTAAAGGGGAAGGACAGCTCCATTTGTGGTATCACCAAAGGTTAATATAATGAGGTGTGTTCTCTTTAAGAACTACCATTCGCAAAAGTTATTGAAACTGTATCGTTATGTCTAATGTAAATTTCGAAACGAATTCCATGTTTTAGGGGGCATATGTATAAACCTAAACATCCCAATTTTAAATGAAATTTCTCAAATATGTGCAACGTTATATTTCTAAAAAAAAACCATAAGTATTTTGAACATTTCTCTAATGAATGTTCGTCACGATTTTAAAATTCAGCATAAATTCTCCTTAAATAATTATTTAAAATGAAAGGACCGAATGCAGATTCGGTGTATGGAATGTGAGAGGAGGAATGGAAAGAAAGATGAATGAACTGTGTGATGTGATGAAAAAGAAAAAAATAGATATACTTTGCTTGACTGAAACGAAGAGGAAAGGTAGTGGCATGAACGAAAGACACGATGGAAGAATGGAACTATGGTCGGGCATAAAGGAAGATAATTTTGCATGCGAGGGAGTAGGGGCGGTATTAGATGAGAGAATGGTAGAGTGTATGAAAGAGTATAAGCTAGTAAGCTCAAGACTCATGTGGATCAGATTTAAGATGGGAATTACAGGGGTGTTTCTGCTTATAGGATACGCACCTGTGAACTCTAGCTTAGAATATGAAAAGGATGAGTTTTGGGCAAATGTAAGAGAGGAAATGAACAAGAAAAAAAGACAATGAAAAAATGATTCTGGTAGGCGATTTGAATGTCTGGGTAGGAATCCGGAGGAAAGATTTCGAATCAACCCTCGGACCTTACGGTGATAGCAGAATGAACGACAACGGTAAAAGACTGTTCGATGTACCTACATATGTGTGGAAATGGACCTGTTCGTGTCAAACACAGTTTTTGACCATAAATGGATCCATATGTATACATGGGAAAGAGAAAATGAAAGATCCATGATAGATTTTGTTTGTGTGGACTCTGCTTTGAGAAAAGTGACAGTTGATACGAGGGTCTACAGAGGTGCCGAGCTAGAGACAGACCATTTTTGGCTGTCACAAAAATACGCCTGTTCACTGGCTGGCGCTCTAAAACCAATCGTGGAAGTCTGCCACCGCTTATCAAAGTAGAGAAGCTGCAAGAGGAAAGTGTAAGACAAGAATTTGCAAGAAAGATCGAGTGTGCTTTAAGTCCCCACGCAGTGACAGAGATGGATATTAGTACTCAAAAACAGTGTACTCAGTGTGGCTAAAAGTGTGTGTGGCGAAGCAAAAAGAGGTAGAATGAAAGGAGATGCTTGGTGGAATGAAAGAGTAAAGAAATTAGTGGAAGAAAAACGGAAAGCGTGAAAGGAATGGCTGGCATGTAAAGGATCGGGAAACGAGAAGGAATAAAGAGCTAAAAATATATATAATGAGTGCAAGAGGAAAACAAAAGTAACAGTAAAAGAAGAAAAGGATGCATTGAGAGAAAAGGAAAGCGTGAAAATTGTGAATGATTTTTCTGGGAACACAAAAATGTTCTGGAAAAGAGTAAATCGACGGAAACAAGGAATAGTGCGAGGATCAAAATGTATACATAATAAAGATGGTTGTATGGTTATAGACGAGGAAAAAGTCAAGGAAAGATGGAAGGAATATTTTGAAGAGTTATATGAAAGTACACAGTGCGAAAGTCGGACGAACAACAGAATACCAATAAATGAATGTGAGAATGACAGCGAGAAAATTTCAATAGAAGAGGTCAGAGAGGCAGTGAAGCATGCACGTACAGGAAAGGCTGCGGGATTTGATTGTATACCAACTGAATTTATCAAATATGGTGGCAAAAAGACGATGGAATGGTGTCATTGCCTCTTCAACAAATGTTGGGAGACAGGACATACCCCGTCAGACTGGAGAAACGCAGTGATTGTGCCCCTCTTTAAGAAAGGGTCAAAACTAGACTGCAAGAACTACCGAGCTATCAGTCTGCTGAGTTCAGTTGGAATATTGTATGCTAGGATAAGTACTAGATCAAAAGTTGAGAAAGGCTACAGCAAGCAAGGTGTGGGATGCACAAGGAGCGTTTGTTGGAGGTAGAGGATGCACCGACAAATTTTTTTCCCTTCAAATGGCGACTGAAAATGTCCTGGCAAAAAACCAGAAGCTTTTCTGCGCTTTCATAGACCTGGAAAAGGCTTATGACAAAGTAGACCGTGAAAAACTTTGGAACTTGCTATCAGTGTATGGAGCGGGGAGCAGGCTGATAGGGGCAATATCATCTCTGTATGAGGAAAGCCAAGCCTGTGTAAGAATTGAAAACTCTCTCACAGGATGGTTCTCCATTAATATGGAAGTGAAGCAAGGGTGCGTACTATCACCGTGGCTCTTTAATCTATAGGTATATTGACTACTTTGTGAGAGCACTAAAGAATGAGAACATTGGGCTGAAACTGGAAGGTGTGACTGTATGTGATCTAATGTATGCGGATGGCAAAGTATTAATGGCTGAAAGCGTGGAATGTTTGGTTAAAATAGTATTCGAAGGATTGAGAATGAATGCAACTAAATCTAAAGTGATGGTATTTGAGAAGAGCGAAAGACGAACAAAATGCGAGATACGAGTGGAGAATGTACAATTAGAACAAGTCGATGAATATTTATACTTAGGAAAATGAATATTTATACTTAGGCATGTTTCAGCGTGATGGAAGATTGGAAAAAGATATTGAAAGGAGAGTAACGGCAGGTAATAGAGTGAATGGTGCATTAAGACAGGTAATGGCTGACCCAATTATTTCGAGGGAAGCAAAGCTCGCGGCACACAATGGTATCGTCGCACCGACTCTAATGTATGCTAGTGAGACATGGACTTGGCAGAAGACGCATGAAAGTAGAATTAACGCGGTTGAAATGAGGTCACTAAGACGAATGTGTGGTAAAACGATGTATGATAGAATAAGAAATGAGGATATTAGACGAGAATGTATGATTGAAAGAAATATCGTAAGTAAGATGAAAATAAATGCCCTAAGGTGGTTCTGCCACATAGAAAGAATGAGTGATGACCGTCTGACAAAAAAAGTATACAAGGCTGATAAAAGAGGAACGAAAAGTAGGGGTCGGCCAAGAAAAAGTTGGCACGATCACATAAATGGGATTTTGAAAGATGGTGATGTTAGAAGTAAGAATAATAGAAGAGCGTGTATGAGACGATGTATGGACGTGAATGAAGCGAGGAATGTATGTCAAGAGAGAGGTGTCTGGCGTTCGGTTCTCTCTGCCTACCCCAAATAAGAAAATGGCGTGATGGTATGGTACGTAGCAAAGGGAAGAAAGGAAAAGGAGAGGGATCAGGTATTTTCGAAGAGATATTCCTGCTTTAGTCTTTTCTTGAAAATGGAAAGCGAGTTTGACAAAGTTATATCAGGACATTTTTTTAAATTACTCCAGAACTATGTGTCGTAGAGAAATTAATCTTTTATTTGCTTGAAGAGTGCATAAAATCGAAGTGAATGACCGATATTTTTTTTCAATTCGTCAGGTTTGTTCTTAAAATACAAAAAAATCAACAAGTTTGGGGTTTCCAGTATTTTGAATCACATATTAATATTATTATAAAACATTTTTTACACACGCAACAGTTACCCTTACTAACGCGTAACTTCATAATGCATTAGGCGGTTTTAATATATCATGTTTTCAGTCTCTAGGTTTAGCCTTATACTATGTCCTCTTAAAATCTTAAGTTGCAGATAAAATAATCAATGCTTGAAATGAAGTAGGTACTTCCGTTAAACGGATATTTATTGGTATTGATATGTTACGTGATTCGTTCATTACGAACGAATCGTTGAAATATGCATCACTAATAAAGAGCAAGATTTTTAGTTAACGAGAATGTCAAATGTCAAATTCGTTCTCTAAAACGACATACCTACATATATAAATATTTTCTTTTTATTTAATAAATTAATTCAAATAATATAGTTACTATCGTAGGTACATATAATATAAATTATACTACTGGGGTTATTTTAATTCGACAATTCTTTTTTTTTATTAAAATGAAAAATAAAAAAATCCACATGTCATTTTTTCCAAACTTCCTCGATCCAATCCTGTTTCAAACGAATGCAGAAAAGTGTGAATTAAGACATCAACTTTACAAATTGATGATCATCTAAACCAGAAAGGTAGTATGCAATTCGATGGCTCGGCACAAAACTTTACGACTTTATGCCTTTCTCCAATACAACAATCTCAATAGAGTCAATACATTTTGCCTTTATAATAAAAGAACTAACGATACGAATTTGTCTCCCGATTCCCTTTGAACGGAAATGCTAAGGCAACTTAAGTAAATTAGCAGATTTTCTCTACCCGTTTCAATAGGATGTGGGTTTAGGTTTTATTGACCCATTAAAATCCAAAAGTTATTAATGTTTTCTAAAATAGGTTCTAGTTGTATGTAACACATGAGATCCAACTATCGATGGCGATGGTATGTGTATATTGTAAAAATACGTAAAAATCCATGTATGTTATAAATCAAAATAAATAAATATATCACCAACTATTAAAACTTAAATTCAAATCATTGAATATATTAAAATATTTTGTTTTCCTATACAAAACATGTTTGTCAGGATAGGATAGTGTGGAGTTCACTCCTTTTTTCATATCCCGAATAGGTAAACAGCTTGATGTTACTATTGGAAGTCAAACACAAATTTGTCATAAAAAATGTTTTCATCATAAAGAAAGTTGAGAACCCCTATAACTTTTTCATGACAATAAATTATAAAATTATTGAATTATAAATTTTATATATAGCTATCGTTACTGAGATATATGGAAAAAATAATGTATAAATTCACCTCTGACTGTAAAAAATTCGAAATTCTGAGCATAAAAGTTTATTAGGCTCAAAATGTTCTACACTTTCTGAAACTTTGGGCTCTGTGCATCAAACAGATCCTAAGTTATAAGGAGGGAGGTAACACACACAGAGACACAGACACACTAAATGTTCTACTCCGAATTCTGAATTTTTCCACATATGTAACATATATACAGTTGGTGTTTTTTGACTTCAAAGTTGAAAAACCATGAAAAATATAGACCTATACAAAATCTCGCAGATCATGGCTTGAAACTTTGTCAATATATTAAGGAAAATAAATTCTCTTGGAAAACCCCAGCAACTGGATTAAAAAAATCGAAAAAAATTCCAAAGGTAGGTACTTACTTTTCTTCGGCATTAATACAGCATACTTTTATTCACAGCACAATTCGAAAACTCAACACTGCCCAAACATACGGACCTAAAGCTTCAGACCGTTGACATTGATAAATTGACAAATCATTCTTTAATGTATGAGGGCATACATTATAAGGAGCGTTTCAGTACTGGTGGGTAGTGGGTTCATTTTACATGATAAGGAGCGTTTCGGTACTGGTGGGTAGTGGGTTCATTTTACATGATAAGGAGCGTTTCGGTACTGGTGGGTAGTGGGTTCATTTTACATGATAAGGAGCGTTTCGGTACTGGTGGGTAGTGGGTTCATTTTACATGATAAGGAGCGTTTCGGTACTGGTGGGTAGTGGGTTCATTTTACATGATAAGGAGCGTTTCGGTACTGGTGGGTAGTGGGTTCATTTTACATGATAAGGAGCCTTTCGGTACTGGTGGGTAGTGGGTTCATTTTACATGATAAGGAGCCTTTCGGTACTGGTGGGTAGTGGGTTCATTTTAAAGTATAGTAGGGATTTTTTGGCAGTTAATAAACACATGATACAAATCTTCCTGAATCTGCAATTTTAATTTTACACAGATGACTTGTGTCCAATACGCATTCTACAAAATATTGACACCGTGCGCTTGTCAAATTTCATATCATAGAACCATGGTCTAGTCGAAATAGAGCTATGGATCGCAGAAAAATGTTTCCCTTTTCATGCTGATGATGAAATCCAGCATTTAGACCAGTTGTTATATAAATTTATTTTGGGGATTGCCAAGATATCAACTGTTGGAATGGGATAAAGAGTGTTCATTGGAATATTTATGTTTTTTGAAGTTTTATTAGCAAGAAAGTCTGTATTTTCATATATAATTCCACAATAAAACACAAAATTGTTCAATTCGTTGAAATATTAAATTAATCGAGCTGTTTAGTTTTAAAAACAACGTAAAATTAACCACAGAATGATGAAACAGAAATAAATAGTCAATTTAAGTCACTTTTAGAAGCAAAATTGATAATAAATTTCATGATTATTAAATATTTTTTCACGAAACCCAAAAACACAACTGTAATTTGAAAGAATTGTCGCAACAATCAGGTACCTACTTACTTACTAAATAAAAAATAAAATGCAAATTTATTATAGAAACAAATAAATAAAAAAAACCTTTTCAAATTTTTCTTCACCTTGAAATACTCCTGGTTGTATGCAATCATTTTATATGAAATTCAAATTTGTTATTTTTTTTTTAAATATCAAATTAATCGAGCTGTTTTAACATTTCGACATGCATTGTCATCGGGAACACACTAATTCTAAAAGTTTCAGAACTTTAAGAGTTATAAATATATTGCAAAATTCCAGTACGGACAGACATGTGCAGTTTGTATGAAACAGAAAAACGTTCAACTGTATCAGATTTAAGACACGTGAAGTTAGTTAAAAAGGTAATAAAGGGATCAAACAATAGAAAATAAAGTGTCATGAAAACCTGCAAAGTGAGATTTGTTGAGACAAATCGAAAATGCTCAGTTTTAAATATCTTCTAGTATTTATTAATATTTTCTAAAAAAGTCAGCATTCAAATAAGTACTTAATAAATTTAAAACAATGTTATTAGTTCCTACTTACTGAAGATTATTTAAAATGCTACCTAATAGTTAGTAAATGTTGGGATACTGAAATAGGACTACAACAGGAAATAAAGTGTCATGCAGGTGCTTTCAGACCATTTTTTCTAAAAGCAACAAAGTTAGCTGACCCTCTCAGCCATGATGTATACCTACCTACCAGAGAAACTTTCTTGGACATGGCAGAAGTTACACATGAAAGTAAGATAAACACAGTGAAAATGAAAAGTTGAAGTTGGCATGACCACATACATGGGACTTAAAAGAATGGAGATGTTAAAAATAAAAATAGGAGAATGTGTGAGACGATGCACGGTTGTGGATGAAGCGAGAAATGTATGTCAAGAGAGAAGAGTCTGTGGCTTTCAGTTTTATCCATCCACCCCAATACCTACCTTAAAATATATTTCATCATTTTATTTAATTATGATTGCTTTATTTCCAATAATAAATAGGTTGATAATAATAATAATTAGATTTACATATTTCATAAGTAGGTAGTACATATCCGAATAAATTGTTTTTTTTTATTAAGAATACATTTATCAAAAATATTGTATAAGTTGGTACCTACAAATGTAAGTATGTACATATGTATAGTTATCCGACAACAAAGATTTATAATACAATTCAAAACATAATTATCTGCGCATCCGGGACATGTTCAATATTCATAGATAAGTATTTATTAAAGTTTATTCACAACTTGGTGTTGCTTACTTCTAGATTATAACTTTACTATTCCTAAACCTTTGGTCGATAATGATTAGTGCCAATACACATTCGATATATCCAATGTTTTCAAGCAATAACAAATATTCTGTACTATAAGATTACTAATACCTACTTACGTAATTTTGTTTGGGTTAGTAAGCTTTCCGTTAATAATGTTGATATATTATGTTTTAATTTAAATCAAATTTATTTTCAACCTACCAAATATCTATCATGTTGCCAAACTTGTGGAACAATTGGTGGAGATAGGTGATCATGATGTGATAAAATTTAGATGTATCCTATCCATCTCGTGTTCAAAAATTGAACACGATACCTATAATAATAATAATATTGATAAACACTTCTTTGCACCCTGCGCAAGTGGCGAGGCTATTTCTCCCCAGTGTTTCTAGCTCAGAGAAGCAATATTAGAATGAGAAATTAATTTAAATAATTTACTACTCTGCTGGGTATCGAAGCCAGGATGCCCGCACAGAAACCAAACAGCTTACCAACTGTCCGACAGCGGTCGGCACCTATGTCGGAATAGATGTATAAATAAGTGAGCCATGAATGCCAACAAAAATATGGTATGTCTTTGAAAAATATGGTATGAAAAAAACATTTTTTGTATTTTTTTATGTATACCAATTTCATCCGATTCAATTGTAATTTGCCGATTAATTCACTTTGTTCACTTCCTTGAAGAAGTTGGAATTCCAGTATTTTTTTCTGGATATTGTTTTTAAAACTCAGGTACTACAAACCTACTGCAGGATATTCAAAGCTGCCACCATCACCCATAGTTGCCAATTCGCTTTGAACATTTTGGCCAGTATAGTTCTTTTCACAAAAGTTGTAATTATGTAGGTACTATCGTTTTATCCGCACCATATAGGTACCATATGTAATCGATCGAACTGATCCAACATGGTCACAGTAATTAAACCAAGGCAAAATTAATTCATTAATTTATATGTGTTTTGTCTCATTCTTACGGAAACTTCGGTGAACTATTTACAGTTGTCTTTAAAAACGACGATGAACCCAGATACCTAGCTATTTAGTTAATTATACAATCATCACATAAACTTAATGAAAATTGAGTCGAAGAAAGCAGTTCTCGCAAAAGTTATTACACAGTAGGTGTGATAAAAATTAATTAAATAGTTTTTATTATACACCATTTAATTATAAAAACCTATCGTCCGATATTAATATCTTAATAATAGCCATGAAATATAACGCGCGTATCCAAAAATCAATGAGCCAAAAGCAAAGTGTATAGAAAATATAATTATATTTGATATAACATTATTTATAAAAGTCGAATAATAGTGCTCTAAATACACAACAAATTCATATTTACGGAGTTAATTTTGCCACGTTTAATAATTTTATTTATTATAATTAACTTCATTTGAACCACGAACGGCCTATATTTAATACGACCTGTTTCATCGCTACTGATTCTCCCAGGATTGATGACATGTAGTTCCTGGTTGTATCTAATACGTCACTCTCCGTTGTCACAAATCGGGCCATGGCTTCATGGCTCTTTCATCAGTTTTAGTGATTGCCCAGCATTCCGATCCATATGAGAGTACTGACCGGATAAGGGTCTTATAGAGAAAGACTTCAGTCTTTCTGGTGAGATGGACGAGACTTTATGTGACTCTGCAACCCAAAGTAGCTTTTGTTTGCGGCCACTATTCGACGTTTGATTTAAATATTACATTTCACTGCCGCTAACAGAAATTTTTGCTTAGGTATTGTACAACATACTGAATACGATTTTTCTATCATCCGCTGAATTTTTTGGTCAGTTAATGTCTATTGCTTGGTTTACTTATGGTTTGTATTGTACAGTTTCATTGTAGGTAGGTATAATTTATTGTACAACATATTGAATACGATTTTTCTATCATCCACTGAATTTTTAGTCAGTTAATGTCTATTGCTTGGTTTACTTTCTATTTTGCGGGCAATTAATTATGTCAAAGATTAATAATAATAATAAGAATGAAGAACCAATAATATGTAAGTTCCCTCATTTCTAGATTCATGTGTTATCACCATGAGAGAAAAACCATGTCTCCACCGATAGTCAAAACCGGGACCTAGCATGAATCTAGAGTCAGATATCTAACTAACTGTGCCACGAATGCCAATAATATCAGAATATTCTCGTATATTAGAATACCTTATGTAGAGACATCATTATTGATACATTGAATGGATATAGATCACTAGTGAATCGAAGGCATGAGCGGGATAATATGAAATGCCGCCGGACGCATAATTTGAAAGCGATATAACGGCTGAACTATAAATCATAAAATAATATGTTAACAAAAATTCCTAAACCAGCTCAATAAAAAATACTTGGAATTGAATTTAATAATGGAAGCCACGGAAGGCGAGTGAACAACCAAATTAATTCTGTAAACCAGGGACTGGTGTAACTAACTAATACCAATCTACCTGATGTATTTATCATTTGATAACACCATGTATAACCTACCTACCTACTGCCGGATGTCTTATTTATAATTTATTATATCTAGTCTACATACATACATAACTATTTTTTTATGTTGACACAATTTGTAGATTGTAGTGGTAGGTTGTTATTAGTATTAACCTGCACCTCCTTCCGACGAATCATTTTAACACCTTCATTATTGCAAACTACCCTAGATTTGCAATTATGATTATTTAAATCTAGCTGTAGGTATATTATCTAAATATATATGAAGTACATGCTTTCATCTTGGGACTACAATCCGTAGTCTATCATGGCCTCTACAAATTTAACCATCCACTTTGTACCGAAAATAAACAGATCTGCGTAAATATTTTCAATTAATATTGGATTTGTTTAAAGTTCCTTTTCGACCATGAATTATGCTGTCGTTGCTTCCAAAATGTCGGAGTAAAACTCAATATAAATAAACCTATATGGCAAAGGTAAGTTGAGAAGTGACTCCAACCGTCACTTTACTTGTTTACAGTCAATTTCGATATACCGAATTCTGTTAGCGTTGCTTGCAAAATGTCGGAATAAAACTCAATATAAATAAACCTATATGACAAAGTTAAGTTGAAAAGTGACTCCAACTGTCACTACTTGTTTAGAGTCAATTTCGATATACCGAATTCTGTTGTTGTTGCTTGCAAAATGTCGTAGTAAAACTTAATATAAATAAACCTATATGACAAAGGTAAGTTGAGAAGTGACTCCGACCATCACTTTACTTGTTTAGAGTCAATTTCGATATACCGAATTCTGTTGTTGTTGCTTGCAAAATGTCGTAGTAAAACTTAATATAAATAAACCTATATGACAAAGGTAAGTTGAGAAGTGACTCCGACCATCACTTTACTTGTTTAGAGTCAATTTCGATATACCGAATTCTGTTGTTGTTGCTTGCAAAATGTCGTAGTAAAACTTAATATAAATAAACCTATATGACAAAGGTAAGTTGAGAAGTGACTCCGACCATCACTTTACTTGTTTAGAGTCAATTTCGATATAGGTACCAAATTCTGTTGTCGTTGCTTGCAAAATGTCGGAGTAAAGCTCAATATAAATATACCTATATGACAAAAGTAAGTTGAAAAGTGACTCCAACTGATGTACTGAAAACAAACTCATTTTAAGTACTCATTTTATTATGTATTCGAATACCACAGACTCTAGATGGACTAAAAGAATGCTGAAATGACGACCTATATAAAAGGCGGAAGAAACGTTGGACGACCTCAAACGAAATGGTCTGACGATGTAAGACGGATGGCTGGAAGCGGTTGGATGCGGTCTACACAAGATACATAGAGAGATGCGAAGGTATCAGGGGAGACTATAGGTATTACTGGACGAACAAGAATATGTATTCAAATCCATAGGATATAACTACAGAATTTCTATCATTTTAAGTACATCGAGCAAAACTATCAAATACCTACTTTAAGTTCTTTATAAAGACAAAATCAATCTTATAACAGCTGATTCTTACTCACTCTCATTTCTATTTGGTTGGTTATTTCACATGCCTAAATTCATTAACGAGTTGATTCCCGGTGGAGACACAGTTTTTAATTGTGTTTTCATTCTGGATCTGTGAGACGAGAAATATCGTTAGTCTCCAGAATGTGGCAACTTGTTATTGGGTGCGTGTTAAATAATTATTTGACATGGCACCTGTTAGTTGCCCAAGAAAGGCAAGAAGCTACATAAAATAAAGATTCACTATGCAAATTTTCAAGAGAATTTATAATTGATAAATTATATCAAATCATAATAATAATGATAATTAACACTTCCTTGCACCCTGAGTAAGTGGCGAGCTTATTGCCATGTGGCATTTTTTTCAAACCATCCAGTGTTTCCAGCCCAGAGAAGCAATATTAGCGTGAGAAATTAATTTAAATAAATTTCTCCTCTGCTGGGAGAAATTTGTACAAATTACTTTTTGTACAAATTAATTTTGTTTTGACCTCTTTGATCACTTAGTGTCGAACCAGTTTTCGGAGCTGACCGCTCCCTCCTCAGGACAGACTTGTACAAATCTACTCAAGAGTGGTTAAAACAAAATTAATTTGTACAAAAAGGCATTTGTAAGAATTTTAAAATGTCCCAAAAAGTAATAGCAAAGTATACATATATTAATTCATTAATTCATTCATACCATCACAGCATATCCCACAATGTGGAGTAATTAGCGAAAGGTGTTGGGTGTGCATAACCTTATAAAAGGAATCACGACACATGTATGTATACCCACACACCCGTCACGACTCGCCTAAAAAGTCAGTACATTCAGATTGGGTTCGTGAGCCTCATTGCTGAACTATTTGAGATGTATTTTCGATTACTCGGCTTTTACGGGACTCCTAAAAATGATGAAATGATAATAGAAAAGAGTGGAAGCACTACTCTAAGTCGGTGCTTCACAACAAAGATAAATAATTTATTAAAATACATCCACTATCTGAAAATGATCCGACCATATATCACCAAAACTTTTAATTTATGTTGAATTTAATCCCCATTGAACTCTGAGTACTTACATACCTAATATTTAAACATGTGCCACAATTGTATGATTATATACTCACTATAATAAATCTAAGTAATATCTGAAAAATTTCCGGCCATAAATCACCAAAACTTTTAATTTATTTTGAATTTAATCCCTATTATACTTGAACTGTAATCCCTAATATACTTGGAAACACTGGTTAGTCGGAAGAAATTGCCATACGTCAATAAACTCGACACTTGCGCAGGGTGCAAGGAAGTGTTCATTATTATTATTATTATTATTATTAACTGTAAGTACTTACCTAATACTTAAACATGTGCCACAGTTGTATGATAATATATTCACTAAAATAAATCTATTATCTAAAAATGTTCCGACCATAAATCATTAAAACTTTTAATTTATGTTGAATTTAATCCCTATTATACTTGAACTGTGAGTACTTACCTAATACTGAAACATGTGCCACAGTTGTATGATAATATACACACTAAAATAAATCTATTATCTGAAAATGTTCCGACCATAAATCATTAAAACTTTTAATTTATGTTGAATTTAATCCCTATTATACTTGAACTGTGAGTACTTACCTAATACTGAAACATGTGCCACAGTTGTATGATAATATACTCACTAAAATAAAGGCGCAAAATAAAGCATGTAGACAATGTGTAGGTATACGTTGGTTAAATGCATTATTTCTCAACCATCCAAAGTATCAAAGCACCACGGAAGTGGTGCCAAATTGTGTTCCAACAGTCCACAGCATCTACTATCTTTTCTAATGTATTAACTACCTACACAATGTTATATGCATGTCTACCATCCTTTCTTGGCTGCTCGGCCAACAGAATCTACCTACCTCACACTGAGGTCAGGGTTTGTTATATAATTATTATATATATGATATTAACTATTAGAGTTAATTATCCAACTGTCGATTCGTTCAAGAGAATGAAATTCTATTGAAGGAAGAGGCTGTTTAAATCCAAGATGCGTGTATGAAGGAACATTTTGTATGGCGTAGTGGACTTTTTTTTCACGGCTATTCCAACTTTGAAGTCAAAAAACACCAATTTAGAGGCTTCGCAGCATATATGTTCCATATACGTGTGTGTGTGGGTGTGGGTGTGTGTGTGTGTGTGTGTGTGTGTGTGTGTGTGTGTGTGTGTGTGTGTGTGTGTGTGTGTGTGTGTGTGTGTGTGTGTATGTCCCCGCCTTATAACTTTTGATCCGCTCAATTTACAGAGCCCAAAATTTCAAAATTTTGAATTTTTGTTTCAGTCAGGGGTTATCAACTTTTGAATTTTTACTTTATTTTTCCATATATCTCAGAAACCATAAAAGGTAGAACGCTGAAAAATGGTATGACATAGACATATACAAAAACTCAAATTTAATAACCTTTCAAAAAAAATTCAGAGTTTCTCAAACATTTTTTATTGAGAAAAATATTTTTTTATGACAAATTTATGTGTTCAACTGCCTATATTTCCAATGTTTTTAAAAATATCGAAAAAAGCCGAAACACCCCAACTAGATAATTTAATTTTCTATAAAAAATATTAGCATTGTAGTAGTACCTATATCTCAATTTTTTTTTAACAATTTTTATAAAAATTGAATTTGGTGACGACATCGCTTCATACAATTTGTATGGCAGTCGCCTATACACAATATCCGGTCTAGGACACTTGGCTGCGGGCACTTGGGTGCGGGACACTTGGGTGCGGGACACTTGGCTGCGAGACACTTGGCTGCGGCGGACATTTGGCTGCGGGACACTTGGGTGCGACGGACACTTGGGTGCGAGCCCACTTGGTTGCGAGTCCATTTGGTCGCGACGGACACTTGGGTGTGAGCCCACTTGGTCGCGAATTCAAAAATATTTTTTTCTGCCTAGGGCTGAAGTTTTTCGTGCTGATTTTTGTAATGCTCTTTATCATATAAGTAGTTGATATACAAGTAGGTACCTATATACAGACATTAAAAATATAAAAAAATATATTTATTTTATTTATTTATTAAATCTTCTTGAAATTATAATTAGTACACTGACGGGCTTATTGCCTAGTGGCAATTTCTTCCAATTTGTACTTATGTTTGAAATTGTAAAGTAAAAACAAGGTTATTAAGCCAAATTATTTTTTATAAAAATATGAGAATTTTTCATACACATGAGATCCAACTGTCGATAGCGATTGTATGTATAGTTGAAGAATAAGTAAGTACCTACCAAACTATAAACCAATAAATCGAAATTATTGAATTTTTTTAAGATATTTTGTTTTCTACACAAAACATGTAGGTATGTATGCCGACCGCCGTGGCACTGTTGGTAAGCCGTTCGGTTTCTGTGCGGGCGTCCTGGGTTCGATTCCCAGTAGAGGAGAAATATATTTAAATTAATTTCTCACGCAAATATTGCTTCTCTGGGCTGGAAACACTGGTTAGTTGGAAGAAATTGCCATACGGCAATAAACTCGCCACTTGCGCATGGTGCAAGGAAGTGTTTATTATTATTGTGTATGTCAAGATAGGATAGTATGGAGGTTAGTCCCTTTTTTACTACCCGGAAGATGAAAACAGCATGATGGTATGTATGTATGTTTAGAGATTAAGTATCAAACTATTAAGTCTTCTTACATATTGTGTATAGGCGACAAAACAAAAAATATAACGAATTAGAAAGATGACTTATCTAGTTAAACATCAATTCATACATACCATCACGCCGTATCCCTAATTTATGTGATCTAAACAGTTTTTACTCTCTACACTATGGAATAGTGGAGTCATGATTTCACAATTTTTAAGTGTAATTTTTTTCCATCAATTTCTCAACGAGTATCATGTAGAGAGTGCACACTGTGAGTTTCGTCGTGATGCGTTTGTATGTATGGCGTATGGCGTTCGGCGTAAGGAATTATTTTAATGTATCCTCTCTACAGCCCAAACTATAAGTTCGATCGACTTCATATTTACATCATATGTGTATAGTGGATAGACCTAGAGCTGATTAGTTTTCCATAGATATCCGTTAATTTCTTCTCTATGATTTCATCTGTCGAAATTTTCAAAATGTTCTCACGTTATGGAAATTCGATTTTTTGTAAACTGATAAAATTTCGATAAAACAAAAATACACTCATTAAAAATGCGTTCAAGGACTGTCAAAATTTAAAGAAAAAATCTATGGTTTGCCATATCAATGTGAAACAAATTTCATATTTGTATGAAAAATGTATATAACAGAAGTAAAATAGCTTCTGTAAGGGAAAATTGAGTGATCAACTTCATATTGATATTGTATGTGTCTCTATAGACGAGTGTATTTTTTACCCTCCACTTCAATCTTCCTCAAGGGGTAGGCAGTGAGAACCGAACACCGCATTCTTCTATCTTGACACATACATCGCCTCATCAACATTGATACACTGTTTCATACATGCTCATCTTGCAAGTAATGCAATTTTACTTAAAATTTCTCAACAGGTATCATGTATATATACATACTATGAGTTTCGTGACAGTGTTTTTGTGTGTATGGTGTATTGTGAAATTTTATATTTGTTTAAGAATCTAATAGAAAAATACTTCATAAAAATGCATTTAGAGATTGTCAAAATTTCAAGAAGAAAAAATGAACGCTTGCTATGGTGTGGAAAGTTTAGTGTTGGCCACAACCCACTCGTTTCTTTTACATGTTACATAAGGAGACTGAAGTTTGAAACGTTCGCGTTCAACGATTTTGGTCACAAGAGAAAGTGGTACCTACAAGTCGAAAAAAATATATGAGAAGTTATCACAAAAGATCAGATAAACATAATTTTTGTAAGTAAACTATAGATAATAAACTATAGATAAACATAAGAAAAAATTCTAAACATAAAAAAACTATGTATGGAGAATATTATAATTAATGTATCGCCTAAACTAGACGTCGCATTAGAATACTTAAAACACAATTAAACAATAAATAGAATGTAATTTAAAAAAATTCGGGAAATAACTGTTGTGATATTAAAACTAAAAAATATCATTAAGTATGGAGAAAATAAAAATTGATATAACACCTAAACTAGACGTCGCTTTAGGATACTGAAAACATCACTGCACACACAGTTAAAACAGTACAGTTAAATAATAAATAGAATAAAAAAATAAAAAATAGTTTCCCGTAAAGAACATTCTTTAAATATGTTGTTGTCAATCAAAACATTTAGACACTTAAAACGAATAAAAATCCACTTCGAAACATTCATTTTCAAAATACTTTAGTTCATAATAAATTTCAATCAAATTACCAAGATCAGTTCTCTGTAAAAGTTAAAATCATTATTGTCATTATGATAATTGTTAATTTACAGAGGAAAAAAAATAAGTAAGTTAATACAGCTAAATAGTAAATAGAGGAACCACCGATTTCTCAAAGATCCTGTATTCCTGAAATAATTGAAGACTCGAATAAATGAACATGTGATGTAAGATACTAATGCAGGACTCAGCGAAGTTTGCTGCAAATCTATTATAATCATTCATAACATATCTACTTTCTTATATATGTAAAAATATTACATATAAAGGCTATTGGTATAACTTATATAACTTGAAATAATTACATATAACTTGACCTTGGAGATTGAAATGCGATAAGTAATAACAGCAAAGATGAAAGTAGATTATTGAAACCAATAGGTATAAATAATTTATATTATAAACCGCAAATGTGGGGTTTTTCCAACACTTACCCTTCAATTGTTTGTTTACCCTTCTTTTGTATGTAGGTATAAAGAATATTTTTATTACCGGCCCATTTCTTTGTTTGGGATACTTGCATATTAGATGTTTGTAGCAGGTAGGAGTTATAATCACTCCTGCTGTATTAATATATTTTAGTAAAGCTAATAGTGTGACCACAATATTTCAAAGATTTTTTTTATTTTTTTTAGTTTTGGAAAGTTTTATTAAATGTTCTTACGGCGGTGTGATAGGGATATTACCCACTGATACCGCTACCGGCGGTCAGCAAAAGTGGCGTTTAAATTTACTGTTTATTCGCCAGTCGCGTTTCAATGATTTAATTCTTATTTTATTTAATTCGGTTTATAATATACATTTTTTACAGTACATTGGTTTTCTCGATATCACACTTATTTCTAATTCACTAGATGCATGTAACCAGGTCCGGATTAAAAGGGGGGGGGGTATGTCTCCAATCAATATACATAAGTATAAATATCACAACTATCTGTATCTTTGCTGTAAACTGTTTATAATGATAGTTAAGGAACATTTATCAAAAATTTCCATACATTATATCTTAGTTCTCTAGCTTTATAAGAAATGTATAACAAATTTGATCATGGCTACACATAGCTAGTGATATAAATCCTCACATAGATGTTTTGAAAATCCAGAGGTCCTTGCCCCGCCTGGATTCGAACCGTCAACCTCACGCATGTGTGGCGACGACCTTACTTTTTTTTTATTTAAGTAAATATTATTTACGCACTTACATAATATAACATACATAAAAGAGGGTTTCAAAAATGACTTAAAATTAATTCTAGAATTTTTTTCATGTTTTTTTTATTTAAGTAGGTAAATATTATTTACTTATAACATAAAAGTGAATCTCAAAAATAACTAAAAATTAGCTTTCTATAAAATGGACATACTATAATCCATTGTGTCCGCTATATTTTTTCGTAAATTAAAATTTTCTTACAGATTTTTAATTATCTCAATAGAGACGAAGTTGGAATATTTATTGTAGGAGAACCGGGAAATCAAGGCACCTACAGGGCTTACGACCTGTCATCGGCTGGTTTACGTGATCACTTTATGCGCTTGCGCAACGTTCACCAATTATGCCTTTTAATGAGAACCCTATCAATTCAATTTTGAATGTTCTATATATTGTAATACTGAAATTCTTTTCGCTTGAAAATAAGGAATTTTTACTACAGCCATCTATGGGTGAAATTATGAACAACAATCTTATTATTTTTATTTATTTTGTTGGAACGCCATCTATTGAGAGAATTGGTTTTTTGTAAATAAGTAATCGTAAATCGTAAGCCCTGTACATAGGTGCCTTGATTTCCCGGTTCTCCTACAATAAATATTCCAACTTCGTCTCTATTGAGATAATTAAAAATCTGTTAAAAAATATCTTTGACTCCCGACAGGGAAAAAATCCAATGTTTGCGCATATGCAATAATAAAAAATATTCGATAAAATTTTCGCGCTACGCGACACTATTTAATTTCATTTGAAAAAATACATAAACTACAAAAAAAAATATATAATGTATATTTGAAGATAAAGTATCAAACTAAAAAATTAATTGAATGAAGCAAAAAAAAATAATGTCCGGATAGTATAGTGTGGCGTTTAGTTCTTTCTGCTTACCAATTCTGCAATTATTTGAAAACTTTACATAGTACTTTTCCAAATTCTGTATATGTAGGTATATATTTCTAAGTGATATTTCAACCGACTTTAGTCCATTGATATTTTACATTGTATATAGTTAGTTATACATTCCTGTCACTCATATTTTTTGTCCTACACATGCATTCCAGACTTTCGCTACAATGTTTAAAAAAATATGTTCAAAAATAATTATTAAATTTTATAAACAAGCACAATAATATCGTGGTCACCACATAAGAAGGAATCGCCCGGTTAGTTATCTTTTAGACGAAATAAATGTTTTGAAGAGATAAAAAGGACTGCCTCGACTTACCTTTTTGTAGGTAAACACACTAATTCTATTTTAAATTATTTGTGTAGGTATCAGGCCCAGATTTTTTATTGTTATCTGCTCTAGTTTTAATATTTTAACACATAGAATCGAACAATTATAATTGTAATCTTTATAGTATGTTAATAATTTTATGAATATCCTTATTAACTTTAGTAATTAGTGGTTTGTGATTAGTATTAATTGTAACTTTATGGCAATAAATATATCGATGTTATTTGTTTTCACTAAAAACAATCGCTAGCATTTCTTTTTCCACCACGGAATAATTCTGCTCTGCAGAAGTTAAGCTTATTGAAGCAAATGCAATCGGTTGATTTTCCTGCATTAAACAACAACCTAATCCGTTTTTACTTGAATCGCATTGTATTACTATTTCCTTATTAATATCAAAAATCTTTAATGTCGGAGCTGATGCAAGTTTACATTTTAAATTTTTAAAGGCAGTTTGTTAGTCTATGTTCCATTGCCATTGACAACCCTTCTTTAACAATTTTCTTAAATTTTTTTACTCTCCAGAGAGAGATGGAATGAATTTATTAAGAATAATACCATGCCGAGGAATCTTTGCAATTGTTTAACATGTTTAGGCTCATTAATTGCCTTAATTTTGTTTGGATAAGGTTGGACACCGTCCTCTGTAAAAATGCAGACAACTCTTCTGTGATAAGAAAAAATTTTACCTCGTTTTGTTTGTATTGAAGTTTGTCCGCATTAAATTTAACATTATTTATTTTAGCTCTTTCCATAACCTTTGTCCAACTGTCGATTCGTTCAAGAGAATGAAATTCTTTTGAAGGAAGAGACAATTCAAATCCAAAACGCGTGTATGAAGGAATTGTATGCAGGGTCTACTTTTTTCACGGCTTTTCCAACTTTGAAATCAAAAAACACCAATTTAGAGGCTTCGCAGCATATATGTTCCATATAGGGATTTACTCAGAATTCGGAGTAGAACATTTTGTGTGCCTGTGTGTCCCCCCCCCCTTATAACTTTTGATCCGCTCAATTTACAGAGCCCAAAATATCAGAATATATAAACAGTTATTTGTCTACAAAACTTTTATAATCAGAATTTTGATATTTTGTTTCAGTCAGGGGTTATCAACTTTTGAATATTTTGTTTATTTTTCCATATATTTCAGAAACCATAAAAGCTAGAACGCTGAAAATTTGAATAAACTTAGACAAATACAAAATCTCAAACAAGTTCAAAAAAATTCCAGGGTTTCTCAAACATTTTTTATTCAGATTTTTTTTTTGTTTTTATTATAAATTTATGAGTTTAACTGCCTATATTTCCAAATATTTTTAAAATACTGAAAAAAGCCGAAACACCCCAACTAGATAATTTAATTTTCTATAAAAAATATGAATATTTTAGAAGTAAATCTCTTTTTTTTAACAATTTTTATAAAAATTGAATTTAGTGACGACATTGCTTCATACAATTTGTATGGAAGTCGCCTATACACAATATCTAAGAAGTTTGACTTAATAGTTTGATACTTAAATCTCCAAACATACATACATACCATCATGCTGTTTTTATATTCTTTGTAGAAAAAAGGACCGACCTCCATACTGTCCTATCTGAACATACATACCTACATGTGTTGTATAGAAAATAAAATATCCTTAAATATTAAATAATTTGTATTTATGGGTTTATAGTGTTGGTACTTATTCTTCAACTATTCATACTATCGCTATCGACAGTTGGATCTCATGTGTTACATGCAACTACCTAGTTAATAATTTGATAATGTTCTTACTCATTATTTGCTGCGATTATTATGTCATCATATTAAGTTCAATTACACTCCGTCAATGTCTCCAAATATTCAGGTATTTTCTCTTTGGAAAATTTCAGGTTAAATAATTAAATTAAAATTCAAATACATTTTCTGCTATGCGCTGAACGAATCCCTAAAATTCAATAACAATCCCAAATAGATCATTTTTGTAAATTATTGTGTGAGATAGCATTTTGTAAAATATTGTGTGAGTAGCATTTTTGTAAATTATTGTGTGAGATAGCATTTTGTAAAATATTGTGTGAGTAGCATTTTTGTAAATTATTGTGTGAGATAGCATTTTGTAAAATATTGTGTGAGTAGCATTTTTGTAAATTATTGTGTGAGATAGCATTTTGTAAAATATTGTGTGAGTAGCATTTTTGTAAATTATTGTGTGAGAAGACGCATGAAAGTAGAATTAACACGGTTGAAATGAGGTCACTAAGACGAATGTGTGGTAAAACCATGTATGATAGAATAAGAAATGAGGATATTAGATGAGAATGTATGATTGAAATAAAAATCGTAAGTAAGATGAAAATAAATGCCCTAAGGTGGTTCGGCCAATAGAAAGAATGAGTGATGACCGTCTGACAAAAAAAGTATACAAGTCTGATAAAAGAGGAACGAACAGTAGAGGTCAGCCAAGAAAAAGTTGGCACGATCACATAAATGGGATTTTGAAAGATGGTGATGTTAGAAGTAAGAATAATAGAAGAGCGTGTATGAGATGATGTATGGACGTGAATGAAGCGAGTAATGTATGTCAAGAGAGAGGAGTCTGGCGTTCGGTTCTCTCTGCCTACCCCAAATAGGGAAATGGCGTGATGGTATGGTATGGTATGGTATTGTGTGAGATATTAAATAAATAAATAAATTTTAATTTTTAAACCTTCTTGTGTGTGCGCTGAACAAACCCACTAAGTATCAATTCAATAACAACTTTTTTTTCAATTTTTTATTTTTGTAAGTTATCGAATAAATAAATAAAAAAAATATAGTGCGCAAACCTTCTACGGTATGAGCTGAACAAATTCCCAAAGTTTCATCGCAATCGGATGGTTGATTTGGGAGTCCATCGAAAACATACATTATACAAACAAATATACGTCCATCCATTTTTATAAATATAGAGATTGTATAATTTTCGGTGACATTCAGAAGAAAACTTTCCACGCTTATATCTAATAAACTAGCTTTTTTTGTTTTTTTTTGTCTAGCTATAATGTTTCTCTTTTTTATCTGTTTGTTCTTAGTTGTATATTTTATAGTAATGCTTTCCTTTTTGTTTTCTTTTGTTAATATCTTCCACAATTTTTCTTTGTTGTGATCTTAGTTTCTGTGATGTATGAATTTAGTGGTAGGTACCTAAAACATAATTTAATGATTTTGAATATGGGTATTGTCTTTTGTTTTAAGAAAATTATGTGAGCTTCTGTCATAGAATATTGTAAACTGTTAACCTTGATAATAAAAAGATTGTTTTATAAATATATTTACTGAGAAGAACAAAACTGTATATTTTATAAAAATAATAAACATTATAGTTTCTGTTGTATCTTTTTATTTTCATATAGATTCTTTTTTGATATTCCTTTTCTTATAGATTTGTAGGCCGATATTTAATGCAGGATGTGGCACTTGTAATTGGCTGACCAGTTTTGTAGTAGCTTGCCCTTATTTGATGAAACAACGATGTATAGTAACTTTTTAGCTGTAAGTGGTTCTTTAAATAAAAATAAATAAATAAATATAAAGAGCATTACAATAATCAGTACGAAATATTTCATTCCTAAGCAGAAAAAAATATTTTTGATTTCGCGACCAAGTGGGCTCGCACCCAAGTGTCCGTCGCGACCAAATGGACTCGCAACCAAGTGGGCTCGCACCCAAGTGTCCGTCGCACCCAAGTGTCCGTCGCGACCAAATGGACTCGCAACCAAGTGGGCTCGCACCCAAGTGTCCGTCGCACCCAAGTGTCCCGCAGCCAAATGTCCCCCGCAGCCAAGTGTCTCGCAGCCAAGTGTCCCGCACCCAAGTGTCCCGCACCCAAGTGGCCGCAGTCCCATTCCGTCCCATTCCGCACAATATCTAAGAAGACTTAATAGTTTGATACTTAATCTCTAAACATACATACATACCATCATGCTGTCTTCATATTTCGGGTAGGAAAAAAGGAATGACCTCCATATTATCCTATCTTGACATACATACCTACATGATGTGTTGTATAGAAAACAAAATATCTTAAAATATTCAATAATTTGGCTTTATGGGTTTATAGTTTGGTACTTATTCTTCAACTATACATACTATCGCTATCGACAGTTGTATCTCATGTGTTACATGCAACTAGTAATTATTTACTCAAAACGAAAATAATAACATACGGAGCCAATCCATGGCACCAAACAACCTTTCCAAGTGAAAATAAATAATATCAATGTCAGTATCTAATATTTCAAAAAACAAATAAAATAGTGCAAATAACAATTATTATTTTAGTACCTATAATCGATTGTCCAATGCGTAGAATTACTCTATTTGATAATTTCCGTGGCGTGAATGATGCTCAAAAGATTCAGCTGAGATAAGAAAAATAATTACGACAGCTAACAAAACATATTTTTCATTGCTCCTGGTTAATCTAGCAGTGTCCATCGTAAAACAAAAGTCACACTTTACAAGACCATAGTCAGAACAGTATTGGCATATTGATGCGAGACATTGACCATAACAGCGAAGATGTCTGAAATTCTGGACACTTTTGAAAAAAAGGTACTACGTAGAATATGCGTCCCCGTGAAGGATGGCGATGAATGGCGCATTAGACGTAACGTTGAGTTGTGTACCAGGCTCCAAGTATCACAACGCACATGAAATTACTTAGACTGAGATGGGCTGGACATGTACCTACATATACAACGAATGCCAACCTCACGGATACCGAAACGAATCATGACTGGACACCCGGGTGGGAGAAGAAGGGTAGGAAGACCATGGCTGCGGTAGGAAGATGAGGTCAGACAGTGGCAGCAGAGGACAGGATGGGATGGAGGCCAAGGCTCAATTTGGGCTGTAGCGCCATCGAAGACAGAGAGTGAGAGAGAATGATGCTTATTTTGTCACAGATTCACTTACGTGTACCGTCAAGACTCACTCGCAATAGTGAATGTTTCGCCTTACAAAATGACTACACAAATTATTTGTTTGACTCACCAATGCAGAGACTTCCAAGACTTGCAAATAAGTTTGAGCAGATCGATGTCTTTGCATTGGGTTATGGTGCATACAAGAGTTTGTTGTTTCATATAATGAAATGATTATATTATGTAATGAATGAATCTTGACTATCTATGTAATATTATTTTTCTTTTTTTTTCTTTTGTAAATATTACTGAAAACAAATGTATTTTTAAGTTGCACTGTTTCTTCTGCTGATTTGTGTTCAAATTTTATTTGTATATACCTATCTTTTTTGTATTTAGTTGCTTCACATATTGTTTTATTAACTTTTTTATTATGTTTTCTTTTTTTGTTTCCTTTTATTTTAATGTATTATTGTTTTTAGTCTCTATGTATTTTCTCAGTACCTATGTATATTTTAATGTATGTTTGTAAAAGGCAATACATGCCGTATGAGAAATAAATAAATAAATATTGTTTTGATTTTTCCATTTTTTTTAATTTCTCCATTGATCATAGAATAAATACATTTAGATCAAAGTTTAGTATGAAATTGTAATTATTTTTTGTGTTAATTAATATAATTTATTAATTATTTGTAATCCAAAAAAATCTAAATGTGAATCTAATCATAATAACTTCATGAGTAACCCTACTGGTCATTTTTAATAATGTATCCTATACATATGACCTACTGTTAAATATTTGCGGTCTCACTTATAAGATTTCGTTAAAAGCTTAGGTACTAAGCGCGCTAGATAATCACGACTAAAATACTTAGGTACTTAGCGCGCTAGATAATCACGACTAAAATACTTAGGTACTTAGCGCGCTAGATAATCACGACTAAAATACTTAGGTACTTAGCGCGCTAGATAATCACGACTAATATACTTAGGTACTTAGCGCGCTAGATAATTACGACTAAAATACTTAAGATTGGTATTAAAAAATCTTACTTATAAACGTATAGGTACCTACTAAGATGTGACTAACTATTTCACCAAATTTTATAATTATAGTATTATAAAAATATGAAATTATTATTATTAACCATATGATTAGGTATGTTAAGGTTTCTATAAGTAAAATCAATTCTTTAAAAAAGGAAAACCTAGTTTTTTACACAAATGCATCATTTATTTTTTAAGGCCTTTTTTGATAGGTACCTTTTACATAATTTCATTTAAATTTAGATGCTCGTGAAAGCTCATAGATTATAGACTCATAAAAATCTCCTAGAGAAATTCTTAGTATGAAAGTTCGTGAAAGCTCATGGATTATAGACTCATAGATTATAGGCTCATAAAAATCTCCAAGAGAAATTCGTAAGTTATACCGGTTACCCTTGACTTTTCAATAGAAAAACCAGTAACCAATAATCATGAAGCTGCAGAAACTCCATTTCCTCCATCCTTGTGGAAATGGAAATTAAAGGGTCGAATGAAAGAGACGGAAAACGAATCTGTATTTGTGGCACGACGCAGAAGAGCACGGGCATATTTTCGGGAAGCTGAAATTGTCTGAGAGCGAGGGTGGTGCAATTAGCTTGGGGCGGCAGAAGTAGAGGAAGTAATGGAGGGATATTGTGGTGGGTTGGTTGGAAGCAGGGAGAGGAGGAGGATGATGGGGTGATATATCAGGAAATGAATTGTGGAGCAGCGGTGTGGAAGTTCCTATCCTATATTCCTTAATGGAAGATGAGGGTACAAATGTAACTAATTACAAGCTAAAGGAATTGCATCACCACCAATAATAAAACAAATAAACCTTTGAAACATTTATTTTGATGTGCAAGTTTAATTGTATTAATTATCTATAATTTACAATTAATTGGTCTACCAACAACTATTAAATGAACCTTCTTACCTACATGTACTACCGCTGCCGCCGTGGCACAGTTGGTAAGCCGTTTCGCTTCTGGGCGGGTGTACTGGGTTCGATCCCCAGCAGAGGACAAATTTATTAAAATTCATTTCTCACGCAATTCTAGCTTCTTGCTCTGTGCTGGAAACACTGGTTACTCGAAAAAACTCGCCACTTGCTCAGGGTGCAAGGAAGTGTTTATTATTATTATTATAGATTGATCTCGGTTATGATCCGGTAATTTCCTTCACAACGGAGCGTACTCAAGTTGTGAGGCTATGTGTTTGTGTGTCTGTGTGGTTGTGTGTAGTTGTTTAAAGTGGTACCTGTAGAAATTTTCTGACTATTGTGCATGTGTTGATTATTGTAGTTTTTTGTATGTTGGTGATTACGTATGGGGGTAACTTTAGTATGTCTATATTTTTTTGGAGAGTTTTTGGTATGATGCCTGTAGACGATAATATTATTGGGACTATTGTTACTTTTTCTTGTTTCCACTGTGATTTTATCTGCTCTGCTAAAGGTATGTATTTATCTATTTTTTCTAAATGTTTCTTTTGTAGATTTGCTGTATTTGGTATCGATATTTCTATTAGATATGTGAGTTTATGTATTTTGTCGATTAATGTAATGTCTGGTCGGTTATGTAGGTTTGTTCTGTCTGTGATTATGTCTCTATTCCAGTATAGTTTGTAGTTATCATTTTCTGTTACAGCTGGGGGTGTGCATTGATACCACTTGGGGTGTATTTCGATAAGTTTATGTTTGTGGGCTAGTTCAAAATATATGTGTTTGCAGATGTTATCGTGTCTTATTGTATATTCCGTCGGTGCAAAGAGTTATGTGTTGTGAGCAGCCACCTGTTATGTGTTCTATTGTTTCTTTTTGTAATTTGCACTTTCTACATGTGTCGTTTGTTATTGTATTGTCTTTTATGATATGTTTCGTGTAGTTTTTTGTTTTTATTATTTTGTCCTGAATAGCTATGATAAATCCTTCTGTTTTTGCGTAGAGGTCTGAGTGTTTGAGCCAATTATTACTAAGGGCTTTATCAATATGTTGTTGTTGTAGATGACTTGGGTGTATTCCATGTAATGTTTTATTTTTCCATGTTTCAATTTTTGCGTCATGTGTTGTTATTTCTAGATTGCGTTCGTTGTCGTTAAGTGTAAGTGGTGAGTATGTGTGATCTATGTTTATGATTTCGTTATGTATTGGGCTATTTCGTTTTGTGTAGAAGTATTGCCTTAAGTTATTTATTTGTGTATGGTGTAGATTTTTTATGTCTATGAGTCCTCTTCCTCCTTCCTCTCTTGGCAGTGTGAATCTTTCTATTGCTGAATGTTCGTGGTGAATTCTATGTTTTGATGATGTTGTTCTGAGTTTAATGTTGAGATCGTCAAGTTCCGTATTGGTCCATTTAATTATTCCAAATGTATATGTTAGTACTGGTATTGCATAGGTGTTTATTGCCTTAGTCATATTTTTTCCATTTAATTGTGTTTTGAGGAGGATATTTAGTCTTTTAAGGTATTCGTTTTAGGTGGTTTCTTTTATCTTTTATGCTTGGGTTCTGGAGAATTCCCAAGTATTTATAAAATTCTTCTTCGTCCATTGTGCGTATTATTTCATTCGTATCCTTCAAGGTGCTTCCTGTGTGTTCCTTGGGTTTACCTCTTACTATTGAGCATGATTTTCATTTGTATGTCATTACTAAAGCGTTCAGTTTTATAAATTAGTTGTTTTAGTTCGTCATTATTTTTGCCATATAGTTTTAAATCGTCCATGTATAAAAGGTGGTTGATTTTTATAGGATTGGTATTTAAGTTGTGTGTTGTGATTTTGTAGCCAAGTTTGCTTTTGTTAAGCATATTGGAGAGTGGGTTGAGGAAGATACAGAACCATAGTGCGCTTAGGGAGTCACCTTGAAAGATTCCGGTTTTAATGTTTATTTGTTTTGATTTTATCATTTTGTTGTTTAGTTTTAGGTATATTGTCGTGTTCCAGGTGTTCATTATTTGTTTTAAAAATTCTATAAGTTTTATGTCAATTTTGTATATTTCTAGAACTTTTACTAACCATGAGTGGGGGACACTATCAAAGGCTTTTTGGTAATCTATGTATGCACAGTACATGTTCCTTTTCTTCTTTATCGCCTGATTTGTTATTGTCCGGTCGATGATGATTTGTTCTTTGCATCCTCTGCTTTGCTTTCTTGCATCCTTTTTGTTCTTCTGTTAATATGTTGTTTTGTGTTAGGAAAAGATCTATTTTTGTAGTTATAATTGAGGTAAGAATTTTGTATATTGTGGGTAAACATGTGATGGGACGATATTTAGATGGATTTTTTGTGTCTGTTGATTTAGGTTTGAGATATGTGATACCTTTAGTGAAAAAATATGGGAGGTTTTGGTTTTCCGTTACGCATTTGTGTAATAGTTCGTAGAATTTTTCATGTGTTACAGGGAGATATTTGTACCAGTAATTTTGGATATTATCTATGCCTGGTGTCTTCCAGTTGTGTGTCTTCTTTATAGCAGTTTTGAAGTCAGTTATATTTATTTGTATTGTGGCCATGTTTTGAAATTGGTTATTGTCATTTTCTTCCTCTGTTATCCATGTGGCATTTTCGTTGTGTTTTTTGTTTTCAGACCAAATGCTCTCCCAGTATGATTCTATTTCATTTAGTTTAGGTGCGTCTGTAATTTCTATATTGTTGTTTTTTAGGTTGTTGTAGAAGCTTTTTTGGCTTGTTTGAAAATTGAAATTGTGGTTTTCCTGTCATAGCATTTTTTGTAGCGTTTTAATCTATGTGATTGTGTTGATAACTTTTGTGTTAGCGTATCAAGGAGTATGGTTAGGTTGTGTTGATTGTATTTGTCTTTAATCGTTTCAATTTCTCGTAGTTTTCTTGGATTTTTTAGATTATTTTTATTTTTTTGTTTTACTTTGCCTATTTCATTTCTTAATGAGTTGATTTTGATTTGTATTCTATGTTGCCATGCTGGTATACCTAGAGCTTCTGTGTGTTCTATGGGAGTTTTCTGTTTTATTGTTTATATTTTGTTTGTTTGGTGTAATAATGGTGTATGCGCTACAGTAAACTAATAGATGTAATTTTTCGAGTGTTGTTTCAGTGTTAATCATGTTATGTAGTATTGTGTTGATATTATTGATCATGTTAATGGTTTGTTGATTTTGAGCTTTGGTAGATGTGGTCTTGTTGTGGGGTCGCTATCTTTATATATTTCGATTGTGTGTTCTAGTGTGTTTGTGATTTGTGTTTTTGTGTCTGGGTTTTGTTCTGTTCTTCCTTTGGTCTCGTCATTGTTGTTAGGGCTTATTGTTGTATTATTGTTCATATTGGTGGATTCGTTAATTATGTATATATTTGGTTGTTGGGTGTTATTTTGCTGTGGTATTATTGATATTTCCTGTGGATTGTTGTGGTTTATTTGCGTATTTGTTATGTCTTGTGTTAATGTACTTATTCTATTTTGATTACTCATTCTGATTGCGTCTTGTTTTATTTGATCAAGTATTGATAGTTGTATTCTTTTGTTGTTTATTATAACTCTTTTCTGGTCCGCCAGTCGCTGTTCTGTGATGTGTGAGAGTTCTGGATAAATTGTGGTGAATTGTGTATGTAGCTCCTGTCTGTATCCAATTATTTGTGTGTCTCCTTGTGTGATAGTGTAGTAGATAAATTGTGGTGAATTGTGTATGTAGCTCCTGTCTGTATCCAATTATTTGTGTGTCTCCTTGTGTGATAGTGTACCTAGTAGCAACGCATGATGTTTATGTTTATTATTGTTATTATTATTCAAGAATGAGCTATTGAAGTTGAGTAATTTATTTGATTTTTTCAACTTAACTTTTAGACTAAAAACATCCGGCAGCGTATTTACCTTGCCGTGTTGATTAGGAGGCAAGTACCTACTGCCTCGAATTAGGCGCTAGTTTGTTGCGCTAATGCACTTAAAAACTCGTGTTGAATTCAAAGCACGTGTCCTCCAAATGTGCACAGTTTAGCAACTGTTTTCGCTAACTGCTAATATGTGTTCAATTAAAGGCAATTAATTATTGAATATAGAATATATAGGTACCTATAACCATGAAGTTCGCGCGCTGTTTAATTTCGCTCGCATTTCGTCTGTCACTGTCACTGTCACATTTGTATTTTGTTCACAGATTATATGGTAGTATTCAGTCATTTTGTTTACCTAAGTCTTTAAGTAATATGGAACTGTTAAAGGACATAGGTATGTACCTACTTGGTGGTATTTTGGACAATTTTAAAATTGTAAATTACGAAGGAGACAAGGATAATTACCAATGTAAAATTCGATACTCTATATCTTATGAAGGTAATTACGACGCAAAGTATGATTATTTCATTGAAAAATTCATGAATACCAATCTCATATAAAAAAATTGTCTTAACTAATTTTTATGATATAATGTAGATTTGTGCAGGTTAATCTATTAAACAAAAACAACCATACACAAATAACAGGTTTATAAATTTTACCATGCCTTGTAACGCATAGTAAAATTTATAAACCTGTTAACGATTGAAAGACGCGTGCCTTGAATTGAACACGTATTGGCAGGAACAGTTTGCGTTGCTAAAACGTGTGCATTTGGAGGACACGTGCTTTGAATTCAACACGAGTTTTTAAGTACATTAGCGTAACAAACTAGTGCCTAATTCGAGGCAGTTCTTAACTTAAACGTAAATACGCCATCCGGCATGTGTAAGTAAATACCTACTCTCTTAAATATTGTAGATAAGTGTATGGGGAGTTTATTGTCAAATGCAATATTTTTCTTAATAAGTATTTCTGGCTCGGGATTCCATGACAAATTAATTTTGATTATCATTTCCTTCGCTGGAATATTTAAAAAATAAATTTTCGGGTTATAGATAGGTAGGTATTATGAAGTCCCTCTGATTCCCTCTGACATTTTAAAAATTAAAACAATAGGAATTTTCCACCGGAATCTTGTTTTTGCTGAGCTTTTTGTGTAAAAGTACCAACTGATGAACTAATTATTTGTCTATACAAAAAAAATACCATTTTTTTTCAAGTTTGTAAGTAGGTTAGGTACCTAAGCATGCTGGTATTATCATTAATATATTTATGATATTAATAATTCATTGTTTATGCATCTTAAAGAAATATCAATAGGTATTATTACTATATATATATATATATATATATATATATATATATATATATATATATATATATATATATATATATATATATATATATATATATATATATATATATATATATCTTTTTAATTACCTAATAATTAAAAAGATATCGTACTATTGAGGTGTTTTTATAAATAAATTATGATAATTAAAATCTGCTAGATAGGTAGGTATAATAAATATAGGCAGTTAACATTAACTCGTATACCTACTTACTAAATAAATGTACCTACAGAGTTATATATTAATTTTGTACAAAACATAAATGAGCAATGGCTACTCCTATTCCTGGCGGGAAAATTTGAATTGATGCCCCTTTGATTGCTCGTTCCCTCCGCCCATATACAGTCAGGTACCATCCTACCCCACACCAGGCCAGGAGGGAAATGCCATTATATAATGTATTATTTACTTTCTATATTATCTAGCTGCTTGGCTATTAATACTATACCACTGCATTGAGGGATTCAGGAAGTCGTATCTCTTTGTATAGAAGTAACTTTTGGAGACATACGCAATACCTACCTACCTAAACTTCAAAGAAGACAAAATAAAGTTGTTGAGACATAATTAGGTACCTACCTAAAAAAAACAGGCAACAGTATAAAAGTACCTACTCATTTATTTATTTTATTCAAACATCTATTAACGTACCTACTATTTTAATAAAACATTGTATAGGTTCCTATTAAGACGCAAGGAAAAATCTATGGATATGTTTTCTGAGTTTCAAAGAGCAACAAGTTGAAAATGGCAATTTCTAGTTCCTTCTTATAATAAATAACTTTGTTGTTTCCTTGTAATAATTAAGAAACTTGTTTTATCCATTCGAATCAAAAGGAAAAATTCTTCTTCTCGACATTTTTAGGGATGATTCCTTTTGTTAATTATACAGTAGGTACCTATTATTTAATTTTTATTTCCGTGGCAACACTAACTCAAAACGATTTTCGGACTTGTTGCCTTTTAAAACTCGTGTATCGAAAAGGTCACGAATTTTTCTTACTATGCACCATTTTCTATAATCTACACTTACATAGGTAGGTATGTGTGTTTTCATTCAAATAAATTACATATCTAAATACAATATTTGATTTTATTTCATAATGAAGATAGCACAATGAAATACGAATTATATAAATAATAATAATAATTAATAGTAGGTAGGTACCTACCTATGTACAGTTTTAGAAAAAAAATCAAAAATAACTTTCTACCTTGTATACAATTTATGAATCTACTATTTTCAATTGTTAAATAAGTACCTAGGTACTACCAAGCGGCTACCAGCACATCCTTGAATGGTAAAATTAATATTAACCAACCCTTGTATATCTTGTAGGTATCTACCTATCTCCTTAATGTAAATTTGGCGTGAAGTTAATAAATACGCAATGTTTTATGGAAAGATCTTCTGTAAAATTTTATTTAAACACCGAAAATGTTAATGGTGTAGTTCACTTCAGCCGCTAAACAAAATAGAAGAAATATCTGTGAGGAACACATTTCCCTTAACTAACAAACTTATATTGAAATCTCTAAATACAATGCTGGGATTTGCAAAATATACTTAAGTAGGTACCTACATAGGTACCTATTATCGTTTACATACACTTACATTAAAGATAATGTTCACTAACATACACTTAACTATATTAACGTTTACATTCACTAACATACACTTACATTAACGATTACGTCGATTACCTACATTCTTTAAAATACACTTATATTAACGCTTGCATATACTTATATTAAGGATTAATTCACTAACATACTAATTCACTAACATATTAGCGTTTAAATACACTAACATACATTTTTAGCTATGAGACATACTAATTACAATTGTTTTCGATTACCTACATTTATAAAAATTTCACTTTTTCTTCGTCATTCATATTATGTAGGTACTATTGCAAGAGCGTCGGTCTTTTGTATGGTCTCTGTTTAATCTGTATCTATTGCTTCGGATCTTGAGCTAAGTTTATTTCGATGAAGCATCTAATTGCAGCCCAAAAAACATTTCCAAATACTACACACCTAATTTCTATAGACTTCTATTCACATCATGCAAGACGTGTGTAGGTTAGGTCAAAATAATTCAGTGATTGCAAACTGAATAATTTTGTGAATTTAATGTACATACCTAATACATTTTTGTTTAAAAGAAGAAAATCGATCATTTTCATACTTGTCAAACAAAAAAGTATTTTAAACAATGAAATCGTTTTAAGCGGGATTCTGATGAAACGCTAGCGTCCATACAGGCGTAGCGAACGGATCGGATTTTTGTCTCCTAGCAACAATGATAGCAATAATGCGCGCGATCCGTATGATAAAGATCAATCAGTGGACGCATTTTTTCTAAGGGTTGCATTTTTGTAATAATAGTATTAACTATACAAGTACCATTACTACTACTCTTACCTCCTACTACTCTTTTTTCTGTATAATATGAATTAGGTATTTATAATTTATGTTCGTTATAAGATATAGGTACCTGACGACGTTCAAAGCTAGGTGATCACAATTGGATAACTGAAACCATTTCTGACTGAAACTTAAACATCATTCCATTTCCCGCGAGAGTAAAGTAGGTAGTATCTACCTACCTACAATCTCATACACTCCCCCTCCCCCTCCCCATACCTTACTCCACCATATTCTACAACATCCCACTTCCTCCCTCCCCTCACACCCCTCCCCCACTCCAGAAGGCGGAATTTACTAAACGTAAATGCGGCTCGTGAGGTGTTTAACAAACTTTGTTAAACACTCTATTATTAAATGAGCTCAATTTTCAACGATGCTTTTCCCGCCGCTAGATGTTGACTTGACTTTTTTTCAATGGCGGTTTTACATACCTACACTGTAAATTATATGCGAAATACGCATTTGTTTATTTTATAAAAGTACCTACTTACCTAAATAAAAAAGTCAAACACCAGTAAAATAGATCCTTTAGTTTTCCTATCATTGCTATGAATTGTTCTTATTGTTTTTTTTTTATTTTCTTCTGCTGTATTTATTTATTTTGTAATGTGATTAACTGATTGCCATAGTACACATTGTTTTGTATACTTACATTTACTTTGGTTGGTTGGAAGGAATTGACATTAGGCAATAAGCCCGCCAGTGTACTAATTATATGTACAAAAAGATTAAAATAAATAAATATAAGTAAAGTACCATACAATAAAAAAAAAATTTTTAACGATTCATCAAAAAAAGGTTGAAATAAATGTAGGCATAAAGATGTGTAACCTACGTAACACTATCTGACATAAAACAAAAATCATTCCTATTAGATAGACGAATATAAATTAGTACCTACAACACCTCACAACATGATACCGAGAAATTTATTTTTAAATTATTATTTGTTCTGGAAGGGAAGGGTAGAACACAAACCGATAATTATTTAAAATACGACCTCTTCTGTTCGCGTTTTCTTTTTTTGAATTCGACTCCAAATCACCAAGAAACCAGAAATAGCGACGACTCCTGCATCTCATGGAGACTAGCCCCGCCGCCGTTCGCTTCTGACGCAGCCACTTCCTTCCCCATTCACCAATCGACGACGGTCCATTCCGGAATTAAAAGTGCGTCAGCGCGGTTATAGCCGTAAAAGAAGGAAAGAAAATATTATGTGTGCGAAAAAAATTACAATACCTTTTTGTGACATAAAGTTCTATTCTAGTTCTGATCATAAATTTATATTTCAGCTTCTTCTTGTCGTGTCGGTCAACACATATGTGCTTAAATGCCCATCCGCTCCCAGGAGACCACAAACTCCTTTGCGTCATCCTCTAGTTGGGCTCGTTCATTAAGAATTTTCCAATCACACGGGCCAGAGGCCATTGGACATGCTAAGAGGTGCTCGCTGTCCTGCGTTTATTTACAGTCGCACATCACGTCTTCAGCCATTCCCCATCTCTGGAGGTTTTTCCTTGTACGACCGACCCCAGTCCTAATCTTGCTGTGGGTTTTCTACATACGGCTACGGTTGGTCATGTCCTATTTCCACTGTATTTTACTAACCATTCAAAATTTTTATTTGTGGCATCAAAAATTGACACTAATCGTTGTGACGTCTAATTTTATTTTTTTTTAATAATTTTGCAATTTAACTATTCAAATAATTCAAATCCGTTCCGACATTTCATTCTAGTCTTACTTTGCTAAATAGGTACGTGATTTGCGGTGAAAGTTTCATGTAAATATTCTAAGTGGACATTATACCAACAAACTATTTTGATTTTATTTTTGTTTACTTTTTCGATCCACAATACTTGATTGGAATTCCATCATAATATATTAAAATAAAACACACTTATAATTTTCTTCCACTTGGTTTAATCTGACTTGCCTAATCGTTTCGCTCTAGACGAGCATCTTCAGAGTAGTGAAGAAATTATTGTATAACCTGGAGTATTTATATAACTAGCTGCTCGTCTAAAGCGAAACTATTTAAGTCAAATCAAACCAAAAAGTGGAATAAAATTATAAATGTGTTTTATTTTAATAAACTATTTTGACATTTAAAAATGAGCTGGTCCTCTACGCATCACGCCTCTTCAGGGGAGGGTATCAAGTGTAAGTCTTATTTTCAATTAAATGTATTATAATAATAAAATTAACGCACTAAATGTTTTGAATGGATGTGAGGAAACGAATGAAAAGCAAATACACAATATACTTCCAAGTGGAATGAAGAGTAAGTATCTCTGGGCGACTGCGAACAAGTTGTCACAACCACGACCGCAAACGATCGAAAAAATAAAAGAACGTGATGAGAAAAACAATGCAAAAAAAACTTCAAAACCAGATAAAAGCGCGCGCTCCTACTTTCTATTTCTTAACCAACATACTTCCCATTTATTTCCCTATTCCTGTAGTTAGTCATATCTCCTCTCCTTTTTTCCCTTCCCTCCCATAGTGTTGTAACAGGTTTCATCTAAGATTTGTTTAATTGTCTTTGATGTACCTACATATTTTTATTCTTCTTACTTTATTGTGTTTAAATGTAATATGTTAATAGTTTTAGATAGGTTTTCTTTTCTTTTGTACATGTACCATTTTCTCTCATAACTGTTACAAATGGTTGTCTGGAAGAAATTGCCACTAGGCAATAAGTCCGCCATTTGTACTTGCAAATAAGTATTGTACAATAAAGTGTTTAAATAAATAAATAAATGCATGAAACAAATTAAACAATATTAATATTTCAAAAGAGTGTGCTATTCAGTTTTCTCTTTATTCTAAAATATTTACTAAAATAGGCCCAATTTGTGACAAAAAATACGAGACCAAATTTTGGTTTTTCATTTTCAAAATAAATTGCATGTCATACTCTCAAAAAAGTACACAGTTTATAAAAGCAAATTGCATAATATCATTTTCACAAAAAATAAACAGTATAATAATCTTAGAACAATCTTATCGGAACAAACATACTACGATAAATTACGACACCATATAAGCATAATTCAATAAGTAAGTACGACACCATATAAGCATAATTCAAACTAAAAGAATGCGGTGTTTCAAACCAAATTACACTGTCATTGACAACAACCAATCATTGACAACAACCACAATTGCATCAATCGCTTGCTACTTAATTATAAATGTGCACAATAAAATTTATAAAAATATAAATGCTTTTCAATCATAGATGGCAGTTTACAAATCAAAATACACATCATAGGCACCAACCATTATCACTTCCTACTTAATCATAGATGGCGTACAAAAATATTTATAAAAATATAAACTATATTCAATCATAGATGGCAGTTTAAATTCTATACAATATTGTTTTGCGCATATCCTGATCCAGTTTCAAATTAATGCATATATACCAACTCCTACTTAATTATAGATGGCGTACAAAAATATATACAAATATAAGCGCTATTTAATCATAGATGTCAGTTGTCAATTAAAAATACAAACATTAACCTTATTACATATTAGAGTAATAACTTCCTATTTAATCATATATGGCGAAGAATAAAATATATAAATAAATAAGCGGTATTCAATCATAGATTTGACAGTTTTCAAACCAAAATACTTGGAATGCCTGGATACCAGCCATTGTTTAACTATCGTTGCTATTAAATCATAGATGGCGTACAATATATTTATTTAAATAAACAAGTATTATTTAGTCATTATCATAGAACACACCTAGTCATTATTTACTAGCAAGGTATGTATTCCTCTTTCATAGTCACAATTCTAGGATTGGTTTGCACCATGCACATCAAGCAAAAATATTAATTCAACATTTCCTCGAAAGATGGCGATATAAATTTTATATTAAAATCAGTTCATACTCAAACAAAAAATAATTGTTCACGCATTCTTTATCACATTTTGGTAATTATTTACAAGTGGTATAAGTCTTCAATTTTGCTGAATTTTTTTCTATAGATAGATAAAAATATACAGATTACGGGAAAAATAGTAATTTTCCCGGGAAACACCTAGAAAAATTAAAAAAAATAAAATTACATTACGAAAAATATATGAAGTTTCCCAAGCAAATAGTTGCTTTTCTGACATCTATGGGCGAATATTCAAACTAATTGTTAGTATAGAAACACGCCGCGAAAATCTGAACTAAATGAAATATCGAAAATTAATAAAGTTTACAAAAAAAACATGGTTATAAAATATATAAATGCTACTTACATTTCAGGTCTTGAATTTTTTTAACACTGAACCTAACCTAACCGATTTTTACCAAAAGTTTGCTTAGAATAGGTTGGTTAGGTTTGTATTTAGTTTTTATTGCGACTCGCGTGAGCGAGTTGCATTATACATTGAGTGACAGTATGTAATGCAACTCGCTCACGCGAGTCGCAATAATAAATACATACAAACCTAACCTAACCAATTTTTACCAAAAGTTTGCTTAAAATAGGGTGGTTAGGTTTGTATTAACCAACCTATTATTATAATTTTGATGATGTATTCGCATTTGTTTATAATTTACAAATAAATTATATTTAATAACAAATTTAGGTAGTTGTATGGTACCTACCAGTTTTAATATTTTTTATGTGATATTTTTTCGCAAATATTGTCTGTCATATATTTTGTAGTATGCATTTATCTGTGGTTTAGTTTTCAGTTTTATGTCGCAGTTGTCGTATTAGCTCGCGTATTTAATCGTATTTAATAAACGTTAAAAATAAGAAATTAGTAATGATTTTTCTGGTTTTTTATCGTGAAAATCGAATGTTTATAGATAATTTGCGTGTTAATAATAATGTGTACATTGTGATTTAATAAAAGTATTGTTGGTTATTTGACTTCAAATGAGAAAATAGTCACGTGCAATCTCGGCGATAGGTGTCGTTAAATCGTACAAGGTTTCATACATTGCAATTTTATTTTTTTTTAATTTTTCTAGGCGTTTCCCGGGAATATTACTATTTTTCCCGTAATCTGTATATTTTTATCTATCTATAGAAAAAAATTCAGCAAAATTGAAGACTTATACCACTTGTAAATAATTACCCACATTTTTTTCATATCTCAAGTCCGGTCGTCAGCCGTCATTAGTAAACGTATGTTCAGTGTGGGGAATTGCGCTCACCTGAGTTTGTTTCTAGCAGGTGCAAACAGTTATGCGTGTGCTACATTGTACATTCTAGAGAATAGGAATGAACCCTCAAACTTGCCGATTGTCGTGACAACAAAACAATACAAAAGTTTGTTTAGTTCGTCGATACTGATGTGATAATTATGTTTTTTCTGTGAAATTTCATAGTTTTGTGGTGATCAATGGAAGAGACAATGATAAATTGTTAAGTGTATGTTAATTGTATAGTTTGTATATAAAATTCATCTCTAAAATGACCACGGATCGTTTTCACAAGTAAGTATTGTTTTCGTTGTTTTAGACAAGTTTTCATACAACAAATGGTTTCGATGTCTTACACCTAATATTGGAATATACCTATACCTGCTTCAAACCTCAATTTACTCGTCATTATTTTATTTCCCCACAATGGTTTTCATACTTTTATTATCGTTGATAAAAACTGATTATCATTACATTACTTCACGATATTTATTGAAATTATTTTATTAGGTATTCACGTACAAATTTATTAAAGAACAATATATTTTCCTATAAATTATAATTACTTTATTTTATTTGAGACCAAAACTTGAATTTATTTTATTTGAGACCAAAACTGTTTTGTTTATCTACTAATCTACTTTGTTGTATTTATAAAGATAATTATGTTGAAGCAGACTCAATCCATGTAACCAAGTAGGTCATCAAACATTATACCTACTATTATAGGTACATGTTTATTTTTATTGGAGTGCCATATTTTTTGATTTTTTTTTATAAACATTAGTTGCATGTAAAACATGAGATACAACTATCGATGGCGATAGTATGTATAGTTGAAGAATACACACTCAACTATAAACCTTTAAATACAAATTATTCAATATTTTATATATTTTGTTTTATATACAAAACATGCATGTCAGGATAGAACACTCCTTTTTCCTAACCCGAATATATAAACAGCTCGATGGTATGGAGATTAAGTATCAAACTATTGAGTGTCCCCGTAGAAATTGTGTAGTGTATTCTGCCATACAATTTGTATTAAAATGTCACTGAATTCAAATTTTACGAAAAATCTATTGTGTATGTAATTTTTTTTTATATAAAATTGAATTAGGTACATATCTAGTTGGCGTATTTCAGCGTTTTTCGATATTACAAAAAATATTTACACAGCTACAAACATGAATTGCAGACTTTACAGACAAGACGAAGGACCTCAGACTTAATGTACCTTTATGGCATAATGACATAACTACAATATTGACTGTAGGTACAGACCTAAAAATTATTTACTTCAACATATCAAACAGACGAACAAGACACACCTCAACGAAGGATCAGGTCCGTGGAAATATTCTGTATGTCCAATGTCCAGGACCCTTTTAAGTAGCCATATTAGACAGAAATAATTATTTTTTTTGTTACCAACAGTGAGTACCTACGTGTAACGTGATATCAAAAATGGGCTGACAAAGTTACAATTACTTATGTTGTTATTCTTATTTATTATATTTAAAATAAATAAATTTGGAATGGTAAAATAAAACCAAAGTTTTCAGTTCTACTAATTTAATGACACTGACTAGTTTCGGTCATCCAGTGACCATTTTCAAAGTGTGAAAAAACAAGAGGTGGTTGGTGTTTATATAATATCTGGTTAAGGGGTTTGCAACTTTTTTTTTTTTGTTTATTTATTTATTTATTTTTTTTTCCTCTTTTTCCGTCAGTTCAATTAGTGTTGCTAGAAAGAACTGACAAAGAAAACTAGCAAACAAAGCGGAGCGTACAAATACAAAAATAAATTAAATAATTTATATTGCAAAATTATTGAATGCTGCTGGAACATGGCATGATGGTGTCTGTATCTATTATTGAAGTTCTGTGACCAAGGCTTTATACTGTCGATTCATTTGTTATTTATTTAATTATGTTTATAAAATGTCCATTTTATATTAGTGCCTGTCTCACAAGTATGAAATCCCGTATTGAGAAAGGCACTCAACAAAATCAAAATATTAACAACAATAAAAGAACAAATAAAACACAATGCAAAATAAAATTAAGATAATAATAAACTCTCTTGAACGAGTCGACATACATATGGTTAACTAATATTGCAGCCATTAATTTTAATGTTAGTCAACTTGTGTCATCTTTCTCTACTTTCTTTTATTTTATGTCTTAAGTATATGTAGGTATGTATATTAGTAGGCGATAGTGCATTATATATTTATTTTTACAATTTAATACATAATTGCGTTAGGCTAAAAGAGTATAATATTCTTATTTTAGCTATGACTATCGTATTAATAATAATAATTATTGCTATTATTAATAATTAGGTACCTATATTGCTATTTTATTTCTAAAAATCATAAGAGTAATTCTTGGATCATTTATATTGCGCCGTTTTATTCGTGAATATCACACCTCAAGGACGCTAAAAATTGATTACGTTGTAGCATTTTGTCTCTGGCAAGATTTGCGAAAAAGATGCATGTTGAGATTTTTTCTTAACGAAGATATATTTTCGATTTTTTAATTAAAAAATCGATGCCTATTGAATTAATATGCCTACGTAAATTTTATGTAACAAATATAGTTTTTATTTTAAGAGTGAATATGTCCTTGAAACAAACACATATACAACCTTATACATTTCTTACACTGAGCTTGTGCTATAGGTGAACGAAATCGGTCGTGACAAAACTTTTATACTCAGAATTGTGAATTTTTGTTCCAGTCAGGGGTTATCAACTTTTGAAATTTTGGTTTATTTTTCCATATATCTCAGAAACCATAAAAGCTAGAACGCTGAAATTTTTTTTTTAAAAATCCAGGTTTCTCAAACATTTTTTGTTAAGAAAAATATTTATTTTATGATAAATTTATGAGTTTAACTGCCTATATTCCCATTTTTTTAAATATCAAAAAAAGCCGAAACACCCCAACTAGATTTAATTTTAGCACATCTCAAATTTATTTTAATAATTTTTATAAAAATTGAATTTAGTGACGACATTGCTTCATACAATTTGTATGGCAACCGCCTACACATAATATCTAAGAAGACTTAATTGTTTGATATTAATCTCCAAACATACATACATATATACCATCATGCTGTTTTCATATTCTGGGTAGGATCAAAGGACTGACCTCCATACTATCCTATCTTGACATACATAGGTACATAGGTACATGTGTTGTATAGAAAATCAAATATCTTAAAATATTAAATAATTTGTATTTATGGGATTATAGTTTGGTACTTATTCTTCAACTATACATACCTACCTACTATCGCTATCGACAGTTGGATCTCATGTATTACATGCAACTAGTTATCGAAAATAATAATTAGTCTGTTTAGTCTGTCCGATAGTGAGAAATCTTCCGTTTTTTATTTGTAGCTGGATATCCATTATCCGTTCCATCCATATTTAAATATTGCAAAGTACTTAATATAAAACAAGTAGGTATACATAAGATCAATGACAATGCACTCTTCTTTCTTTTTCAAATAGCGATTTAAATCTAGGTCACAACAAATCCGCAATACACGTCAATCATTAAATATCAATTTTTGTGTACCTTTGAGTAGAACAACAATGGCACAGCATCAATTTGCTTTTAGATCACCGACTGCATATAATCGGCTTCCGGTTGATCTCAAAGTTATAAAAAATAGAAATAGGTTTAAGATAGATAATACTTCGCAACTAATGAACAAGAATATAGATACACTTTTCTTGCTAACATGAGTTTGTGTAAGCTGCCACGTGACGAAAAGGGCATTCTGAGATTTTAATTACCTACGGAATAAAATGTGATTTAGTTATTATTTTTTTTATATATTCATGTATACTATATTTATATTGTATTTTTGTATGTATAAGTTAATATTAAATTAATGTTATGAATGTATTTTGTTTTATACGGGAATTAAATAGACAGGCTTTCCTAGTTTATACCTACATCATAGTGGTTCTACATCATCATATTTATTTTTTAAGGTGACGGGCGCTCCAAGGTACTTTTTGGATGCTCTTTGTGCCGTGCTCTTAAATGTTAGGTCTTCAACAAATATTCATATATTATTCTCTCATTATTTGTCTATACATTGGCCCGATACACTTTCTTTCATCTTGTGTACTTTTTTCGTAATATTTTTTACCCGTTTTCTCAGATTTTTTATCCATTACCCAAAACTTATAAGGCTTAGAAACATGAATGTTTTTGTAAATGATGGGTATTTTTTACATCTAAACATTGGCTCGATACGTTTTCACGCACAATGTTCTCACTTTTTTGTACAATCAAATAAATCATAGTATTTTATGTAACCCTCGATTCAAATACACTAATTTGGGCGCACACGATTGTAATATTTAAGGACGTTCATTCTCATACAATAGTTAACTAAGTGTGCATTGGACCTGCCTACATTGCCTTACCCTGCCCCTTAAAGAATGAATATGTCCTTGTAACAAGTACATATACATTCTCATGCATTCACTAAACTAAGCAGTAATGCTTGTGCTATAGGTGAACGAAATAGGTCGTGGCAGGATTCTAACTCGCGACCACTGGATTACAAACCCAGCGCGCTAACCGCTCTGCCACCACCCATCTAATAATATGTATTTAAATAATAAGTACCTACATTTAGAGATTGTCAACCATTCAAGAGGAAAGAAGGCGTACACTAACATAATGTGGAAAGTTCAGTGTTGTCAGTTGACACCCACTCATTTTGTATTTAAATGAAATAAATTATTTTTTATCCAGAAAATTTATATTTTTTTTCGAAAGTCGAGTATTGCAATTGAAGTTGTTGTACTTGAGAATTATCATTCATAATAGAATAGAAGACTGATTGATTACTATAGGTAATCAGTCGGTCTTCTAAGGAAAGTGTATGGTGTTAATATGGGCACCTTATACTTATCTCAAAAAGCATGACCGTAAATCACCTCGACTAGTTTTCCTATCTGTAACACCATGTTATGTTAGTACCTACTTCATTTGTTGTGAATCATCGAGAAAAATATGCTATGTAAGTATATTTTCTCCCCATAACGAATAATAATTATGTGACATTAATGACACACCATTTTAACGTCATTGAAACTGAAAAGGCTCACTTCACACTGCTTACTATCTACTGTGTTTACACTATGCCATGAGAGTTATAGGTATCGCTATTTCTTCACCATGAATGTTCTCCATATAAAAATCTGTTATCTTTGCTAATCTTTTTACACTATCAAATTGGGCTTCAATGACGACATAAATTTGAAGAAAATCTTTTCTTAGTCATCTTGAAACAATGCTCGATAGATATGTGTATACATAATATGAACAGACACATAGTACAAAAATTTAAATTAATACAGTTTTTTTTCAATAGGCACCTTCCCAATAAAGTTAAAAACTTGTGCTTGGGACAATGTACCTACATAGTTTCGTAATTTCTTATTTTTTAGCTGTTATTTCATTTTTAATTTATTTATTTGAAGCTTCTTGGGCACATGTGCACAATGGCGGGCTTATTGCCAAAAGGCAATATCTTCCAACCAACCATATTCATTTGGGTGCAAGCTATTTTATTTATGATATGTACCAACATTTTTATGATTACAACATATAATAAAAATATAATTAGATATAAAACAAAAAGAATAAAGAAACGGTGGGGACAGGAAAGGGGGGGGGGGACAAGGATAGGATATGTTATGTGTAAGAAAATGATTCCTCAGATTTCTTTTGAAAGCGGGAAGTGTTAATGAAACTCGAAGTTGCAATGGAAAGTGATTCCAAAGACGAGCTGCTTGTACAGAGAAAGATGTGGTGAAAAAGGAAGTATTGTGTACTGGAATACTGAGCGTTCTTTAGTATAATGTTATTTGTGTCTATTGGGCATTACTCATCTTTTAATAATATTCTAGTATAAAAAATCGATAATTTCTTTTGGAAATGTGGGGCTAGTTAAATTTCTCTATATAGCAAACTTAAAAATCCACAAACAAGAGACGACGTATAAAGTGCTGGCTGTCAACAAGGGCAGAGGTTTTCTTTCCATACTTAAAATGTAATGAAATGAAATCAATCAATTATCCAATTATCAATAAGCTTGCATGATAGATAGATACAATATGGCGCTTATTATTGTTACTTCGTGGCAATGATCAGCAGATATCTATTGAGTCTGTGAACTTGATACGCTTTTATTAACTCATAATGTAGGCAAATATGATACTTCAGCCTTGAGCAATGTCATCGCAATTGTTTTAGCTGGTGGCATTTCCTGCGGAAGGACCTAGTACCTATCAATCCACTGCATCTATTTGTCAGTTTGTTATTATATTCACCTTCTTCCGTACACAGTACTGACAACAGTAGGTACCTACAACTGACACCACCCTCCAAGCGTGACGATTTCCTGCTTCCATTTCCAACGTTTTACTATCGTCATATTCAGTACGTTTGTTTAATAACTAATTAATTTATTAAATTGTGTAGACCGGATTGTTATCACAAGCCAATTTCGGAAATTTATGGTACAATAATTTGAATGCATGAAGGTGGAGAAAGAAAGACTATCAATAACTTTTTGGTTGAACGTCACCGGGTGACGAAAACCATAAATAAACAGAAAACTTTTTTGCTATCAATGATGACAATAATGTATGTAGGTACTCTCACTATATATTCCAATAGTCCAATATCAATAGTTGTAGTTCACCAGTATTGTAGTATCAATATCAGTTTATATTGATACGACAATAATGTGAATGCCTAACAAACACCAACGAAATTTACCTAAGTAGGGTAGGCTATGAATTCTTCACTTTTACAGCATATTATTTATTCATTTAAACGGTTTTTTTCGTCGTCTCTTTGATATTATCGAATTACTTTAAAGTGCATAAAAACATTACTATGAAAATAAATTCAATTTGCAAATTCGTTAGTCAGAGATTAAGAGTTAAATTTGCTGCCGGAGGCTTGCCCTTCCTCGTCTAAAATACGAGTATATAAGCATTATCCTTTTGGCATACTTTTTTTTTCGTTTAATATAAATAATAATAATATTGTTGGATGATATCGTTCAAAGTTAACCACGTCCGAGAGACAGTAATGTTCACCACGCCTGTGAACGCAACGCAAATGGCACAAAACCTATGGATAATAAAAATTGGGTAATAATCATAAAAGACAAATTATTGCTGTTAAGAAAGATTGAGACGCGGTAATTTTTCGCTGTCGAAATTTAATATTTTCATAGTATATTTCTATCCATGCACCTGGTTTATATATATATATATATATATATATATATATATATATATATATATATATATATATATATATATATATATATATATATATATATATATATATATATATATATATATATATATATATATATATATATATATATATATATATATATATATATATATATATATATATATATATATATATATATATATATATATATATATATATATATATATATATATATATATATATATATATATATATATATATATATATATATATATATATATATATATATATATATATATATATATATATATATATATATATATATATATATATATATATATATATATATATATATATCTGTAACATGGCCAGTAATGCAATCATTTTTTTTTCTCGTTTTAAAAGAGACCAGAGATTGCATCCAGGGGAGAGACATAGCATAGAAAATAGGGAACAATATGAACAGAAAAGAGATATGATGTTCAAATTTGGTTCCAATTTAAACTGAACAGAGACTTGAGTGTTGCTTTATAAAAGAAACACTCGACCAATAGAAAAACCGGTTAAGGGAAAGACCAGGGTACGGACATTTTGCATGGTTTAATTGCGATTTCGGCAAAATTATCTAAACTATGGAAATGACCTCAAACTAGACGCTGTTTTATGAGAGAATCACGCTATTTGTATCGTATTTTTTTTTAAAAAGTTCATTTTTTAATCGTGATCGAAATGACCTCTTATGTAAGAATCACCTAAGTATTTATTAAACTTTAAAGGTGTCTGTCGAGAGTTTCCACGGTTCATAGTACCCAATCAATGTTACCTGTTGTGGTATCCTTACACAGAAAAATTCAGCCTGAATACTATGACGTATGTCTGGCGGTCACGGGCTCTAGCTCTAATACCTATAAAGAACTGTGTAGGTATACATGGTTTAGTTCAAATTTTAATATAAATTGCCTACTATTGTTTTTAATACAATAGGCATGATGACTAATTTTGAAAAACTATCTCACGATGTTTTTACGCATTCACTGTTTTCAAATATATATACATTTCTACATAAAATAAAGGTTTAGTAGCAAAAATCGCCATTTTAAAATCAAATTTGACATTTACGCCAAAAAAAGCTTGTAGTATCATGGCGGCTGCCGACCCTGACGGTGACGTCATGGTATCGTAAACTGCATATCACTACTATATGTAATATATGTGTTCTAAGACGATTTGTGTATTTACGATCAATTCAAAAGTGCATAAGTGTTGTGCGGTCCCTAAATGTACAAACACGACGAAAAAAACACCTACTGAGGTATTTGTTTTCGTCCCACGCGAAAAAAAAGAGAAATAAGTGATTAAATTTCGCACGGCGAGACACAAGTGAATTTTATTAAGTACGCGTTTACAATGAAGTACAGTATTATTTGTTCCCCCACTTTTAGCTCTCAGTTATATAATATTTACCATTATTTAGGCAATAAGCATATTATGAACTTCATTAATGTCCAAACGTCAAAGGCCATCATACGTTTCCCGCGTATGTTTTTAGCTTATGAACACATAATGTAGAGAGAAGAAGGAGCATATTTTATCGATTTTCGAGATGTAAGTTGTATTTAAATTACAGATAAATAAAGTACTTATTTAGTTTTTACGTTTTAAGTTTTTACGTTTCGAAATTCTGATGAGCAAAAGTCTTTGTTCGACGCAAAGAAATATCCGACCATCAAAAGTTCCATTCTAGGTAAGACAGGCAGAAGAAATGACTACTATGTTGCTAAAAATAACGATAGCAGATAAATATAGCTTGTTATGAACACAATACAAATAACGAGCGCTATGTAATAATTCGTATGCTGCTAAAATTGTAACGATATTTTAAAACGCATGCTTCGCGTAATCGCCGTCGTTTCGCGAATCGCTTCATTGCATGAAAAAAATATAGCTTGCTAGTTTAGTTTGGCAGTGACCAGCATCATAACGTGTCGAACGTTCGTCAGCTCACCATCGCGTGACAAAATTGTAGAATACTAAAACTAAATTAGTTTACCATACGTTGCGAGCGTTCATTATTTATTTACTTATTCAATAAGAACTAAGTTACATACAAAATACAATAAACTTAGGCCCGATATTACAGTCGGCCCTCAACTCATTGAGTTTGTTAAACTCAAGATTAATGTTAAGGGGAGATTTAATCCATTTCCGTATTACAGTGCAATATGACATGTCAGTTACTAAATCTTCAATTATAGACATATTTCACTTTTTCTGTGGTTATTATCTGTCAAATTTAAATAACCTCAAATAATACGAAATACAAAACGGGACGCTACGACTTTAAATACCATTGTTTTAGTATCCAACATGGTAAATTTAATTTTTTTCACCAAAATAATGCTTTTGAATGCCCATGTTCAATACGGCTGTCAGTTTGTTTTGTTGTGTGGCGCCACCGTCGATACAACTAACGCCTTTTGTGATACAACACTGAAACTACACACGTTGCCTAAAGCCTCTAGTGATAGAAACTGAAACTACACGAGTTGCCTAGCAAATGACAGTTGACTCACAGTTAAGTACTTAATCTGCCAGAAACGTTGAGTTAAATATTTGTCGTTTTAGTGACATATTTGAGGGAAAATTAGGCCTAAACAGACACTGTAATACGCTATATTTTTGTAAAACTTGAGTTTAGCTCTTAAACTGACACTGTAATACCGGCCCATAGTGTCCCCCGATAGGTAGGCGAGTATCTAGGTAAATTGAAACTATTTGCTTTGATGAATCCTTGTTCCATTGCTATTTTATTGTTTTGTTTTAGTTTTAAGTACCTAATTAAAATATTAATATATCGATAACATCAAAATAAACATTGTCCAGACCGACAATTAATGCGTATATTGTATTGAAGACTATCAGAAGAATTGACGCGACCATACTATGACTTCGTGCGCTCTGATTGTTTTTTCTCATAAAATGGCGGACTAACACATTTTGTATTTTTATATTTATAATATTATTATTATTCACTCCTATAAATTAAAAAAAAAAACATTTTTTAAATCTTTATAACCTATTTTATTTTTTAAAATCATAATTTCAATGATTTTTTTCTTACAGTCACACACATATTATATATCACATATTTTTTCACACCTATTACATATTTTAATATATTAATCATAATATGTATATGAATCATAACAGTTATCCCATATGTATATTAGATTCATCATAATACATTGTGTATTTCCATTTCAACCTCATGTAACACTGTACAACTCCCACAAACAATATAATTACATCATTTTATTTTATAATCAAGCAATGAAAGCCACCAAGTTATTTATTTCTGAAACGTTAAATATTCTCCACCACGTTACAATACTCGGTGCGTGTTATAACAGATGCGTCAACGATTCAATAGAGCGGATAGCGATATTATTTGGTTTATTGTCCCAAATAAACCAAATAAATCAATAAATAAAAATAGCATGTTAAAAATAAGCAGCATATTCCATATAGCTTGTTATGAAAAAAATAGCCATTTCGAACAACACAACAGTTGACAGTAACAAACACAATTGACAGTGACAATATGGTGACGTCATGCGCTCTGATTGGTGTTTCACATAAAATGGCGGACAAACATATTTTGTATTTTTATTTTAATAATATTAATATTATTCGCTCTTTTAAAATGAAAATAAATATATTTTTTCAAATCTTTATAACATATTTTATCTAATAAAATCATAATTTCAATGATTTTTTCTTACTGTCATCACGCCTATTGTATAGACATGCACCACACACGTATTTCTATAGAATTCAATCATTCACATGTGTCACTTTTGATAAGCGGATTACTTGAAAGGCAAATTATATTTAACATTGTTTTGAATCTTTATTGAACAGAAATTTAATAATTTTATATCTTTCTATATTTTTTACAGATTTCACAGACTTTACCGATATATAAATGTTTAATTACAATATATTTGTATCTATGTACATAGATAATATGGTACCTAGGTAATACGTTTGTGCCGCTGAATTTTTGTGATTCATAGAAATCAATATGTATCACAAAAATTCAGCGGCGCATGTCATTTTAAAATTATTATCAAATCTAATCTTTCGTCTAATGGTCTTATTATATTTATAATTTTTTGAAACTGGTCAAGTAGGCGTAAAATATATTATGATTATATCAAAGAAAGCTATTTCTTATTTTTACTTTTTACGCACTGAGTACAAAATGTACCTATAATTAAGTATATATTTGTTATTATTTATTATCATTATTATAAACAAAAAAGCAATGGGCTATAGGACCTGTATAGTCACAGTTAACACGTGGTCACTCTACCGGAACAACATACCATTTTGATTAGAACACGGTACTCCGATTGTTTATTATGGCGATCAAAATAGCAATAAAATATTTAATATTTAAAAATACAAAAATTCCATTTCATTTATAATATTATTAATACATTTTTTGTCAATAATTCAAAAAAATTGCAATTCTGTTTCAACTTTTATTTTGTTGTAAATGATTTCGAAATAATGTCATTTATATTTTGTCTGCAGTCTCTATTCAAAATAATGTTCATCTTTGAATTAAATCGTTGATTTAAAATTATATGGGTTGAGGCTTTAGTTGTACGTGTGAAAAAAAAATGTACAAAACATTTAACTACCTACTCAATCATATACTCAAATAAAATGTTCTATTATATGGATTTACTTAGAATTCGGAGTAGAACGTTTATTGTATCTGTATCACATAGCCCAAAATTTCTGAATATATAGATAGTTATAGGCCTACAAAACTTTTATACCTACTCAGAATTTTGAAGTTTAGTGTCAGTCAGGGGTTATCAACTTTTGAATTTTCACTTTATTTTTCTATATATATCTTAGAAACCATAAAAGCTAGAACGCTGAAAATTGGTATAAATATAGACAAATATCAAATCTCAAATTAATTTTTTCAAAAAAAATCCAGTTTTTCTCAAACATTTTTTATTAAGAAAAACATTTTTTTATGATAAATTTGTGTTTAACTGCCTATATTTCCAAAGTTTTTAAAAATATCGAATAAAACAGAAACACCCTAACTATATATTTAAATTTGCTATAAAAAAATATTAAGATTAGTAGTACCTACATCTCAAGCATTTTTAATTTTTTTTATAAAAATTGAATTTAGCTACGACATTGCTTCATACAATTTGTATGGCAGTGGCCTTTACATATCTAAGAAGACTTAATAGTTTGATACTTAAATCTCCATACATACCATCATGCTGTTTTCGTATTCCGAGTAGGAAAAACAGACTGACCTCCATATTATCCTACCCTGACATACATACCTACATGTTTTATATAGAAAACAAAATATCTTAAAATATTCATTACTTTGTATTTAAGTTTTGTATGTATTCTTCAATTATACCTACATACTATCACCATCGACAGTTGGATCTCATGTGTTACATGCAACTAGTATAACTAAGTAACTATATTTTCAAAACTACCTTGATTTTATCAAAGTAAAAGTTAAAAACCTTCACATGATATTCGCAAATATAATTCCCGAAGAATAAAAATCAAAGAAATTTTCAAGGTTTTGATTTCATGACAATCAAAGCAAAAGTCATTTAAAAATAACCTTAAATTACTTTCTCTATATATGTTTATATTAATCTTCCTTAGAGCTGCAAAGGATAGCATGTTGGAGGTGCTACGCGAAGCCAGTAGAAAAGAATGCAATAATCGTGATGAAGCTGGTATGACACCAACTCTATGGGCTGCCTTTGAAGGACATTTGGATGCTCTCAGACTGTTGTGTGGAAGAGGGTAATATTACTTGGCTAAAAGTTATATTAATATTATTAATTGTGATATTATATAGGCACAGATATTTCATATAAATATTTTTTTATTTCACAAATCACCACTCACCCACCTAAATTGAGGTTGTTTTGTGATTATTTTGAAATATGTATTATCGTTTTTGGATTCTTAACAAAAATGAACAAAAAAGTTGAACATTAATATAAAAATGTGAGTATTTATAGATACAACACACTTGTTAATCTTTAGTGAAGCAGATAATATGATAACATTCCAATAAAATTATCATTACTGATTATACAATATGTATCTACGTACGTAATTTCATATACATATATAGACATGTGTATGTTAATCTATAATGTTATCTATCCTAATATCATAAAGCACAATTAAATAATATTCTTAAATACAGTTTCTACAGATACAGCAATTTTTCATTTGAAAATGAATGTATCTTTGCCACAAGCAAAAAAAAGCAAAATCACCATTAACCTCAATCTTTGTTGATACGTACCTACCTACTCTTATCATTCATACACCAAATCATTATTATTATTTATTAATAGTTTTTATACCCGGCGTTGCTCGTAGATAAGGTAAATGTGAAGAAATAAGCAAAATAATCAACAAAATGGTTTTTGTAATTTTGTTTATTCAGAAGTGTAAAAAAAATCCAAAAATAAAAATAAAAGTACAAAAGTTTTAAAAAAATCAGTCCCTTTCATTATTTCAGTCCCTCCCGTCCCTTCTCTTAAGTCCCTCCGTCACTTCCCTTTAGTCCCAGCTCTCCCTTCAGTCTCAAACATTGAACTATGGAAAGTGGTTTGAAATTCAAATTCTTATAAGCAGTAAATAGTGTAGTGTTGACCACATTCCGTTCATTTTTATATATTGCCATCAAGTATGTTTACAAAAATCAGCTAAGTCAGACTATAGGAAGTGGTTTAAATTAGATTGAATATAAGCATAGTATAGTTAAGTATTGTTGGCCATAACCCATTTTTTATATACCTACTGCCATTGGAAGCAAGTGTGTATAAAAAAAAACCAAATATTGGGCTATGGGAAATGGTTTAGAATGTAATTGAATATAAGCGTTGGAGAGAGTTTAGTCTTAGCCACAACCCACTCGTTTTTATGAATCGTCATTGGAAGCAAGTGTGTGTAGGTATTAAATTTCTCGATAGTATAAGAAATTCTCGATAGATGTTAGTAGTTGGAATATTTATAGTAGGTAAGAAAATTTCAGAAAAAATGCAAAAATAGTAAAAAGTACATTTTTTAAAATTTTATTTGTTGAAATGAATTGGACGAAAATTGACGATAAAATGAAAATAACATATAATAAAACATTAAAAAGTTGATTTGTTATTTGTCTGCTTGACGCAATGATCTTAAAGGAAGCGATATGCAGATTATTTAGTCTTTAAAATTTTCTAGTTTATTATTGATACCTGAACAATAAAAATAAATATCTACATACATACATACATATTTTACACTAAAATTTTGTGGCATGGATGTGGATTATGTTCAACACCACCGATTATTCAGGCTTCTTTTAAAACTTTATCCCATTCTTGATAACCCATGCCTTTAAATCCATACATCTTTTTATTAAATATACAAAAATGATGAAATGAAAAACTAATGCTCTTCTGGCTTAGATATCATTCACCTTTAAGGTGTTTTATTAAACATGCTCCCCTAGACAACGTGTCATTTAGCTCAAGAAATGATAACTCAATGTATGGAAGTGACAGTTGCCAGTCATTCGATAACGGTCACTTCCATACATTGAGTTATCTTTTCTTGAGCTAAATGACACATTGTCTAGGAGGGATGATTACATGACAATGTTTTATTATTTATTATTAGTGATCTCATTCCATACCTATCATAATATAGTGTAGGTTCTTCAATTACATCAATTTAATTACAAAATCTTTATTAATTTGTTCTTTTGATGTTTTATAAACTATGCAGAGGAGACCCAGACAAAGCTGACCATTTTGGAAACACTGCACTACATTTAGCAGCAGCCAGAGGACATAAGGAATGTGTTACCTTTCTTGTCAATTTCGGTACCAACCTGTACGCCATAGATATAGATAATCACACTGCCCAAGAACTTGCTGCCATAAACAACAGAGAAGACATATTGAGATACCTAGATTCAGTTACTGCTAAAATAGAAAATACAGATAAGTGAGTATATTTACAATATATTATTGTGAATACCTTCTAATAACTCATTTTAAAAAATGCATAATAATTGAAATTTAAATCATTGGATGTTAATAACAGTGCATCAATCACCCCAGGGTCACCACTTTAAGGTGGTGAAATATAATGCGTGTTCTGATTACATGTTGTTTATTTGACGGAGGCGAGAGTAAATCTGTCTCTGTTTGGTGGGGACATATGAATATAAAGGCAAGCCAGAGGGACTGCCTCCTCAATCCCCACATTATTATTTTATTTTATTTTACTTCTCGGGCAACTAACAGGTAGGTACTATGTCAAATATTGATTTAACACACACCCTATAACAAGTTGCCACATTCTGGAGACTTACGATCTTAATCGTCTATCATTCTTTCCATACCCATAGAAAGCGCAGATAAATCAAGTTATAAAAATATTTACCTTTGTTTATACTTTATTATAATAGTAGATCTCGATGAAAAAATGATTTATAAAATTAAGTAAATGTAATAAGATGCCAATATTATTTATTTTTTCTTCAAGTTGGTTTCCATGATGACCTAAAAACATAGACAACGTCAGAAAATTTGTCGTGTAAATAGACACTATTTGGCGGGAAAACGCTTTTCCCACCAATTCCGGTCGTAAAAATAGTGGCACCGTAAATTAAAACTGTTATTTCTATATTTCTAGATGGGTCATTGGCAGAGGGATTAGTAATCTAGTGATGGAGAGTTCGAACCCCACCCTCCACCAATTTCTTTCACCTATAGCACAAATATTAAAAAAAAATGTTATGGCAAAGTAAATAACAATATCCATTTTAATTTCAGAAAAAAGGCAAAATCAATGAAAGAGAAAGCAAAGAAAGACAATGAAAAAACTCTTAAAGCTTATAATAAACGTCAAACAAAAGTGGAGATAACAGCAGACAAGGAATTAAAGAAACTAAATAGAGAATGGGAAAATGGAGGTCTATATGAAACCAATGAAGAAAATATTAAACCAATGCCACATAGACCTAGTACAGTCTTAATGGCATTAAAACAAAAAATCAGTCGCTCTTCTAGTCAAGGTTTGTAATCGTTCTTCACAACTCCTCAATAAATATTTCACCACAAGGTTTTACTAAAAATTACCCCTTGAAATAAAATTCTTATTACGCCGTATTTGTGTTTATGGCATTCAAAAACTAAATTTTCTGACAAAAAAAATAATATTGTGTTAAAACCACAAGTCCAATTTGTGAAACTGAACTTTTTTGTATAGATAAACATACAGGCTTGATTTTAAAAGTGAGGTTGATTATATACTAAATACTAACGGTTTAATTTTCTTTATGTATGATAATGAACAATTTTTATCATAAGTAACATCTCACCACTTTTTTTATAATCAAATTATTTATTATTATTTAAATAATTTCTTAAAAAATAAATTTACTTTTACCTTTATTTAACCGTAACACAAACAATTTTAGGTAACCTTACAACAGTGAATGAAAATGCTCCTCCAACATTCAGCGCTCTAGTTGGTACAGTATCAGCTGGTCACCGAGGGAAAAGTACAGTACAAAAGAAAGCAATGGCTTCTAAAATGAGAAATGGCACTGTCAACAGAAATACTAATGACGACTTTAAGGTTATTTAATTATATCTATTTATTATTACGATGGGTCAAGAGATGATTATAAATTCATATTAGTATATAGATATTATCTCTACTTATTTAAATTTACCTGTATGGGGTATGGGGTGACAGCAAAGCTAAACTTGTAATCTGGTTAACCCAAAATTATATTCCGTCACCAAATCTGACAATAATGCTGAATATTAATAAACAAGCAATATCTCTAAGTCCATTCAATTGTTTGTTACAAAAGAAAAACATAAATTTGAGTTTTAACCTTTTTTCACTATATATATTAAATAATATATTTTCTTAATCTTATGATAATATTATGATGTTGTGCATTAAACTTACCCTTTTCATACTACTCTTATAGGTAGGTGAAGTAGAAATGGATGGAAAGCGTTCCATTCGTTCTTTGACAGGACTACGCAGGGATTCAGAAGTAATGTATGTTGGTAGTTTCTCTGCAATGGGTCCGCATCAAAGAGGAAAGATTGCCGATGTATTTTCCGTAGAGGATGAAGATGAACCAGAAGAAAATGATGCACCAAGAAAATCGGGTCTCATGAGGTATATTTATAAATGTATTGTTATTTTACTAAAAACTCAAAAGATTTGTTTAATAAATAAGATAAAATTATTACAAATATTTGCCACAATACTAATATAATAATACAATTATTATTTCAAAATTATATTATAATAGGGGCAAGATGAAACATATTAGTTTATTCCAATTTAGAGCCTCTTTAAAATTGGTGTTCTTGATTTTTTTTTATTGTAATGTAATTTTTTTTTTTTATTATTTATTTTATAAGAGTATTACACAATATTTTGACTAAGTTACAATAAATGACAAAAATTACAGTATTGATACTCTCTCGATAGAGTTAAAAACTCGTGTTCGAGAGAGGAGTATCGTAATTACATACAGAAAGAAAAATTCAACATATAGGATAATGTATTGCCAAAAATATGCCCTTTTAATGCTATTTTAAATTTATTTAGATCTTTTATTTCTCTAATAGAAGTGGGCAGGTCATTGTAAAATAATATTCCCATTTTTGTCAGTAGTTTCTGTGCTGCAGTTGTATTTTTCTTTGGTATGACGATTTTGAACTTTGCTCTAGTCGTTACTGTTCCAATAGAAAAAAATTCAGGATGGTTCTGTCTGTGAGCATATACAGTTGCAATCGTGTCCATTATCTGCTTTAGTGATGGGACTGGGAAGTCTATATAGATCTGTTCCGTCGGGTGATCTATAGGTTCGCCTAAAATAATCTTTATAATCAGTCTTTGCGTAACTTCAACAGGCAAAAGATTTGTCCTATATGTACCACCCCATCCCGAAACACCATACATAAGGACAGAGTGCACAAAAGCAAAATATACAATTTTTAAACTAACTTAATAACTTCTAACGTAATAACTTCACAAATGTAAAGGTAGCTGCTTCAGTACAGATTTATTCTAGTAAAGCAGCTATCTTATACTTGAATAAATAAAATAAAATAAATGAATATTAATTTACTCTTCTTAAGTAAATATATATATTTTCACAGCACACCCTGATCAGTGAAATTAAGACGCAGTTATTTATGCTATCTTATTAGATTATTCTGTTACAAATAATATTGTATATATTTTTGTAGATCTGTAAGTCAACCGGACTTTTTAGCGGATGACAGTGGATTGGGACAAGAAGTAATGTTACAAGAACCTGCCAGTATATTTGATAGACCTGGCTTTGGTAGTGTCGCCTTTAGGTAAGGTTTTACTTGTTCAATTATTTAATTCTGGTGACACACAATATTTTAGTTAAATATCTGGATAGTGAATTATACCAATATGAAGCCCATTAATTATCTCTTGAATGAAAAATTTACTGTGAACGAATTTCATTCGTTCATTTGAGGACGTGGACTAAGCCATATTATATGATTAAATTTTTCTGGTTACGTGAAATAGTATCTTAATAAGATGTAAGCAATGTGATAATTTCTATTATTATGTAATATTATTTCCAGACGTTCAATAACAGCAACATTGAACTCCATGAGCCCAAGTCAAGGACAAGTTGGATCTGGTGGTCCCGAAGAGTTATCAATAGGATCAGCTGGTTCCTTAGCTGCAAGACAGAGATCCATCAAACCCCGATGGAGTGATGATACACTGACAGGTTAATTCTTGCTTATTACATATTTCAAAGATAATGATCATTATCACCTTATTAAAATATTATATTCATTTCTCTTCTTTTACTCTCCACAACTATGGAATAGTGGAAAGTCATGATATCACAATTTTTAAGCATATTTTTTTTACATCAATTTCTCAATATGTATCGTGTAGAGAGTGTATACTTTGAGTTTTGTCATGATGTTTTTGTGTGTATGCCGTACACAAATATGAAAAATTGTGTCCTCTGTACAGCCCAAACTAAAAGGCTGATGAACTTCATATTTATACCATATGTATGAAGTACATTAACTTAGAGCTAATTAGTTTTCCACAGACAACGGTTCATTATTCTCTATGATGTCATCTCTTAAAACTTTAAAAACTCTCTCATGGTCTGGAAAATCGAGATTTTCTTTGTTTGTTTGAATTTTTGATACATTCTTCAAAAGTGCGTTCAGGAATTGTCAAACTTAAAAGGAAAAAAAAATAAGTGTGATATTGCATTTTAATTTATATGAAAAATGTATATAATAGTAAAATAGCATCTGTTTGGGAAAATTTGAGTTATCGACTTTATCATGTAGAGAGTGCCTAATATGAGTTTTTGTGTATTTGGTGTATTATGAAAACTTTTGTCCTCTTTCTATCTATCTTTGAATCTAATAGAAATTTACTTCATAAAAATGCATTTAGCGATTGTCAACCTTTCAAGAAGAAAAAATGCACACTTTCTATGTAGTGGAGAGTTTAATGTTGGCCACAACCCACTCATTTTAATAATGAATTAACATTCTGTAAAATGAGCACATTTGTGATTACATTCTGTAAAAGCCAAAAATTTACACTAATGATTGTAATTGTTTATTTATTATTTTTATTAATTAAATTTTCAGAAAGCTCTTCTGAATCGTCGGACGAAGGTGAAGATGGTTCAGGATCTGCAGCACTACAGAGGTTCCTGGCCGCATGGGGATTGGCTCAATATGCTCCTAAGTTTCTCCAGGAGCAGATTGATCTAGACTCCCTCATGCTACTTACAGAAAATGACATGAAGTCACTTGGCCTACCATTAGGACCATATAGAAAGTTAGTCAACGCAGTCCAAGAAAGAAAAAATGCATTAGCAAACCCAGGACCTCTCGTTGACACGGCTCTTTAAAAATTAAATAAACATACCTATGTATGTATTGCTTTAACTTATACAGAAACATTAATTACAAACATATTGTATTATAATATTTTTGAAAAGCTTATATAATAAAATATTTATTAACAGTGAAGATTGTTTTTATCAAATTATAAATTTCCTTACAGAAATACAAGAAACACAATGTTTGATAAAATTATTTAAATTTCAAACATCTAAAATAAATGTGTACCTACACTAAAAACTTTCCATTTCAATAATCCAGAAACTAATTGTAACAATGCTGCCCTGTCATAGCGCATTGCCATCCATGGCCCATTGTGTACTGAAGCCTTAAGGGAAGCCTCAACGTTTATCTTATATTTTTAATAAAATTTATGGCGTAGTTCAACATATTTTTTTTAAATTAAAGAAGACAAAAATATCTAGAAAAATACGATGTGACGTTGCATTAATGCTTCAGGTTTAGAAAATAAACCTAAAAAACATTTATTTTCCATTCAGCGCCATTGCGAAATATAAGTTTTTTTGGTTTATTAACTTAACCTGATGCATTAATGCAATGTTACATCGTATTTTTCCAGATATTTTGATCTTCTTTAATTTATAAAAAAATATAATGCTCTATACCTTATAGTTTTTTAGAAATTTAAGATAAATGTCAAAAATTGGGGTACCTATGCTTATTATTTTCCTACAAGAATATATACAGAACATAATTAAAAAATTAAGGTATATTTTTATTTATTAATATCCAAACAGTAATAGGTTATTTTTTTCAAAATGATTCGTTTAGTAATAATGACGCAAATTCAAATTGAAAAAATAGGTACGTTGGCAGCAGTCCCCCCCTAAACACAATTTACTATGTATATGACCACACCATCTAAATCTAAGCAACCTTATGTATGTGTTGAGATACCTGGGGCCTAATAAAAATGGTGTACGATTCATCATTATTCCTGATTCTCCATTATTCACCTTCTAAAATGGGTCCACAGATCCTCCGCAGGACTTTTTTATCAAATGAGTCCAACATCTCTGCAATTCTCACTGATAAGGTCAGTGCCTCGCAGCCATACGCCAATGCAGTTCTGACTATGGTCATTGTAAAGGGTAATTTTAGTTTTCCTGTACACGCTGCGAGACTTAAACACTGGTAACAGTGAGAAATGTCTTATTTGCAGCCGTGATCCTTCTTCTAATCTCAGTTTGATCTTCGTTGTTTTCTGTTAAGATAGAGCCATGGTAGGTAAATTGACTGACCATTTCAAAAAAGTAATTTTCTTTAAACTGTATCATTCTTCCTGCTCTACGTGATGGGCTTCTACTCTGCATCATCATTTTCATTTTTTGTACATTAATTTTCAGTCCGACATCGAGGGCCGCTGCTTCCTCGGGATCAAATACTTCTTTATGGCTGTAAGCAATCTACCAACGATGTTCAGGTCATCTGCATACCCAACTATTTGGCTGCTTTTATGACATATGGTAGAGCCAGTGTGTATCCGTGTGCTTCTAATAACATGCTCCAATACAATATTGAAAAGTGTGGGTGCCAGTCCAACTCCTTGCTTCAGGCCATGAAAGACTGAATTGCTTAGTTAGCACATCACCCACTTTAACGCAATATTTTGCATTATCCATAGTTGATTTCATAAACCTTACCAGATTTGTATGAATGTGGTATTGCAATAGGATAGCATATGTACTTTTGCAATCTATACTATCGTATGCCTGTTTAAAATCTATGAATAGCTGATGAACGTCTATTTCGAACATCCAGCATTTGGTCAAGATCTGACGAACAGAGAACAATTGGTCTGTTGATCTTCCCGGTCTGAAGTCCGCTTGGTACTCTCCAAGCAAATCTTCTGCGTACACTTCAACCCTTTGTCTCAAGATGGTTGTGAAGATTTTGTACACCGTGCACAAAAGCGATATGCCTTTCTCATATCAGCTTATCGCCTTTCTTGTGCACAGGGCATAATACGCTTGTCTGTCTATCTTGTACCTAATTATCTTTCTTGTTACGTCTCCCAGGGCCCCAGACCTGTAAAACGTTCTTGTATTCCATGTTGCAATTCTTAAATCCTTATTTCCTTCACCGGATCGTTTCCTAATTCAAATGATCATCTGAGGTAAATAAAATCAACTCCACTGGTAAACACATCGGTTTGAAGAATGTCAGCAAGACCAAACTGATGATTTTAGTCGGGAGAGCCACTCAAATCTACAAATCAATATGGGTGGTGTTGAAATTGATAGGGTGAAACAATTTAAATACCTGGGCAGTATTATTACCGAAAAACTAGATCCTGATATTGAAATCAAGTGCAGAATAGAAGTGGCTCACAATTTGTTTTATACAATGAAAAATTGAAATGAATACATCAACCTGAAATGCTACGTATGACGGTTCCTGCTTTAGTGTTGAGGCTTTGGACACTCATGGTTGGAGCCATAAACCGCCTGGATCCGTTTGAAATGTGGATTCACCATAGAATGCTAAGGATATCCTGGATATGGTGAAGAACATAGAAGTCTTGCATATAACTTATACTGATAGACAATAGACAACAATCAAACATTCGGGAATGGACCAGAATGTGGAATATGAAGGGACTTGTTCTGCACTTCACAGGATAGGAAGAGTGATAGTAAATTCAATTTGTAGTGATAGTAAATTTCAATTTGTAATGATAGTAAGGGATACTATCCCTCGCAGGTATCCATACCATAGCGCTCGCATTAGAGGTGTCACTAACGCTTAGCGTTATCTGTCACTTCACTGACATTTCAATATTTTTAATTTCAAATATAAAAATAATTCATAAACTATAATATTCAATAACACCCTAGAGTAAACTCGTGTTTTGAAGGAAATTGTAACCAATATCACTGGTTGCATCTAACGTGATAAAAATTACAATGCACCTAATGATAAATAAAGGAAAAAAATCACTGTACAAATTAACAAAAATAATAAAAATGCAAAAACAATTATATGTATAAAGGCGAAGAAAGACTGTAAAACCAATTAGAATACATTCAATATCTTCAAATACCTAGTATTTATTTTAAAAAAATCCTTTATCACATGCATTTTCTGATAAAAATATGGATACTATCCATAGAATCCTTACATCATTCTGTATGGACACCTATCACTTACACAAGAACAAGAATCGCATTTATTAATATAGCATTCTTTCGCAAGCGCTAGTAGCCATAATTTCCTATCCATAACAACTAAGGCTTTAAACGAGAATCGCGCCTCTGGTCAACTTTCAACAGTTGAATTTGAACTATGACGCAAATCTGGCAGTCACTGGCTCTTGCTCTAAAACTAAAAATTAACTCAATAAAATCGACAGTCGTGGAGGCCAAGACCCGACCTAAGTTGTAGAACCATGAATGATGAGGAAAATAATTGCATTTTCCTATAATAACTGTTACACAACTGTTTATGAAATGAAATTTTCAGTGTTCTAGCTTTTATGGTTATATAATTATAGTTCCAGTCAGGGGTTATATATAACCTCTGACTGGAACGAAAATTCAAAGTTCTGAGTATAAAAGTTTTGTAAGACTAAAATCTTCTACATTTTCTAAAATTTTAGGCTATGTTCATCATCAAAAGTTATAAGGAACAAAGACACAGTAAATGTTCTACTCCGTATTCAGAGTTCATCCATATACATGACATATATGCTGCAAAGCCTCTAAGTTGGTGTTTTTTGACTTAAAAGTTGACAAAAACATGAAAAATATAGACATGGTCATACAATTCTCTCACACGGCACTAAGGTTAATACTGTTGATTCGTTACGAGAAGTGAATTCTCTTACATAAATCAACAGTTGGAAAACATGAGATAAACACAATTAGGAATGAAATGAAATGAAGGATTTGATTTTATATTTTATTTTAATCATAGTATTACAATTACATAATTATTCATTATAAAAAATTTCATTAACCTTATAAAAATAATACACTTTAAATTCAGAGTCTTTATGCAATTTCATTTTTTTCTGAAAATATATTTGTTTTATCAAAACACCTACCTTTGCATAAAAACTCTTATTTTCGATATACAATTAATTGACATACATATTTTGTTTACGATTAAGGCACAGATTTTTTTAAAATTGTTAGTTTAATTTGATCGATTTGTTCTCATATTCATAACATTTGATTAAAAATGTCATGATTCGTTTCAATAAATTTGCAAATTTATACCTACAAATTTATTTAAATTAAAACAATAATTAATTTTCTTCAAAAGTTTCAATATTTTTGATAAAACGCAAAAAATAACAAATGCTTCTGAAGTAAACTCATTAACAATAATAAAAACATCGTGGTAACAATCTGTTAACTATTTGACGAGGAATATTATCGGATAGATATGATCATATTATTTATTTATATATTTATAACATAATATGCATGTTGACACATGTATTTAATGTTGATCTTATATTTTAAACATAAATTATTATTTATAAAACATATAGGTAATCACTCGCACAATCACCATTCACAAACTTAAAATAAGTCAAATTACAGTTTAATATCTTATGATAAAAAAAAACAAAAACATACAAATTATTTAGATACACGGGTATTTTCAAATATTGTGATTTAAATATGTGGAATATGTTTCAAAATGTATGACATTTTGATATCTTCAATAAATAATAATAAAATAAAATCAATAATAAGAAAAAAAAATCAATTGTTGAGAGAGTGATGGTAAATGTAGTCCAATATAACAATATTGAAGTTAAATTATTTTGTTATAAAACCAAACTGGACAAATATGTATATGGCACCGCATTCAATTTGTTATACATATTCATCACAATGGTAAAACCCAACAAAATTTTGGTGTGATTCATATCCTGAAAATATTATAATTTTTTTTTTAAATAATGCTACTGTTTCATTTTGTCTACAAAAATAAAAACCCAAGAGTAACTCAACCCCTTCAAATCATTCATATCCAATTAATATAAGTATTACATAGTTTGTTTGTTTAACATACAAGGCATTTCTTCATATCACAGTTTTGACATTTCTCAGAAAAAAAATACCAATCTATATATCCGAAAAGCCTATGAAAAGTTGATATACAAATGATAATTTATACAAATAAAAAATGAAATGATACATAAATACAGATTCACATTAGAGTAAAAAAATAATATCAGACAATATAGATTTTAAGTGATTTCTAAAACATATTTTATTAATCTCAATTAGCTGAACTGCAGTCTTTATCTGAAATAATGTACATACAACAATAATAAACATACTTTATAGAATTCCAATTTATACTACAATCTATGGCGCAACTTTCATTTTAGCCGAAACTACAGTATTTCTATTTCACCAAACAATAGAATTTATTTTAACCTCAACCAACTTCATCCAATGCTCTTCAGGGGATTTATATTTCGTGAAAAATAAAGTTAGTGTATCAAAATAATATTTTATTGATCTATACAAAAAATATTGAATATTTTATTAAATATGTATATCAAGTATGTAATTTTCAGTCTCCTTGATGACAAAAACAAAAACAAATTATTTTATTTAAAATATTAATACAAAAATGCTAAGTACAAATTGTTATAAGCCATGAGGGGAGGCAAATCTACTAAATATCCTCCTGAAGGAGGCACATTTCTCATCTCCGGATGATAGATCATTGTATTATTCTGAACCTTCATGTGTCTATTTTTATTGGTGGCATAAATACTATTTCTATTTGCATTAAACTCATCTGACTGTTGCGTCTTTAATATATAATATGGATTATCAGAAGAATGTCTTCGATAGTAATGTGAACCTCCATTGTTGGCTCTAAAAGGAATCTCATAATCTGGTACAGGTTTATTTTTCAATTTAAAAACAGAACCTTTTTGATTGTTACAATTATTTATGTTATCATGATTATTTGATAGTGCTGTATCACTCTTGGCTCTCAATATAAAACTATCAGATTGATAATGTTCATAATGATCACACGAAGGGTCTTCTTCAATCATGGATAAATTACTCGGGGGTTTAGAAGCGTACTTTGATCCCCGGTAAAGAGAATTGGTACCTGACGTTGAAGGTGCATCGTAAAATTTATTTGACTTTCTAGTTTTGATATCTTTTTGGTAGTCCACAGAGTATCGTTCTTTCAAATTTGAGCAATGAGACATTTTACAAGAAGACTGAAAACTAGCTAAGGAATTAGAAAATGAGGAATTGGATGAATCTGACGGTGCACTCTGCGACTGTCTTCTTCCAGCTGTGTGTTGGTGTTTGCTCGAAGAATGGTTGGGGTTGAGTTGCGCCGATTCTCAGTAGTTGTATGATCCATATTGTGACCCATGATAGTATGGACCAGGAGGATAGTGCTGGGGAGGGTAGCCAGCATAAGCGTATTGCTGCTTCTGAGGATATACTGTTACAAACAATCAGAATATTAGTTTACATTTAAGATACTTACTGTGTCGTTCTTAAATCCTAAGAATGTTTTTTCAGTAATAAATCACAGCAGTAATATAAATATATATTTTTTAAAGAATGAATATGTCCTTTTAAACAAGTACATATGTATACATCCTCATACATTCCTTAAAATAAACATAAATGCTTGTGCTATAGGTGAACAATATAGGTCATAGCAGGATTCTAACCCAGAGCGCTAACCGCTCTGCTACCATCCATATGTACTTAGATTTCTTACAGAAATAAATTAAATGAAAATTGTGTTTTATTTCCTACTATTCAATACAAAAATTCACGACAGTTAGACAATGCTAATAGAGATATGATTTAATTAATAAAAACAGTAAATTGTAACTAAAATTTGCATATACCTATATGTACAATCATAAATACAATGAATAATAAATCAAACCATCCCTCCAAGTCAAGATGCAGTCATTATTATTACAAAAATTTAATTCAAATGACTAAGATTACTGCCCTATACAAAAATCTTAATAATAGTGAATATTTTTTTTTCAAATTCTAAACCATGACCACCTCAACACCGTTACCATTCCCTTAAAAACCTACAACTTTGACAATAAAAAAATTATCAAATCCCGTTCAAAAAAATACTGCTAAAAATTTGATTTTCATATTACTGCATATTGACCAGGGAATTTTAAATATCTTTACATATAATTGACTATATTGTAACTTATTTTTTTTATTATTCACTACGTTGTCAATTATATTTAAGAATTGTAAAATCTAAATTTATATACTAACTAAAATCATAAACTGATCCAGAATAGGTTCCTAACCTATTGAAGTACTTTATGTTTCACATCTTGTATTATATGTATCTTCTTTTCATGTTTTTTGACATTGCTCTAATAATTTAATGAATTCAACATATTTACATATTTTCAGGAACCAATAACATACAAAAGTCTAATGCTGTCTGTGATCAAATAAATCATACAAAATAGTTTAGATATTATTTATAAGCACCCTCTACCATATTATTTTTGTTTTCGATAATGAATTTAAATGTTTTAAATTTAATTTTTAATTAAATTTAGACATCACAAAATTATTAAATTCAGTACAACTATTTACAAATACGAGTATGTTGATTTTTCGAAACACAAAACATGCTGTAATAAACTAAGATATACCCAGAAAACCCATTCAAGAATGTAGGTATATAAAATGTATAAGAATAATATATTATATTAATTTACATATATCTCACAAATTTGATTTTTATACCAAGCTATTTTAAAATTTAATACATTTGATTCATCTCACACCCTTTTGAATTTTTGAAAATAATGTTATTAATTAAATGAAATAAAACACAACTTTGTGTACACCACTACAATTATAACTTTTATTCAATTGAAAAAAAATTCCTCTACATATTACGAGAATAAAGTTCCCTTCCTTAGGGGGATACAAAGTATACTAATAATATTATTGTTGTCAAAAATAAAAATACATCATCATAGGTACTTAAAATAAAATTCTATTAAAATTTTTTTTTTATTAAATCAAATTAGGTACTGATCGAGGTTCTACAAAGATCTAATTATTTTGTCAGGACAATGGTTACAGCTGATTAGACTTCCCGATCAGGTTTTGATTTCGCCGGTTGGACAGGACTTGCCCCCCTGATCTAAATCAGTAATTTGATTTAATAAAACCCTAAGATGGAGTTCTTCAATATCAATACTGCGACAAAATAAAAACATCAATGTTAATACTACCTTATACTGTTTTTATATTGGTGTGGATATAAATAAGACATACCGGGCATGAGATATTGCATGTTGAGAGCTTCTTCCTTCTCACGTTCTCCCCTGAGGCAAATGGCCGCGGAGGAGAACAAAATGGCAGAGATGAGACTCAGTCCGACACCGCACCATGCCACAACATAAGACCAATCATACCAAATGCGGCAGTTATTGCGAAGCACCTGTTATATATTGTTTTGCCAAGCGCGTTTTTTTTTATTTTCGTTTTGCACCAATCCATTGCCAGTAATTTTCATTTGGCACCAATGATTGGCAATAATATATTTTATTGTGTTAGTTATTTTTGTATATTTTGTTATCATGTTTGTATTAATGCGTTTTTTTTTTGTCATTTTGAAATAAAAGCAGTAAAAATGTACAACGCGCATTTTGTATATCGATCCAATGAAGTTGAAGATAATGCAGATATAAATTACATGGAAAGAAAAAGAAAAAAGCTTTTGTTAGTATTTATATTCAAATTTTGTTATTTAATTAAAATATAAATGTTAAGAAATAGTTAAATGTTTCAAAGAAAGATATTCATATCAAAGATGAACACATCTTTTGCTGAATAGATACATTCATCTGACTTACTGTAATTCACAAAATAATTTATTTACATTTTAAAAACTGTAAAAGTCAGATGCACAACAAAATTTAATATGCTTGATAAACATATTGGAAACACTTAGGAAAACATATAAATAATTTTTTTTTGATGGGACTAAATATTGCATATTTTACAGCATTCTTTCACCAAACCACATCATAATTCCAAAGCGGACCCCCTTATTTTATTCAACTGCCAAATCCATAAAGTTGAAAAAAGTATTAATATAATTTGGCGTTGACAGGTTGCCTAACCTGGCATGATGTACTGGACATTGGTCGCTTGTTCCTTACGCTTTTCTTTGCTCAAACATGTAGCAGCACAGAAAAACATTACAGAACTGATGAAAAAGACAGCAACACTCATCCATGCCAAAATGTATGACCAGTCGTACCAAATGGAACTGTTTGCTTGAAGAACCTAAATTAATTGCATTTTACAAATATTATATAAATCATTCTTATTTTTTCTATACCTAAAACAAATATATCATAAAGAATACAAGTTTGAAAGATATGTTCCTATAAATTATTGAATATTTCATTAAATTGAGACTTCACATTACTTCAGTTGATTGGAAGACATAAAATTATCTTTGAGTACTTCTTAGTACTACATAAACTTTATAAATAAATAAATGTAAATACTTCATAAATGAGTTCATAATGTAAAAGTTTAATATGTCACATGTACTTTGTACTTATAGTTATGAAAAATCTAATAGTTTGAAAATTATTTCAAAGTGGATATTTTTATAAAAAATAATGAGGTTCATAATAAACTTCATAAATATAATATGAAAAAAAATTTGCCAAAATAAAACAAAATATTATTGTTGCTATCCAACTGTATAAATTCTTTATTCCATTTTCATATAGAGCATTGTATCAATAACTAGTGATTGTTTAGAGGTCAAAACTCAACCGTAATTCATAAAAATTTTAAGTTTGTTTAAAAATTTAGTGAGTTTAAACAATCTATGTTTTGATGTGAAATAATTATTTGTAACAAATATTACCTATGTATAAAATTAGCTCCATTTAAACTAATTATCTCAAACTTTTACTTTAAAAAGGTGTCCGAAGTTTTCGCTTCACATAATAATAATATATAGACAATCATAATAACATTTAACAATCCTTCCCAAAAATATTATTTAATACTTACGCTGTTCCATTGTTGGAAGTATTCTTCACCAACAATCTTGTCCTTTTCATAATATTCTACACCGTGCCATAGCGCCATCGCTCCTGCAGCCAATAAACCTACAAATTTTTAATTTCATATATATTTTCATTTAATACATACATTTAAATAAAATGTGTGAACTATTGCAGACAGTTAAAAAATGAACATGCATTATGACTAAGGAAAAAACAATAAATAAAAATAATAATTGATACTAATAAAATAAATATGGAGAAATATCCTTTTAGAAAATAAAAATATTTTCAAATTGCTATGGATTGCTATGATATTATTTTTGTTATTAATAACTGTAATAATTTTATTTTTACTGTCGGATGTTAAAATAAAATAAGCGAATGTAAGAATGTAGGTACTAACATGTTACTAGCATGAGGATAGCTGTGGCTGTAACATTTCCTGGACTCCTCTTCCAACATCCCACAACACCAGTCCAAAAGGCGACAAATACACTGAAGAAGGCAACGATGAACAAGGCGACAGTAGACCGAGCCATGTGTAACCTGAAATTAAATATTATGATTCAATTTTAATTATCACATACTTGCTTTTGTGGTCCATTATTTGTTTAATCATGAAGTTGATTAGGACTTTAGAAATCCTTTAGATTAAAATTAATTGTATCCATTTATACAAAAATTAATGACAATTTCATACTAAACATTGTTCTTAACAAATTTTTATAATTGAATATACATTAAGAAGAATCTGTAATAGGACGATGTATGACAGGGTCAGAAATAAGGACATAAGGAAAGAATGTAAGATAAAGAAAGATGATAGATGGGTCGGTGGTAGAGCGGTTAGCGCGCTGGGTTAGTAATCCAGTGGTCGCGAGTTCGAATCCTGCCTCGACCGATTTCGTTCACCTATAGCACAAGCATTTATTTGCTTATTTTAGGGAACGTAGGAAGATGTATATGTACTTGTTTAACAAGGACATATTCATTTTTTATAAAAAAAAAAAATGTCATTAATAGATTGAGATGGTTTGGGCACATGGGGAGAATGAATGAGGAACGCCTGACGAATAAAATATACATTGCGGACAGGAATGGTATAAGAGGTCGGAGCCAGGGCCCGCAAGCCTAGAACAAATAATTTACGCCAGATAGACTGAGATAGACATATATCTGTCTGTCTTTTTTTCCACTTTTTAGTGAGGACCGCACTTCTCAGACGGCGCCACCGGCGGCACTCATCGTTGATACCATTAGTAAAAAAAAATTAAAAATTTACCCATGTTATTTATGTTATTATTATTTGTTATAGTTTGGTATTAAAAAAACATATTTTTTACTTTCGAAATAGTTTTTAAATAAAAAAATTAATACTTCTATGTTTTATGAATATTAAAAAGCATCAAATCATTATGTTATATTACAATTTTACTAATGCACTATGGGAACAGATTTCATAATATGGCAATATTTTCAACACGTTGAAAACAGTTGGAAATGAATCGCCATTTTTGTTTGACCTTTGTTGTCATTGCTGCTGTCGTTAAATTTTATCGAATTGTGTTAAAAAATGGAAAACTTGAAGAAAAAATCCCAATCCCATTGCTAATAAAGTGTCGGTTCGTGTAACTCAAAGGATTTGACACAAACAATTCCGTTTTTCGTCCATTCGCGATCGAAGCACATTCTTACGATGGATGGATCATTTTATGTTGAAATGAAGAACTGCGTCACGCTGAAGTAAATAAAATAAGTGTGTTATTTGTTGTGTAAAAAAGACAATGTAAAATTTGAAGAAAGAATTCCATTGCTCTTGTAGTGTCGGTTCGTGTAACTCAAAGGATTTGACATAGAAACATTGTTACGATGGATGGATTTTTATTTAATAACAACAGTGAAAGTGTTTTAAATTGAGCTAATTAATTATATTTTCTATTTTCACTATACAAGTTATTATTGTATTAATATATTTGTGTATTTCGTCATATGTATATTGTTTTTAATACTAATAAAAAATAAAAATAATGTTTTTTTTACTTAAATAATTTTACCTAATTTAATTATTCATTGCTCCTTTGTGTATTGTTCTTCATAATGCTTGAATAACTTGAAAAAAATATGTTATTCAAGCATTATGGAGGATGAATATGCAAAGGAGTAATGTAATACAACAAATAAATAAATAAAATATTCCGCCTGGGTGGTCCAACCTTCCCAAAGCTTTTACACCGCAAGTATAGATGACAGTAATGTGTATTGGCGTACAAAGTATGTATGGTGGCTTGTGTTCTTTAGTTAGTGTGTTCTATGGTCGGAGCCGCCTAAGGAAGGGATGGCACGTCCATGTAAACAGTATTTTGAAATACGGAAATGTCAGAAGCATGAATAACAGACGAACATGTATTAAACGATGTATGAATGTCGACTAGGCGATGAATGTGTGCCAAGATATAAATAAGTGGCATTCGGTTCTCTCTGCCTACCCAGCAAGGGACATGGCATGATGGTATGTATATGTAATATACATTAAGATTAGATTATGATCGAGAACTGATTTATACATTTTTAAAATTAAAACAATGTGAGAATGTATCATGATTGTGTCGTGAGTAGCCCTACAGAGTCTTGACCATACGGGACAGTTGAAGCATTTCAAATAATTAATATGAAATCATGACAGTCAGTTTCCAAACTGGAATGAACAGATTACCGTGTACGAAGAACTTTTACTTCTCAATCTATCACAGGGCACAGTAATTAAATGCTATCATCACTGTTTCAACTATATCATCTAACAAAATCTAAAGTTTATCTACTACAACATTTAATTGTTGCCTATATGTATTTATCCTATCAAACCTGCCACAGTACCTTAAAAACAAATTCACTTATTTATCCAGTCATGGACATCCACTCCAATCTGTTGAACGTATGACACTATCCATCCCTGTGCATAACACAGAATTTATCATCTCGTTGTTCGAAGTACAATCAGCAAGACTATAGAATAACCTAACTCACTTTGTATTTTCAAGAAAAAACTAAAGGAGGAATATTTATCCCTAAACACCTGATACCGATTTCCTCTCCTTGTTCTTTTCCAATCCTTTCCGTGCTATAATTTTTTTTAATATTTATCCTAGTGTTATGCATTTTTTTTTTGAAAAAATGAATATGTCCTTGTTAGACAAGTACATATACATCTTCCTACGTTCCCTAAAATAAGCATAAATGCTTGTGCTATAGGTGAACGAAATCGGTCGAGGCAGGATTCGGACTAGCGACTACTGGATTTCTAACCCAATGCGCTAACCGCTCTGCCATCGACCCATCTAAAATTTTCTTTGTTACTTTTTCGCTTTCATTCTTTTTTTGATGTACATATATATTTTAGTCATACTTTTTAATCTGGTTGGTTGAAAGAAATTGCCTAATGCCCGCCAGTGTTCATCGTATTTATTTATATTATATACAAAAAGATAAATTAATAAATAAAGTATTTAAATCCTCCCAAGTTGCCTATACTATGTTGCCTGGAATTCCAAACTGACAACTCGTTATCAGAAAATATTGATTAATTCCACATGCCTGGTCACTTTTGTGATGTCCTATGCAAAATAAAAAAAAAACCTCTAATAGGAACTGAACCCAGGACAGATAATAAGTATTTTAAAAATTAATTTAACTTTTTGTATTCACCACATTTGTTGTATATTTAAGCAAACAGTTTCGGAACTGGCAATTTCTTCATCAGACTAATTTACAACTACTTACTAATTTACTGGTTAGTTGGAAAAAAATGCCATTTGGCAATAATCTCGCAACGTTCGCAGGATTTAAGGAAATGTTTAAATAAAGTAATATTGTCCTTATATTGATAAGACTACTTCTCAGTTAAGTTCAATAAATAATATAATTATCAGATGGGTCGATGGCAGAGCGGTTAGCGCGCTGGGTTAGTAATCCACGCGAGTTCGAATCCTGCCTCGACCGATTTCGTTCACCTATAGCACAAGCATTTATTTGCTTATTTTAGGCAACGTATGAAGATGTATATGTACTTGTTTAACAAGGACATATTCATTTAAAAAAAAAATTAATAGATGTTAAATAACAAAAACATCACAAAATTTAGTTACCTGGCCATGGCATCTTCAGACAATCCTTTGGTAATATTATTTTCATCGGGAATGAAGTAATCGACATTGTGGCAATGGGTCTCCACTGGTGATAGATATGTTTCAACTGAAAACAAAAATACACATTATTAATTGAACAATGTAATAAGTTAATATATACCTATATAAATAATAACATTTTTGGACATTGAAATTTATCTCAGTGTTATATAAATCGAATCATTGAAATTATTGAACACCATTAGATTTTAAAACAGTGCAGGCGCTGAAAGTAGTTGAGTATGCAAAACGTGAGGACCTAATTCCACCAATGGATTTTAATTGAGAATACCTCTTAGATTAATAATACGGATTTACTGGGCATTTTTTTACTCCCTCTCCTTATTTGTAACGGAAATCGATGGATTAGATGCTTTGAAGTCATTTTGATGATTATTTCAGTTATAGTAGACTCGTGTCTTTTTGCTTGGTTGGTATATATGTGCAAGTCACCTCCCTCCGTGGCGAAATAGCTCAAGAAGTTTGACGAAAACTATATTTATAGTTTTTTTTTTCTAATTAAGAAAGTGATAATAAGTTGTTCATTGAAATTGTGAACAAAAATAAAAATAATAAAAAAACATTTTTTATTAATAAAAGAATAGGTAGGTATATAAGAAAAAACAGCGAAATTTAAAATGAATACGTGCAAGCAAGATAAATAATTATTAATTTTTATTTCGACAATCATTATTGATACATTTAAACAATGAAATACAAAATGATTCTGACTTTTTGCAACTGCAAATTTTTGTTGATCGTGTTGGTAGGTTCGAGTACATTTATCCAAATATGTACATAATATATATTACCTACTAGGTAATTTAGTCGTTACAAAATTTGGACCGAAGTTAATGTCTGACGAAAACACTTACATAATCCTATCATCCAGTACTGATGCGGTCAACCTTCGGTCCGCGACAAGTTATCCAGCTCGCAAAATTGCGGAAATTGAAAAGAAACAGGCGAAACTTACTTACTAAATGACGTGAATTTATTTTGACTAAAAAGAACTTCTTCCGTATGCTGTGAATTTGCATCTGACTCTTGTAATACGATTTATATGTATGCGAAGGACTACACACGAATCACAAAAATTAATTTCAATCCTGTGTGTAAGATTTTTAAGCGTTCAAAGAAAATAAATAAAGAGAGTGGACGAATTTCAGAATTTTGAAGCAGATATTCCGAGCGGCACAGCCCCCCTAGACAACGTGTCATTTAGCTCAAGAAAAAAAACAAGAAAAGATAACTAAATGCATGGGAGTGACAGTTTTCACGTGACTGGCAACTGTCACTTCCATACATTGAGTTATGTTTCCTTGAGCTAAATGACACGTTGTCTAGGGGGGCATGACAGAAACGAATTCGCCAAAGTGATACCAACGTCGGGAGTTCCTACCTAATTAAACCTAATTTTAGTAAAAATTAAAAAATGCACTTGGAACATTTATAATAATTTGAATCGAGAAATTTAATTCGAGAACACGAATAACTGCATTTGAATCGATTGATTTTTTTAGATATGGCGTTCATTGACTTCCCCACGTGGTAATTGATATTATATTATTAGATCTTAGATTATATATGATACAGATACACCTAGTCAGCGCAATGAATGTATGCCAACTAAAACTACGCTGAAACAGACGAATTTCACTCGCCTGGCCGTATACGTACACCTACCGATACGCATACCTACATAATACGTAGACCAACCGATCTACCGCCTCACACACACATGTAAAAAAACTTGGCATACATTTGAATTCGAAATTTGTACTACACGCGGCTTCTGTACCTTATAATTCTAAGGATTAGATGAATATTTTATATTTTAGTCCGCGACTCGGGAGTCAAAAAGAAGCTATACGAGAAAAAGATTGCTCAGCCCTGATCTGCTACACACATTTGCAAATACCATTATTGCACAAATAAATAATCTACAAAACGAACAAAATTTATCACACACCATTGTTAAAAGTTTAAATTTATTCTCACACACGGTTAGAAATAAACATTTTAAAAATAATTATTGATTGATGATTGCATATATGTAAACAAGCATATCTATGTATAACATACTTCTTAGCCATGTTCTTAGCTTATGATATTGCAAGAATAATCAGAGAACTCAAAACCATAATAACGGTAGACGAATGTAACTTAACATGTAAACTTGCTAAATAACTCCACTTTTTGCCAAAAATAACCTAATGATGGCATTTATTTCCCTTAATGTCAATACGTCATTTGCGTAAATATGACATCTCCAGAATATCCAGAAAGTTGGTTAAAATGTTTCGCACGAAAATTTGACAACTTTACTTGAATCTCCGTCATTTTGTTCGCGTACGTGTGAGAGTTTGAACCAGTTTGAACGTCTCATTGGTATAGTTAGTGAATAACGGTATTTTTTCAAGTTTTGTTGTAGAAGGAATAGATTATTTTATCATATGTGATTATTAATTCAAAAAAAAGTAAAACACTAAAGCTAAGATGCAAATGTAGTGATTTAAAAAAAAAGTATTTTGTTACCTGTAAAGATAAATAAATAAAAGTATTTTAAATGTTTCTCTCTATCAGATGATGATCAAGTTAAATGATGATGATATCTGTGGATGTAAAATAATTATTCTTCAAACATTACATATAAATAGAATGACCGCATATAATTGTAAAAAGGATGCTGCTTCTTTACAACCTAAAAATATAAATAAGCGTAAATGTAACGAATGAGAAATCAAATAAAAATATCGCAAATTTTGTAAATTCGCTGCCAAAACTTGAATATCATTATTGCAGAAACTCTATTTATTGTACAAAAGAAGGAGGACAAAGAAAGATCTATATGATTTTTATAGATCTGAATGTTTGGAAAAAGTGAAAAACATTTATCAATTTACTAATGGCTCAATTTTTTACAAACTTGGATTTTTTGAAACCTGGACAGTATTACCTCAAAAAACTAATAACTCTGTGAGAGCTATAGGTAGTGATTGAAAATCTCCAAAACTTGCATACATCAAGGCTGAAGATAAGTTTGCGAAAATACAATGATTTGCAGGATCTAAAAATAATAATACCCACCGATTATCACAAATATTATGATAACTTTCCACGTGAATAGTTTGTTTCTGATTTATATTTTTTATATATACAGTAACATATTTCTAATTCATATTCTGTATCTTTTTTAAAGTTTTTTGTTACATAAAAGCAACGTTCTGTTTGAAATATTAATTGAAATAATTTTCTTATTATTTTATAATCAATTATTCACGCACATATGTTTTAATAAAGTTTTTTTCTTACATTATAACAAGGTTCTTTATTAAAACTAAGTTATTTATTCATTTTGCAAACTTGCTAATTCCAATAACACGACTCATTTAAAAAAATTATTGCAAGACTTATTTCATAATAATTTCGTTTAAATATCGTATTTTCGTTATAGTTTTTATTTATAATTAAAATAATTCAATTTAAAATAAAGTTGGGAAAAATGAACAGTTTTTTCATCCTCCTGTATAATTGACCAATATGGAGTTAGCAAGTTTACATGTTAAGCCGACGATATGCATATCTAATATATATATATATATATATATATATATATATATATATATATATATATATATATATATATATATATATATATATATATATATATATATATATATATATATATATATATATATATATATATATATATATATATATATATATATATATATATATATATATATATATATATATATATATATATATATATATATATATATATATATATATATATATATATGATGTATCCGTTTCTCGGGTACTCCGCGTCGTGTTCGTTTGGTTTCTGGTGAAACCTTGTCTTCGACGTTTCAGCCGTACGTTGACGGCCATCCTCAGGAAGTCAGGTGCTTCGTCTGTAGTCTCTGGCTGCGGCGAGGAGGGTTGGTGCTGTAGTCTCTGGCTGTGGCCAACCCTCCTCGCCGCAGCCAGAGACTACAGACGAAGCACCTGACTTCCTGAGGATGGCCGTCAACGTACGGCTGAAACGTCGAAGACAAGGTTTCACCAGAAACCAAACGAACACGACGCGGAGTACCCGAGAAACGGATACATCATTTACACCCCTCCGCGAGAGCCTGAAAAACAACATATATATATATATATATATATATATATATATATATATATATATATATATATATATATATATATATATATATATATATATATATATATATATATATATATATATATATATATATATATATATATATATATATATATATATATATATATATATATATATATATATATATATATATATATATATATATATATATATATATATATATATATATATATATATATATATATATATATATATATATATATATATATATATATATATTTGCATTTCATTCTGATGTTCTCGTATTGCAATCGTATCTCACATTAGACATATTATAATGAAGCGTGAACTGCAAATAATTGCATTTTAGTATTCTAATATTGCACTTATGTATCTTCCGGTGGACTTTTACGCTATATATCTACATAATCGCACATAAAGACTCGGTGCAGTACAGATAAAGAATAATTTGCACACTTTACATTGTTTCACATATAGTCTTATGTAATGTAGGTATATAACGCCCATCACTTCAACGCCTTATTTATAATCACCCGTTTACGCACCGATTACTTGTTATAGTGATTAAATTTACAGTCCATCTAATCACAACTTGTGTAATTGTCATTGTGTGTTACGAGATACATTATTGTCTTTATATCGTGTTATTATTGATTGTTACAAATCTTTTTTTTTTAATAAATTAAATTGTTCCGAAGTATTTTTCAATAAATATAGTTAATTATTCACCACAACAACTAGCATTATAAACAAGAAGGATTAACGGTTTTTAAATTTAAAACGTTTGAATGAATTATGATATTTATATAGGTATCAATAATAATATGACGTAGCGAAAATATTACCAAATATGTTTGCATATCCAATCAATAATCACGAGAATTCGTAATGTTTTGCACACACAAATGATGAATTATAAAGTAAACATCGGTAAATTGTATTTTTGTTTGTTAACGTTATATAAAATGAGGCACTTCGTAACATTATACTCCGTTTACAGCGTAGATTTAGATCGATTCGTTACACTTTTTACACAATCGGGTAAAGTACGGCTTAGAAGTGATTGACCATTTTATGTAATTGTTCACCAAGTAATGTTATACCTATTATTTTTAACATTAGCGATTGCACCATTTACAGTCGAAAAAAAAAAGATTCTCAAAGTTGGCGATATATTGTTTTCCAAGGGAACAATTAAAAAAATCAGAATAGGGGTTTTTTCAAAGCGAAAATACGCAATGCAAACTTGATAATATAAATATTATGATGAAATATGTTTTTTTTTGTAAAACAAAATAACAACATAAATTAACAGAATACATCATATAGTTAGATGTTATTTTTTTGCATTACCTCATCAAAAATAATATAATCTTGAGCTTGATGAGGAAATCACTTGATAATAAAACAAATATAAATCACTTGATAGTAAAACAAATATAAATCACTTGATAATAAAAGAAATATAAATCACTTGATAGTAAAACAAATATAAATCACTTGATGATAAAAGAAATATAAATCACTTGATAATAAAACAAATATAAATCACTTGATAGTAAAACAAATATAAATCACTTGATAATAAAACAAATATAAATCACTTGATAGTAAAAAAAATATAAATCACTTGATAATAAAAACAAACATAAATAAAAAGTAAGCAAAACAACTTAAACAAAAATACAACAGGCAATTGAAATTATTTTTGTCATTATTTCAAAATATATCAAAAATAAACCATACACCATTACTATTATAACACTATATTAAGATGTTAATGGATTTTTGTTTATTTTTTAAATATTATCTGTTTAAAAAAAATGGGAGACAATTGAAACATTTTTTTCCCAAATAAATATAATTGTTTTTTTTTCATGTTTGAAACTGTCACTAAATGATAGAACTCCATAATCCATATATATGTAATTTTACGTTTTATTTAATTTAGTTCGCAAACGCTACTCCCATTCACCGGTATCGCTCATAGTAATTATATTGTATTTGTCTTTTATTACATTTAGGGATTTTATAATCAATGTATAGAAATGAATTTAAATAAATTTCTCCACTGTTGGGGATCGAATCCATGACGCCCGCACAGAAGCCAACAACTGTGCCACGGCGGTCGGCAAGACATTATCTTTAAAAATTATATAATCTATATATTAATACGTGAAGCGAAAACGTTAAATACAATTTCCGGATGAATGGGCGCACGGACGAGTTTGAGATTTGGCATACTTAAAGTTTATATGGAGGAGGACTGCAGAAAAATAATATTAATACATATTATGCGTTATAAATAAATTAAATCAAATAAAAAATATTTCACATCAAACCATTTATTGTGTACCATAGAACGATGAAGAGTGGGGAAACGTTATTTTAATATACCCGCTTAGTATGAGAAATATTCCGATAACACAGAGTAGGTAGGTAGGAAATATTCATTCTTTTTATTCCATGATATTTACGGCGCATGCGCAGTTGTTTAAATCCGATTGCTATGAAACTTTGGTGAATTGTCGAGAGTATACCAGGGATGGTTTCTGGATCAAAAAAATGTTTCTTCTTCTTCTTCATCGGGTATTAGGTCATTTTACCTATGAAGGTGGACTATGCTGGGAACCGTTCATCCGATTGGAATGAAACTTTGATGAATTATTGAGCGTATGCCCGGGGTGGTTTCTAGATTATAAAGAATTTCATCTTCTTCTTCTACATCGAATATTAAGTCACTTTACCTATGAAGGTGGACTATACTGGAAACCGTTCATCCGATTGCAATGAAACTTTGATGAATTATTGAGCGTATGCCCGGGATATTTTCTAGATTATAAAGATTTTCTTCTTCTTCTTCTTCTACATCGAATATTAAGTCACTTTACCTATGAAGGTGGACTATACTGGAAACCGTTCATCCGATTGCAATGAAACTTTGAAGAATTATTGAGCGTATGCCCGGGATGGTTTCTAGATTATAAAGAATTTCTTCTTCTTCTTCTACATCGAATATTAAGTCACTTTACCTATGAAGGTGGACTATACTGGAAACCGTTCATTCGATTGCAATGAAACTTTGATGAATTATTGAGCGTATGCCCGGGATGGTTTCTAGATTAAAAAGAATTTCTTCTTCTTCTTCTTCATCGAATATTAAGTCATTTTACCTATGAAGGTGGACTATACTGGAAACCGTTCATCCGATTGCAGTGAAACTTTGGTGAATTGTCGTGCGTATGCCCGGGATGGTTTCTGGATTAAAACATTTTTCTTCTTCTCGGGTAATAGGTCATTTTACCTATGAAGGTGGACTATCCTGGGAGAAGGTTCAATTTTCCTTCCATCATTTCGCAGGTTTCTGGATTCAATCTTTTATCTTCTTCTTCTTCGTTATATTTTCTTAACTTACTGAAGGGACGGGAGGTACTGAAGGGACGGGAGGTACTGAAGGGACGGGAGGTACTGAAGGGACGGGAGGTACTGAAGGGACGGGAGGTACTGAAGGGACGGGAGGTACTGAAGGGACGGGAGGTACTGAAGGGACGGGAGGTACTGAAGGGACGGGTGGTACTGAAGGGTCTGAAGGGACGGGAGGTACTGAAGGGTCGGAAGTGACGGGTGGTAATGAAGGACCATATTTAATTATACAAGTAATACGAAGTTTGCCGGGGCTTCGCTATCTATATTAAATTATAAATTTCATAGGTATTGCAGAGAATTAAAGCAAATAACACGCAATAATGAAATATTTGTAAGCATACGCTTGCAGGTGCCGTAATAGAACAAAATTTTAAAAAATATAGGTGTACGCAATGGCTTTGACAAAAAACCTCATTAAAATTCAAAATTTAATAGTATTAATTCCAAATATTCTTTTTAATGAATTACGGTCGAATTTCGACCACTGGGCGATCACTAGTTTTTTATAAATATCCTCTACTTTAGGAACTTTAAATGGATTTTGTGGGAAATGTGTATACATCTTATTATTAGTTTTTGTATAGCTTTAATATTTGGGGACAACTATACCAGGTATAAATATCAGCAAATGTCTTGAACCAGGCTTCCAGGTGCGCAGAGCGCAAATTTGTGTATTTTTGCTTCGTTGGTATTTTAATTTTTAAATTTATGTATTTTAGTCGGAGGCCCAGGTGCGACCAACTGCGTGTAGAAGCGCGGATATCGAGTAGAACAAACACTTGAGACTTGTAAAAAATCGCAAAGAAGACGCGCGGACCTTAAGAGAGCGACGCGACGCGGCGACATCTCTTCGAGGACACACCCACTAACCGCCCCGTAGCTCGCAAACTTGGGTCGCAAGAGTACTTTATAAAAATCTTTTTACGCGAAACTTCAAAACATATGTCCTTATAATGAAACGAGTGGGTTGTGGCCAACACTAAACTCTCCACACCATAGTAAGCGTTCATTTTTTATTCTTGAAAGGTTGACAATCTCTAAATGCATTTTTATGAAGTACATTTCTATTAGATTCTTAAACAAATATAAGATTCCCAGAGGACAAAAGTTTTCACAATACACCATACACACAAAAACATTGTCACGAAACTCATAGTATGTATTTTCTACATGATACCGGGTGAGAAATTTTATGTAAAATTGCCATCACTAGCAAGATGGGCATGTATGAAACAGTGTATCAATGTTGATGAGGCGATGTATGCGTCAAGATAGAAGAATGCGGTGTTCGGTTCTCACTGCCTACCCCTTGAGGAAGATAGAAGTGGAGAGTAAAAAATACACTTGTCTATAGAGACACATACAATATCAATACGAAATTGATCACTCAATTTTCCCATACAGAAGCTATTTTACTTCTGTTATATACCTACATTTTTCATACAAATATGAAATTTATATCACATTGATATGGCAGACCATAGATTATTTTCTTTAAATTTTGACAATCCTTGAATACATTTTTGTGTATTTTTGTTGTATCAACATTTCAAACAGTATAAAAACACCTCGATTTTCCAGACCGTGAAAGCATTTTGAAAATATAGACAGAAGAAATCATAGAGAAGAAATCAAAGGATATCTATGGAAAACTAATCAGCTCTATGCACTTTACACATAATATGATTTATAGTTTGGGATGTAGAGAGGACACAAAAAGGATAATCCATATGCCGTGCGCCATACATACAAACACATCACGACGAAACTCACAGTGTGCACTCACTACATGATACCCGTTGAAAAATTGATGTAAAAAAATAGCTTAAAAATTGTGAAATCATGACTCTCCACTATTCCATAGTATGGAGAGTAAAAAGCATTATATTTTTACATATTTATAATATTGAATGATTTTTTTTTTAAATTTGAATTTGTTTAAAACTTTTCTTGTAAAATTAGTTTGAATAAAAACCTTTTCTAATTTTTTATTGTAAGTAACCAAAAAAAAAAACTACAAGGCATATGAAATAGATTTTTACTTCAATGGAAAGAAAATATGAAAATATACCGACTGATTTTTTTTTTCTATTTTAATTACTATTATTGCTATTAAAAAAACTTTTTTTCACGAAAAAATATTGTATATCACAGATTTGGTGATATACACTATTTTTTCGTGTTTCATACATTAAATGATTTAATTGCATATATGTGTACATAATTTAATGTGCATATTTTTTTACAATGTAGGTACATCCATATGCCCAAGATATACAAGGGCCTTAAATTTATTTAGTGGTAATGATCCATAAAATGGATGTGTCTTGTCAGTGTCAAGTTGAAGGTTATCATTAAAAAGTCGCTGTTGTGTCAGAAATTATACTGCTAATAATTTAAGCCTTTGAATATCAATTCACAGATTTTACCAATGTAGGTACAATGTACATACTTACAAATAGTAAAATGTTTCTTAGAGTATTCTTAAGAGTACCTATGTTTATTGATAAAGAGTTTAGAAAAGTGTGTAATTACACAACATTGAATTAATGTGATATTGATGTTAGATTCGGTACACTATATGCATAATAATGTTGGAAGAACGTCTACATAAGAATATAAAATAGGTAGATACTTTCCAGATAACACTTGCATGCACATGGTAATACCTACACAATACACATGCGTAATGCAATCAAATGATTAACTTAACATCAAATTTTACTTATTCGATTTCGCAACATACAAATTGACATGTCATGTAGAATGCATATTTATATATTACCAACTACGAGCAATGTGAAACGTGCCAAAGAAATATATACAGAAATATATTTCGTATATAATTTACCAGGTGTAAGTACCTACATGTACCTATGGAGATTCCAATCGTTACGTTATACCTACTAGTTGCATGTAACACATGAGATCCAACTTTCGATGGCGATAGTGTGTATTATTGAAGAATACTTACCAAACTATAAACACAAAATAATAAATATTTTAAGATCTTTTGTTTTCTATATAAAAATGTAGGTATGTCAGGATAGGATAGTATGAAGGTCAGCAGTCTGTTTTTCCTACACAGAATACGTAAACAACATGATGTATGTTTGTAGATTAAGTAGGTATCAAACTATTGAGTGAGATATTGTGTAGTGTTTACTGCCTTACAAATTGTATGAAACGATGTCGTCACTAAATTCATTTATTATAAAAATTGTTAAAAAAAGTTTGAGATATAGGTACTACTAGGTACAATGTTCATATTTTTTATAGAAAATTAAATTTTCTAGTAGGCGCGTTTCGGATTTTTTCGATATTTTTCAATACTTTGGAAATATAGGCAGTTAACACATAAATTTATCACAAAAAATGTTTTTCTTAGTAAAAAATGTTTGAGAAACTCTGGATTTTTTGAAAAAATAAAATTGAGATTTTGTATTTGTCTATATTTATCCAAATTTTCAGGGTTCTAGATTATATGGTTTCTGAGATATATGGAAAAATAAAGTAAACAACATGCACACACACCCTCTCACACACACACACATACACACCCACACACTCACACTCTTTCTAGATATCTCTTTCACTCACACATGTATTACTCTTCTCTTATGCGCGCACCCCACTAATTCACACTTTTTTGTTGTATTATTTTGATATTAGGTACATGTTATTTTTGTATTTTTATTTATTTAATTTCAATAATTGTATGCATGCACTGTGTGCTGTCCTTGGTAAAATAAAATATAAAATAAATATAGTAAAAATTGATAAGTTGATAAACCCTGACTGAAACAAAAATTCTAATTTCTGTGTATAAATGTTTTGTAGACCTATAACTATCTATATATTCTGAAATTTTGGGCTGTGTAAATTTAACGGATCAAAAGTTATAAGGGCGGGGCTGGACACAGACACACGGACACACAGATACACTAAATGTTCTACTCCCAATTCTGAGTAAATCCATATATGTATATACAGAACATATATGCTGTGAAGCCTCTAAGTTCGTGTTTTTTTACTTCAAAGTTGGAAAAACCGTGAAAAATATAGACTCTGCATACAAATATCGCGTATCTTGGCTTGATACCTTGTCGATATGTTAATAGAATATAATATTCTCTTGAACAAATCGACAGTTGGATAACCGATCAATATTATGTGTATTGCAGGTATAGTTTTAGATTTATAAAAATACTAGCGGACCCGACAGACGTTGTCCTGCCCGAACTATTTGTGAAACAAAAATATATGTACCTAACGTATATTGAATCATAAGGATGTTATTATTCGCTGAGCAAACTTACATTTTCTTGTTCGATGAGCCACTAAACACTTTCAGGTTAGATTGACTGTCATATCGTATATAATTGCAATACAGCATATATAGTCAGATTTCTTAGTGTTGTTAAATGGAAAAAAACTAAACATTGCTAATTCGACATTAGCGCCACCTATTATAATTTATAGTTTTAAAAAAATCATGTTTTTTTATTTTCCTTTTATTGTATTAATGTTTAAAATACCATTTTGTGAATCTAAACCATTCAGGAACTCACACAAACACACACAAAAAAATTTCATCAAAATCGGTTCAGCCGTTTAGGAAGAGTTCATTGACATACACAGAAGAATTATCATCATCAGCAATGGCGCTACAGCCCGGTGCGAGCCTTGGCCTCCTCAAGAAACTGCCTCCATCCCGCCCTGTCGACAGCAAGTCTCCTCCAGTTTGTCTGTCCGATCGCTATTATATTGCCCTCGATGTCGTCAAGCCATCTCATCCTAGGTCTCCCTCTGCTTCTTCTTCCTTCAGGACAGGTGTCCAATACTTTCTTTGGGACCCGGTTATCCTCCATTCTACAAACGTGTCCGAGCCAACGTAGACGTTGTATTTTGATGTATTGGACAACGTTTGGTTCGCCATACATTATTTCTAGCTCGTGGTTAAACCGGATCCTCCAAGATCCTCCTTCACAGGTAGGACCAAATATTTTGCGAAGTATTTTCCTTTCGAACACCAACAATGCATTTTCGTCCTTCTTGGTCAATGTCCAGCATTCTGATGCATATGTCATGACCGGTCTAAGAAGAGTTTTGTAAATGAGGGTTTTTGTTTTACGAGAGATGAGTCGTGACCTTAAGTGCTTTAGCAGGCCATAATAGCATCTATTTGCCGCGGCAAGTCTTGCCCTTATTTCCGCACTGGTGTTGTTGTCCGCTGTAACAAGAGATCCCAGGTATGTGAATGATTCAACGGCTTCTAGCTGATGGGTTCCCACTGATATTGACTCGTTTCTTACGGTGATGCTATTCAGTGATGCTTTTCTTGTTGCCATGTATTTTGTCTTTGAAGCGTTGATCTTTAGACCCATGTTATTGGCTGCAGACTCAAGTCTCAAGAAGTTATCCTTCATGCAAGGCAACGTTCTAGATATAATATCGATATCGTCTGCATATGCAAGTAATTGACTCGACTTTCTGAAAATTGTTCCTGTTGTCTCTATGCCTGAGTCTCTAACAGCTCTTTCCAGGACAATATTAAATAACAAGCATGCCAATGCATCGCCTTGTCGGAGCCCTCTATATGTTGTGAACTGTTCCGAGGTGCTACACTGTATTTTTACACTGCAGTATGTATTGGACATGGTCATTCCGACAAGGCGCACAAGTTTAGGGGGGATGGCCAACTCCATCATTGCCTCGTGGAGCTTAATTCTGTTGACACTGTCATATGCAGCCTTGAAGTCCACAAACAGGTGATGTGTTTCAACATTATGCTCCAGCGTTTTTTCGAGTATCTGCCGCAGTGTGAATATTTGGTCAATGGTTGACCTACCCGGTCGGAATCCACTCTGATATTGTCCCACCATTTCCTCCACAAATGGGAGTAATCTCGTGAATAGGATTCCAGCAAGTACTTTGTATGCTGTGCACAACAGTGTGATACCTCGGAAGTTTGAGCAGTTCAGAGCATCCCCTTTCTTATGCAAGGGACAGATCAGGCCATTATCCCAGTCTCTTGGCATTATTTCGGCTTCCCATATTTTATGGATGATTTGATGAAGACTTGAAGCTGCCCTGCTGCCACCATATTTTAATAGTTCAGATGGTATATCATCGCAGCCTGGAGACTTATTATTTTTAAGACATTTTATTGCTCTGATAGTTTCATCCAGAGTGGGTTCCGGCACATCTCCGACATCTGCATTTGCTGTTGTTATAAATTCTGGCTCCTCCGGTGTGGTGTGTTCCCCCTCATTGAGCAGCTCATTAAAATGCTGTGCCCATCGCTTCAGTATATCGTCTCTATCATTAAGAATTTCTCCTTCCTTGCTTCTGCATGCTGTTGTTCTTGGCTTGAATTCTTTTCTTTGCTGATTTATTGCCCTATAAAACTTTCTACATTCACTCTGGGTGTTCAATATTTCGAGTTCCTGTAGTTTTGTTCTTTCGTACAATCTCTTTTTGGATCTATGGAGCTGTTTTTCTTGTCTTCTTTTGGCTTTGTATTCTTCTTCTGTGCCCCTAGTGCTTCTTTGCTGCATTCGATGGTAGGCTCTGTTTTTCTCCTTTGTCACTCTTTCGCACTCCTCGTCAAACCAAGGGGATCTTCTCTGTGTTCGGGCCATTCCCAACACATCTGAAGCAGCACTCTTAATTTTATCCTGGAAGCAACCCCAAAGCTCTTCGATCGACAAGCTATTATCTAGGTCTTGAAACGATTGCTCCGCTACTTCCACAAACCTCATCCTAGTTTGTTGATCTTTGAGTGCTTCAGTGTTGAACTTAGGTTTGCGCTCTGTTTTATGCGTTTTTGCTAGAGATATTCGCGCTCTTACCTTCGTTGCTACCATATAGTGATCCGAATCAACATTGGCGCCCCTGTAAGTTCTGACATCCAGCAAGTTTGAGACATGCCTTCCATCAATCAATATATGGTCTATCTGATTCAGGGTGACTCCATCTGGCGACTTCCATGTGATTTTGTGTATACGTTTATGAGGGAAAAGGGTACTGCCAATGGTCATGTTTCTGGAGGATGCAAAGTCCACCAATCTTATGCCGTTATTGTTTGAGGTGTCATGTAGGCTGTGAGCACCTGTTGTAGGCCGTGAGTTATCTTTACCCACCTTGGCATTCATGTCACCAATTATCATCTTTATGTCACTACTAGGACATGAATCATATATTTGTTCCAGTTTTTCATACCATGCGTCCTTTTTATCTTCCTCCTCATCTTCCGTAGGTGCATGGACGTTGATAATACTAAGGTTAAAGAACCTACCCCTTACACGAATCACACACATTCTTTCATTAACGGGTCTAAAATCTATTATTAGATGCTTGACTAATAATAGACTTAGAAAAGAATATAGAAGAATATATTTTTTAATACAGAAGAATTATACCTATATATAAAGATACTCAATAAAAAATTGTCAAAAATCTAAGTCGATAAATTTATTATAAACATAAAATACACTTACGAAATATTACGTGTCCATTGTTTTATTTTATTTTATTTTATACAAAGTATACAAACAATAACTGGACAAAATATACAGGTGATACAAATATAAAAAAAAATTAGCATGCCCAGCATCACTTACATGTATACATTATTACCATTTATATATTTATGTAGTGTAGGAGAAAAAAAGAAAACAGTAATAATCAGATATGTGACATGTGAGTGGGGAGTGTGTGTGTGTGAGTATGTGTATGTGTGGGTGTGTGTGGGAGTGTATGAGGATGTGTGTGAACCTTGTTCTTTTGTTGTTTTATATATGTAGGTACCTACTATAAATACCAATTAGAACTACCAAAAATAAAAACCATAGCAAACATAGAATTCTTCATTTAGCAAGGATTTTTAAACTAAAATTCAAACCAAGAAATGCTAATTAATAGTACCTATATTTATTTTTGATTTTTACTCTATTTCACACGCACAAATCTCAGTCACTCGCTTACTGTAAAAAATAATAATAATGACAATTTATAAAGCGCCGTTTAGCGACAACCGTGGTCACCTCAAATCTACCGAGGATTAAAAAAACTAAATATAATATTATCTAGGTAAGATTGCACGGAACTTTGCTTGGTTGGCAAATAAACAAGCTTTCACCCACTGCACCGAAAATTGTCAAAATGTTTAACGATACCTACATTGCACATGACAAAATCTCTCCTTATGAAATGTTCTTCACACGTGCATAATGTAAACGATAGGCGACAAACGGTTAAAAGTTTAGCGTGCAAAGATTACAGACTGACTAATTACACATTAAATAACCAAACATAAGGATCAAATTAGCATTAATGCGTGCAGCATGACAATATAAAAAGGTTGAACAATAGATACCTAACTATATTTCATGGTTGAACGGTAACATTACCCAAAGGTCGATTTCCACATAAAGAAATATTGTATCTAAGATTTATTCAAACTCATTTACAGTTTCCAATTGTATAATACTATTTGAGATAGGTATGTGATAGGTACCTAAAATAAGTTTGAATATTCCTATCGAGAATATTGAATATTGTTTGAATATTCCTAATTACAATTTGTTCATTATAATTAGATTGGATTTGTAGGATGAGCGATTTTCAAAGCATCTGTTTAATGTCCACTCATCCTTATCATCATAACTAAGGATAGTGGCTACCATAAATTATGACTGATTGACAGCGTAGATGGACGAATGTCGTTTTAATAAACAACTTGTTAACGGGTGCGTTTTTTTTTACAAAACGCACCTGTTAACAAGTTTTTTTTACATGATGCGATGTTATTTATCCGAGCAGTACAAAACATACACCCGTATTCACAGACAAATATGAGGATTCGGAAGGCATCATGCCTCATATTAAATTTGTCTGTGAATACGGGTGTAAATAATAATAATAAAATATTCATTAATCATGACTGCGCAAAAACAGCATAATGAGTTTTGTGCTGAAGTATCAAAATAATAATATTACAACATTAGCGATTGAATTGAATTGTTAGTTATTAATAATACGAGGAAACGATTGCACTTAGTGAGTCGTAGCAAAATATTAGATCGCTGCAAAATTTTACAGAAGATATTTGTTATTAAAAACAATACGTAATACAGTAAAACTATTATTATAATCAGAAAGTTTTCCCAGCATTAAGTTGACTTCTCTTCTGCAGTAATTATATCTGTCATTGATGAAAATAAAAACTACAGAACAAAATGCACCCACACATAACTTTAATTGTATAATTATAGCCTTTAGAGAAAGATTAATAATATAACGTAGGTACCTACTTATAAAGGTAGGTAACATCCTACATAATAATCATTAATGATTGACCTATAGTTAAATTTAAACTCTTTTGATAGTTTTTTAACAGATTTTTAATTATCTCAATAGAGACGAAGTTGGAATATTTATTGTAGGAGAACCGGGAAATCAAGGCACCTACAGGGCTTACGACCTGTCATCGGCTGGTTTACGTGATCACTTTATGCGCTTGCGCAACGTTCACCAATTATGCCTTTTTTAATGAGATCCCTATCAATTCAATTTTGAAACTTCTATATATTGTAATACTGAAATTCTTTTCGCTTGAAAATAAGGAATTTTTACTACAGCCATCTATGGGTGAAATTATGAACAACAATATTATTATTTTTTATTTATTTTGTTGTAACGCCATCTATTGAGAGAATTGGTTTTTTGTAAATAATGAAAGCTACAATTCTTATATGTGAGGTGACAATGCATTTTTCGCATAGAAGTCACCCCTGAATTGCGCCAGACTTATAAGGTCATTTTTGTCTTATTTACCTACTTGTACCAATGTGTAAGTAATCGAATATATTTTTATTATTGCATATGCGCAAACATTGGATTTTTTTTTTTTCCCTGTCGGACTCCCGACAGGGAAAAAAAAATCCAATGTTTGCGCATATGCAATAATAAAAATATATTCGATTTCTTTTGATAGGTTAAGTTGATACTAGATAGGTACATCTAAGGAAATTTTAAGCAATCATGTTACTGTCCATACACTTATGACTTATCAAAGATATATATTTCGAAGTATCAAATATTTATTAACCTATCAATTCCCTACAACAATAATCATTACAAGACTTAAGAAAATATCTCCTGTCTTCCTACACTAGCGACAGCAAAGTTGATTTATGTAACTCGAATTGAGATCATAACAATTATATCAAAATTCCTTAACGCTATCCAATGATAAATAATAATAATTACATGATTTGATCTTAGGACAAGACACTCATATATTATAGGATACTCACATAATATCATAGAGGAAGATTGTCGTAAAACAAAATGTAAATAACAGAGAAACAAAATGAAGAAAAATACTTTAATATTATGTTAAAAATATGTGAATTATTTAAACCATTTTCAAAACAAAATGTTGTTGACTAGTTTCAAGAACAAAATCCTCTCTTCAAATAATGTTCTTCATAATTCATCGGCGATTATTTTTTGTAATTAGTCGAGCTTGTTTACTTTGAAAGTGGTTTAAACCAAGTTGTTGTGCAGGTTTATAAATTGTTATAATTAACTAAATAATTGAAATACTAATATTGTATTTGTTTGTTCATAGTGTAAAATGTATTAATTTAACGTAGGCGGAATGAATAAATCATGGATTAGATAACACCAACTACAATAACAACATTACATTAAAGAATGTGTTTATTATAGATTGTCGTGTCTGAAGTTCTGAAGGTTTAGGTTTGCATTACACAAAAGACCTCCAATTATCAAGAAATTTATTAGATAACATTTTAGGTCATAATTTGCAATGAAAATAATGTTTGATAATCATTGAGTAATTTTACTGTCAATATTTTATTACTTACCATGTAAAAGTAATTATATTCGTTCATTTGGAATTTCACTTACCTACATAGTATAATTTTCGCCAAACATCTTGAACGAGCTTCCGGTTGCGCAAAGCGCAAATTTGTGTCTTTTTGATTCGTTGGTTTAGGTACGTGCAAATCGCCCCCTTTCTCGGCTAAGAGTTCAATATGTTTGGTTACAACTCTAACTACAGCATATTTGGGAGATATTCAAGAAAAAAAATCTGTTTGTTCCGACGAGATTTTAAGAATAATAAAAAATACATGTCCGATAGTTTTGAATCAAAATAAAGAAGGTTTAAAAATGAGCTATAACGACAATTAAGAAAGTTTTTAATTAAATCTCAAATCTTAACAGAAATCTGTCCTCATTTACACCAATAAAACTCTAAAATATTTGTCTGATTTTGGTTTATTTGTCTCTTTGTATTTTTCACATTTAAAAATATAATTCACATTGTTTTACAATTATTTTCTGAATCGCAGGTGCTTCTTAATTAAAATACACCCGTCACTTGTTCAAGTCAATTCAAGTAAATCTTTTAATTCATATGATAATAATTTCTTAATATGGCAATTTATTTAATCATTCATCATTCCCAAAGGTATTTCCTTGTGTTGCATGAATTTGGTAATGATTTAGCACGAGTGGTGATCATCATACAGACGAGTCATGTCATGTCTTGCCGTGATTACTGTACATATACCTACACAGGAATGTTACCATACAACCAACCAACAGACATACCTCCCATACCAACGGACAACGGACCAGTAAGACTAGGCGAAGCCGCGAGGCAAACCAACTCACTACCAACTTCATCAAATTAATGAAACTACACCGTAGTCTCTCTATCAACAGGTGAAACTTTTCGATAATTCAGATTTCACAACAGTAAAACGGAATTTGTCTACGTTTCAATACATAACTCTGCTCTTGTAACAGTTTCTATAATGTATATTTATTGCAAAAATATATATAATGAAATTGTTTATAAAAACTAAAAAAGAGAAGCCAGGATTTGAATCATTCACTTTTCACAGCATTCAGAGCAGCCAGGGAGAACGGCTATTGAGAGAAAGTAGCGTTGGATACTTAACCCGAAATATTCGCACTGTATATATTAGGTACATAAACATAAGACATTAAAATTATTTGAAATGAATATCATTTATTATTAATTCAGCCTAAGAATCAAAGTGACACAAAAAGATGGTTAAATAAATAGTGTATTTTAGAATACACCAAAAAAAATCTACATTAGGTACCAAAGGTTATAGCTAAGGTGTTAATTATTATAAATCGATTTGTATTCGAAAATAAACTAGTTCATAAGTAAAAGGTCTAACGAAGACACTTTCAACACATGAAGTAAGTATAATATACCTACATAATTAAAATTCTTGCAACAAAATAAATGCAACTTTTATCAATAAAAAAACGACTGTAGTAAACTGTTTTTTGCGAAAAAATCGTTTACGCTAATAATATTTATAAGTATCATTTTAATTTAGTTTTGAGTAGAACCATAAATTTTCATATTGATAATTTTGTTGGATGCAATACACAGATTAACAATGAGTGGGAAAACAAATACAAGGGAATAAAAAGCAACTAAAAAAATCCCTTTTTAATAATGGAGCCATGATTTCACAATTTTAAGCGTATTTATTTAGTCATATGATTGTGTTGTATTAGATGAAAAATTAACGTGCCGCTCAATTAAATTAGGCAAATATTTTCTACTTTTTAGTGCATTTTTAGTTCTTATGTTTTGACTGTAGATATTTTAAGAGTCGGTTTTTTAAATTACTCTTAGGTATTATACTATATAACATGTTATACCAGCAAGTCTAGGGACTATTATACAGGTTAAGTAATGTTGAAAAACATGATATAGAAACATAATACTCGTACCCACCTAAAACCTTAGACCAGGACAAGATCGACTGCAGGACAAAAGAAATAACACAAAAGAATAATATGATGACAACGTAAATAGTATGAATGAAGGACAATCTGAATTGAAAGTTAGCACAATAGTGTGAGCGTTGACGCTCCTACAAAACCGGTTCTCAAGAAGTGGTACAGGTCTGGTATCTGGTATGGTGAGGTGATTATGTTCTGTGCACAGCCTCCCTCATCACGAGCGATGCCAAACTACGTCAGTCAGTCTCATCAATACATTTTCTTTTCAAAGCAAGTGCACCACAACAAAATATGAAGGTTCGCACCATTGTTTCATACGGATTTTTATTTAAGTATATTTTAATACTTTTGTACTACTACTATTTTGTTCTTACATAAAAATATCAAAGAATGTTTACCGGTTGAAAATTTCACACAGTGATTCTTAAATTTAAATTTAATTTATAACTATGCACTCTCACTGTGTTAATGAAAAAGTTTTGAAATTATATACATAAGTAACTCATGGTATTAAATAAATAAATAAACACCAATTTCTAAAGTAAACACCTGTATATATATTATGTTGATTAGTGTCTAAAAAATATGAATTAGAATGCTAAGAATTTGATTGCAAGTTTACAAGTACAAGAAAAACAGGTTTGCGCTATTTATCTACATAAAATAATGATTAATTCAAAGCTAGCACAACACGAACTCGTATGTCGAATAGTTTATATTCAAAACATACGAATTATAAATTTGGAAATATATAAATACAGATGAAAAAAAAACAGCTCTACAAAGCGAGGAACAAATATGTAAACCAATAATATAATTATATGTCATCCACATCTTTATACTTTGTACAAATATGTAAACCAATAATATAATTATATGTCATCCACATCTTTATACTTTGTACAAATATGTAAACCAATAATATAATTATATGTCATCCACATCTTTATACTTTGTACAAATATGTAAACCAATAATATAATTATATGTCATCCACATCTTTATACTTTGTACAAATATGTAAACCAATAATATAATTATATGTCATCCACATCTTTATACTTTGTACAAATATGTAAACCAATAATATAATTATATGTCATCCACATCTTTATACTTTGTACAAATATATAAACCAATAATATAATTATATGTCATCCACATCTTTATACTTTTTTTTGTTTAAGGCAATTCACCCTGTAAAGAGTGCTATGTGATCTTTATACTTTGAGGTAGGTATTAAAGAAGTACCTATGATTTTGACTTACGTAGAAAATAATTACCCGCACATTTCCATACACAAAATAGAAATAAATCTTTTATGACATAATTCCTCACTCCAAATTACTTCAATAAATTCGTAGAAATATGTAGGTACATTATTTCGTATAACTAAATAATGAACGACGAAATATCTACATATTAACATTTTTTTTCTCTAAGGTTTTTCACTCAAAAAGGATGTTGCAGCCGTTACTAATCAGAAACATTAGATTACACAGATTTAGTAAAAAAAAAAAACAAAATTTAAATAATTGTCATATTCTTTACAATAGATTAACAAATTTGTTCTTGCTAATTACTCATGTAAAGTATTGCTAAACAAAAATCGAAGTAAAATATTATCACGAAAAATGATATTGAATATTATTTTTTATTTATAGGTCAATCTTATAAAGAATTCCGATCTATCGATATTCACACGCTATTCTATAGATCTAGCATTGTCTTTACATATAGGTAACTATATAGACCGAATAGAAAATCTCACATGAATGAATTAAAATGATTTATAATGGATATAAAAATCATTTATATCATTTTCTTTATTCAAGATCATTCTAATAACAATATTATAATAGAGGAAATATTAACTTATAGGTAAATTATTATAGTTAATGTACAATAGGTATATTTTATTACTAGGTAGGTACCAATGATCAAATTAACATATTATAAGTTACATAGCCTAACGTAAAAAAGTTAATACACAAGTGTTAACCACCGTGGCAGTGTCGAAAGTCATTTGAGTTCACAACCGGTGTCCTGGGTTAGATAGAAGAAATCTCTTTGAAATCATATCTTATGCTATTCCCGCTTACGAAAGATTTGTTATATGGAAGAAACATCGTTTATAAATACTCTATAGATATCACGGAGTTCTCAAACAAAATTATAAGTATACATTATAATACTTAGTTTGTTAAGTCCATCGCTACAAAATTTATAAATATTTTTAAATTTTGTGAGACAATTTTTCAAATACATTTCTATACCACGAATCCTTCAAAATCGATGCTACCTACAACACCCAGTTGTTCCTCGACTGACCGATAAGTGCAAAAAATAAAATTCTTGCAGATGGTTTATGTGAAGTTGCAGCAAAATACACAATATTTATACTGAACCACATGAAATCAGGGTACACATTTAACGTAAATGGATACGATACGTTCTCTTTATAAAGCGAAGTATAATAATATAAATACACTGAGCTATAATGATGATAGCTTATTTACTTAATTAAAGAAAAGACGTAGGATAAACTATTCATTTGTCTATTTGTAATTGCTTTAAAAAGAATACCTTATATATATTATGTCCATTCAGTTTTAAAAATCCCACGTTCTTGTATTTATCAATTGAAAGATTTAGATAAGTGAATATACGTATAGTATGAATGTATAGAATATATTACTTTTGTATGTAAATATAAAACATTGAAGGTAAAAGTGAAAAATTTTACAACAATAGTTAACATGCAGATCGAGTGGGCAAATTTATATCCATCTTCCGGATCCTTGAAATGTTAAATATTTATAACCATTGCCAAAGCTTTTCAAATCAAAGTGGTTTCAAATATTTTATACAACTACTTGTCAGCTGCTAAAGTTTTAGATAGAAATGAAACAGGTTGTTGCAAAATATGATTACAGTAGGTACGTGTACTTCTATAATATATTACAATTCGATTAATATTTATATTGGCATTTAATTATTAATGTCTCTTATTTTTAATATTTTATATTTATAAAAAGTACCTAGTATGATTGTTATGTTGTTTATAAAAAGAAAGTAGGTATAATTCAACTGACTTTAATTAAGATGTTTTAGTTATGTAGATATTTAGATTTTACTTGAGTAATTACATACAAAAAATATTACATTATTGAGATGGGTGAATACATTTTTTGTTATTATTAAAAAACCGTTCTTCGTCAACATGATTATAGGTACCTATTATTTACTTCTTAGACCATTAATTGTCATATTCCATAATAATATACCATTATAGATACTCGTTTAACTCGTTTTGTAATAAAGATTTTATGCGATGTTAATTTATTTATTTATCTTTGTGTACATAATATAAACAAATATATTGCACACTGGCAAGCTTATTGCCACATTCGGCAATTTCTTCTAACCTACCAGATAATGTTTTCATTTATATAAATGTTTATTTTGATTCTTATAAAAACGATTGTCAAAAATATTGAATGATATACCAAAATTTAAGCCTTTTTAACATTGTTTTAAGGAAGGAGAGCAATACAATATGAAAAACCAAATATTACTTAAATATAATATTTTCGTAAGAATTAAAACATGAAAAATTATGAGAATAATAGCGACTAAGTAAATCCATAAACAAACAATATGTCGGTACGAAATAATAATCATTATGTTATATGAATAAATTATTCAAAAATATTAAATAGCAGCAAACAGACGCACTTTTAAGATCACAATATTTTTTTGTTCAATAACTTTCTAATATTTCCCTGTCGTAGCATCAAAGTTATGATTTTTCTCCCAGGTGTATAATTAACACTAGAATCATCGGAAGTGACCTGCTCCATATAACAGCACACCTGTGGTTATATTATAACTAAAAGTATTTGGTAGAGTAGAAGGGGGGCGATTTGCACGGAAACCAACGAAGCAAAAATACACTAATTCGGAAACTCGTTCAAGATGTTTGGCGAAAATTATACAAATTAGTACAACAATGAACTTGAGTTAAATTTGAATTTTTCACTACTTTTTTATATAATACTTTTTTGCATAGTTAAAAATCAAACGAAATTAATAAATTCCTCGAACTTTTATTCCTCTTAACAGGAGGATTGTTTCGCCTTGTAAGGACCTCCTCAATTGATAAAATTAAAATGAATGAATCTTGTTTGATCAAAACCTATATAATTATAAAGGTCTGCAAAAAAACGCATAATCACTTATATAAAAAGTTTTTTACATTAGATTGTATTCTATTTACATTAGATTGTAATACAAATTACATTTAATTTTAAAAAAATATATTTAAACATATGTAACTTTTTTACCGTTTTATTAATTTAAAGTATTAAAAAGTCTATGATCCAGTTTGATCTGACCACACGAAAAATGAGATGGGACCAAATCTCAACGATATTTCCATTACTGTAAACATAATTATATTATACTATCCAAGTCACGATTTTACAATAATATTATTTAAACAAAGATGTAAAGAAGTATATTTTGGTCTAACAGCTAATAAAATCAGTAACAAATTCACATTATCTACACAAAGTGTACGAATATCTAGGTTACAGATACACACCAGTAGATAGGAAGTGAAAAAAAAACAACATAATATGTATCGTCGGTACAAATAAAAAAATACTATATAAATCGATATTTGTAAAGATATAGATATCAAGATAGATCTATGGGTAAAAATTTGTTTAAAATCAATACTTTATTTAACACGAAACTATCGTAGGTACAAGTGGATAAAATTACAATATTTTATAAATCGATGGTAGGTACCTAATGTCTCAAAAATAATCATTGAATAACAGTTTGCATATAATGTCATTGAATTATATGTACTACATATAAATCAATGTATAATGTATCATTTCAAAACCTTTTTCACATTGACAAAACCATATTTGAAACATAAAATTGATTCGTCAAATGAAAGACGAACGAAATGTTAAAATTTGTTTAAATATTTCAGCAAACGTGAGCAATATACAAAAAACTTACTTATTTTCCAACATTGTACCTACATACTAATTTACTTGAACGTTGTGTTTATTTATTCCATATTAAAACTTTTTACTTTTACGTGTATTTCTCCAATTAAGACCAATTATGAATGATCGCAACATATTAAAGGATGCCAAAGTTGCCATTCATAACGCCATCGTAGTGCCAACCTTGACGTATTCAAGTGAAACCTGGACATGGCAGAAGACGCATGAAAGTAGAATAAATGCAGTTGAAATGAGATCGTTAAGAAGGATTTGTAAAAGAACGATGTATGACCGGGTAAGAAACGAGGACATAAGGAAAGAATGTAAGATGAAGAAAGATGTCATTACTAGAATGAAAATGAACACATTGAGATGGTTTGGTCACATGGGGAGAATGAATGAGGAGCGCCTGACGAAGAAAATATACAGAGCGGAAAGGAATGGAATGAGAGGTCGGGGACGTCCAAGAAAGGGATGGCACGACCATGTGAACGAAATTTTGAAAGACGGAAATGTGAGAAGTGTGAGCAATAGAGGAACATGTATGAGACGATGCACGAATGTGGATGAGGCGAGAGATGCATGTCAGGATAGAAAAATGTGGCGTTCCGTTCTCTCTGCCTACCCCGCAAGGGACATGGCGTGATGGTATGTATGTATGTATTTTTCGCATATTTCTAATATTCTATAAATAAAAAATAAAAGAAATATGTGAGAAAAATAAAAAAAAAATATTCTAAAGTAAACATATAATAATATGAGACACACATAAGTATGTAGATAGACACAAATAACAATATATGTAATAAGTGAAAACAGAAAGAGTAATAATATTACAAGAAAACTTCAACATGCAACAGGAAGAATTTGATTACAGACAAAAACACGAGTTATAATAGGCTTACTTCTTACGAAAGATAAATAAAATAAGTGGGTTTTGGCCAGCGCTAAACTCCTCACTAACAAGTCATTCTATAAAGTATTCAAATTTTGTATGGAAACTATTCAGCATTTTCGTGAAGTGAGTTTGTTAAATTATTTTTGATTTACATATTTTATTATGAAAACTCTATAATTATTCAATGCCATTTTATGAAAGTGATGTGCCTTTTTACTAATTTGAAAATAAAAAGATCAAATTTTAAGTTTCTTGAGCAAGTCACTTCGAAATACTTGACAATTAAAAAAAATGAGAAGTACTATTCACATATCCTTCAAAATCTAATAGGGTCTAAGTGAGTATCAAATATACAAATTTGCAAAATTTGAAATGAATCGAATGAGTACCTACTCGATAAAGTAAAGTAAACACACCGTACATAAATACACGCAGAACATAACACATGGTACACAATACACACACAGATACATTGTGATGAAACTTTAAGAATACAATCTCAGCATGATACTAGTTGATAATCTGCAATAAAAAATGGTCTTCAAAATTGCGAAATCATAACTCCCCACTAAAACATTAGTGAGAAGAAAAAATGTTTTGCAATGAAAATACAAAACTCGATAATGCAAACGCACAACGAATAATTCACGAAGACGAACGGTCATAGCACACATTAGTATCTACCTACCACATAATACCTATATTATACCTACGTAGTTTAATACAATCTGCTCAACCATGTTTTTTATTTCAGAATTTAGTGTTTTTTCTAGCAGCAATGAAACAGTAGGTGTGAATAAACACATCACAACATAAATGCTTAATTTTACCTCGAAAAAATGATTCTAAAATTCTCCTTCATTTAATTGACGTAAAACCAAATTCCATCAGAAGGTAAAAAAAAAGAACTTGATATTTAGATAGTGAATTAAAAATATTGATATATGATCGGTCATTCTCTTATCCCTAATAATTAAAAAGAACACTTCCTTGCACCTAGCGCAAGTGGCCAGTTTATTGCCATTTGGCAGTTTCTTCCATCTAACCAATGTTTCCAGCACAAAGAAGCAAGACTTTTATAAAAATTATTTAGAATATTTTTTTCATCTGCTGGGAATCGAACATGGGATGATTTTCCTTTTTCTGTATAGTTGATAGCTAATTTAAAAAAAATACTAGTAAAAATACATTTTTTGATATTCTCGAGTTATTTGTTTATTTTAGTGGCCTTTCGTAAATAATTGAAATTTTTAAATATTGTCTTTTAAAAAAAAAAATAATGTACATGCACATGTCCCCAGACATTCCCTAAATTAAACATAAATGCTTGGTGAACGCGGTCGTGGCAGGATTCCAACTCGCGACCACTGGATTACTAATCCAGCGGGCTAACCGCTATGCCACCACCCATCTTAATGTGTGCTTCCTGGGTTTCAACAACAAATGATAGAAAAGAAATAGTATTTCACATCATTTATACTTGAATATGTTGGCTGGAGTCATATCCCAAGATTCTGACTCTAATTACTATTTCACGCCTTCGGTCGTATTATTTGCGTAATAATGTGAGTATTACGATGCGTGAAAGATGAATATCAATCTTATGATGAAAGAACAAAACCCCATGTAACCATCTTTGAGACACAATACAATTATGAAGAAGATCTAGATTCTACATAGATGATCATTGGAGACTGGAGACAGATGTTAGCTACAGTTCATAAATCTGATATCGATCATTATAATATGTACGTGCTTTAGACACGATAAACACAAATATACACCAAATAATTATAATTACTTCGAAACTATCCGCACTCTTTGTCTTCTGTTTAATATTTTGAACAACTCTAATGCTCCACCATATCTGACCGAAAGATTTCAACCTCTGGCCTCTCATGGACTCCCGCTTCGATCTAGAGAAGAGAGAACCCTCGCCATCTCATCAGTGATGACTGTGATGAGTCGTCACATGCCACGGCTTTCTATCCATCATCCTTTACTGTCCATGCTGCCCGGTTATGGAACAACTTGGCCCTTGACATTAGAACTGCACCAACGTTAGGATCCTTCAAAACTAGATTAATGCGCGCGCTCTTACTTTCTATTTCTTAACCAACATACTTCCCATTTATTTCCCTATTCCTGTAGTTAGACAAATCTCTTCTCCTTTTTTCCTTCTTCCCTCCCATAGTGTTGTAACATGTTTCATCTAAGATTTGTTTAATTGCCATTGATGTACATATTTTTATTTTTATTACTTTTTTGTGTTTAAATGTAATATGTTTATAGTTTTAAGTAGGTTTTCTTTCTTTGTACAAGTACCATTTGCACCCATAATTGTTAAGATGGTTGTCTGGAAGAAATTGCCACTAGGCAATAAGTCCACCATTTGTACTAGTAAATAAGTTATGTGCAATAAAGTGTTAAAATTGATATATAAATGGTTATTTGATTTATAATAAAAAATCTATCATAAAACATAAGTTGAAAAATAAAAAAATATGTTGCTTTTACAGTAGTTACAAAAGCAGTGACTTTTGAAAAACAAAATCGGAAAATTGAGAATAAAATTTGTGTAGAAATAGTTTTTTTTTTCATAAAAAATGTTTGTTTAAGATCAATGTCAATAAATAATCAAATTTAATATAGGTATACATATACCATTTGACTACGTACGATATAATGCATTCCAATATGGTGATTTCTAATACTAAATTATATTTGTCGATCGATGATCAAACGTTATAATAATTCTTATGATTGTAATAAGAAACACGCCTAATAGGTGCCACGTTCAGAAATAGATACCTACGCCATTAATATTATGAGCACGGTTACAAAAAGGGTCATTGTTTATCTAATACATGATATTTTCGCTGTAGAAATGAATGTATATTTTTCAGCCAGCTTCTTATGTTAAAATGAGTTGGTCGATAAACCAGGTGAGAAGTAGTGTATAGTATAATATGTATAGTAGGTAGTTATATGCAACAATCCAATGTGTTTACCGTTGGTTGACCGTGCCCAACCACACGAAGACGCACACATCAATAAAACCACATAGAATATACTCTACTGACTACTCGTACATGGACAGAGCGACATTAGGATGATACGAGTACATCAATAATACTTTTAAACTTTTTACTTACACATATGAAATAAACGTTTTCTCGTATTTACACATGAGTTTGAAGGGAAATTATAATTAGCAATCAAATAGCTAGATTACCATTTTATAAACACAATATACACGACAAAACTAAGAAAAGCAAGTACCGGTAATAATATGTCTACTTTTTTTATACCTACACTCAAGGTGAATATATTTTTAAATAACGTTTATAAATACAATATATTATGTACATAGTATGCTTCAAATTCAAATTCCATCTGGAATAACGAGACAGCGCCAACTTTTTTTTCACAAATACACCGAGAACTAATGCAAGATTCAGGATACCGCTTTACAGAATATGTAAAAACTTTAATGACCATACTGACATCTGAATCTATATTCAAAAGGGAAATAGTAAAAAAGATCACAGATACAACCTCTTAGGACCTGGGTATGGCTGGAATGCACTGTTGAGGTAATGATGTTATATGAATGTTTTTTTTGAAAAGCCATTCTTGAGAATTCATAATTATACTTAATACTTCATAATATGTTTTTTTCGGTATTTATAGATTTTTTATTACTTTTATCTCTACATTAATCTCTTTTATCTCTATCTTAAGCACGTTTATTTTTTTGTAACTTCTCTATGAGAAATAATGTGATTGCACATATGTACCTATATCTCAAATTTATGTATAAAACAAAAATCTATATGTGTGATGTGTAATTGTTTTTTCACATAATAAATAAACATCATCTACCATTATGTTTCTTTAACAACACACAAGGAATGCAGGAACGGCCATACACTTCATTAAATTATAGATGCAGTACTATAGAATATTGAATTGTCTGAAGCCACAAATTCACATTGATTCGATATGAAATAACATGTTTCAAGAACATTTACTATATTTATTCGTATTATGACATGTGTATATATTTATTTTTGATTAATTAGGTACAAACCACAATACAATCCGTATAAAATCATAGATGAGAAAAAAAAATTGTATTTTTTATATTATGCGCCCTTTTTTGCCTATTTAAATCCATCATCCCGAAATAATAAAATCAATCAATGCTCTGATAGAATGAATGATTTTAAATATAATTAGATATCTACCTGTTTAATTTCATTGTAATACATAATCACATCAATCAATTGAAAATTAAAAACATAAAAAAATCACGCAATCATTTTCAAACATTAACACTGGATAAATTCTCTTTCACAACCTTGAATATTGGTACGTTTCAGGAAGTTAAAATATGCTACGTTACCTATAAGCGCGCAACTGTTATCTTTCCATGGCCTTACTCTGCAAAATAGCATCTAGACCATGGGTGGCCAACCCGCGGCCCGCTGGGTGTCTACTTGTGGCCCGCGGAGCATATACACACCTTTTTTTAGTGTACATAAAACAACCAAAAAAACATTCCATCGTGCGTAGTTCGTATCATATACCATATATGGAAGTATCTCAGTTCATTGATTCAACTATCGTGACAATTTCTTCTATGGTATATTCGTGTTAATTAACAATCACAACGTTAAGCTAATTTTAAATAACGCGCACGCCGATCTTGCGTTCTCCGTAGACGTGAATTTATTGCCAGGAATATTACAAATCGTCGATGCGCCTGCAAAATCCGCTATGTGATTTTTTTTAAAAATCGGGTTTTGATGCCATTTCGTTCAATTTCCAATCGCGCATGTGTATATAAACTCCATATTTTAGCATCTCTATTGGTTCCGGAGATAACAATTTCAGCTATGTGATTTTAATCAAAATTTGTCAATACAAATCGCTCTTTGTGTACCAAAGGCACATAGCGCAATTTTACTTATAAGCGCGTAGTATGAAATTGCGCTTGACCATGGCACAAAGCGGATTTGTCAAACGCCAAGTAATAGAGTAGAGGTGAATGTGTATAGCACAGCACGTGACAGTGTTTACAAAAAACTCCGCGACATATTTCAAATTAAAATTGATTCAAGTGTTTTAAATTAATAAAATTATCAGAAACAAATATATAATAGCTAGTTTTATGTGATACATGTAAGTGTACCTTTTTATATTACACTATTTCTAATTATATAACATTTCTAACCTATAAATTAAAAACAACGATATACCTATTTGACATCTTGGATATGTTACCGCCAATTTTTTTTCTATGTGAAGTTAGAATCAAGTAATTTCGTATGCATAGTTGAAAATAAATCTTCAATGTTGATAATAGTTTGAAACACAACAATAATAATTTAAAACACGTTGTCGAACGACAAAACTATTTATTTTAGGGTTTGGTTTCACTTGAATGATTTGTAGTTTTGTAATTTCCTTTTGCAGTACCTAAGTTATTTACTTAATAACTAATTGTATATAAGTAGTAAAAAAGTAAATAACAATATATTTATATATATTTTTCTTTTTTATTACATTACAATGTGATACTTAGAACCAGTATTTTAACTTTGATAAGTCGTGTGCCTGTACCTAACCATAGTGTAACTGTCAATTTACCATCAAAACGTTTTTAACGAGATTTTTATATATATTTTTATTCAACAGGTTAAACAAAACAAAATAATTATGAAGTGTCGTAGCAGAACTCAGTTGTTAATCTCTCTGGCAAATAAAATAAATGTCCAAGAAGACTCTATAATATCTACAGAGTTTCATCAGAATCTCACTTCTAATAAATTATCGCACGATTCTCCGTATAATTCTGTTTTATCATTTGATAATAATTCTTCTGTGACAGAACAACCTACATTTCTTGAAGCAACATTAATTGATGAGACAGAATCAGTCAGCGTATTCTCTGAAACAACACCGACACATTTGCCAGGTGTGTCTTTAAACTCCCTACCTGAATTGAATACCTCTGAAATGGTTCTGATGGATTTAGATAATTTGCAACTGTCGATTATGTCAAACATTGAATTTCAAGATGAATCCTTGATCGTAAAAGAGTTAACTTCAGAATCAGAACAACCAAACCAATATGACACAAATAGTACACATGTTATGCCAATTACTGTTGATCCTGTAGTTTGCTCCAATGTTTTTACTAGACCTTTTGATATCCCACATTCCGTAATAATACCACCACTCACTGACAATAGATCCTCGGACATGGAAGCAATTCAGATTCCGGATTCCTCACATTTATTACTAAATCCTGAGACAGGGCTCTTTGAAAATATAACAGAAGAAAATAATAATATTCAGGGAAATGAAATCCCGTCTATTAAGGACAAGCGAAAGCACAATCAAATTTTACGTGTACATGGGAAAGAATACGAAGGTCTTATAAAGGCAGGAGAAACTGTAATCAAGACTAAGAAACCCCAAAGACAGCTAAGAGAAGTAACTTGTAATCATGGTGTGGTAGGAATTTCCGAAAGATCATTTCTTTGTGGTTCAGTGAGTCATCAAGGACGAAAAGACATTTTTAATTATTTTTGGTCTCTGTCATCTTGGGAAGCTAAAAAAGCTTACGTTTTTGGTTCGGTTGCAGTCAGAAATGTTATAAAAAGACGCAAAACAACAGCTGAAAGTGAATCGTTGAAACGAAAAACTTCTGGTGTCGACTGTATGTTGCCTAGAGAGGATGGTATCAAAGTAAGAGTTTGTAGAGATATGTTTTTAGCAACTTTGGATATTTCAAAAGATACCTTTTGTGATTGGACCAAAGCAAAAGCATTTAATACAGATGATTCCACGGAAAGAGCAAATATCCACAGCATCCAGGTAACTGAACCAAACGTAAAAACGTTAACCTCAGACTCTGTTATAGAATGGCTAGATCAGTTAGCTAAAGTGCCAAGCCATTATTGCCGTTCGTCTTCATCTAGAACATACGTTGATGATGCACTACATTCTAAAACACAAATGCACCAGGAATATATTAAGTGGTGCCAATCTAAGTCTGTAGGTTTTGTGCAAAGGAAAAGGTTTTGCGAAATTTTGGAAAGCAAAAAAATATCTGTATACAAACCAAGAAAGGACCAATGTGACACTTGTGTGGCATATAAAGAAGGGAACTTAGAAGAAGAAGCGTATCAGATACATTTAATAAGAAAAAATGAAGCCCGAGAAGCTAAGAAGCAAGCTATAGCTTCGTTATCCAATGAACATTTGGTATTTACGATGGACTTGCAAAGTGTTCAGTTGTGCCCCAAGCTGCTAGTTTCATCTCAATACTACAAGCAGAAACTTCAGCTTCATGTTTTCACAATATATATAAACAACACAAAAGATGTATATCTGTTTACTTGGCATGAAGGCGATGGTGGTGTTACTGCCAATGAATTTGTTACATGCATCGTAACATTCATAGAGCTTTATGCTTTCAAAGGCTTCAAGAAGATGACTATAATATCCGACGGTTGTGGCTATCAAAACCGAAACAAAGTATTGGCCAGTGCTTTGGCAGACATTTCAAGGCAGAAATTGATTGAAATCCAACAAATAATTTTAGAGAAAGGGCATACGATGATGGAAGTTGATAGCGTACATTCAACTCTGGAGAAATGCTTCATTCCACCATTGTACTCACCAGTGGATTATGTGATGAGTATGCGAAAGGCAAGACTAAGTCAACCGTATATAATTGAACATGTGGACTATAAGTTTTTTAAGAACTTTGAAACAATTCCTAGCAATTTCCCATCGATACGTCCTGGAAAAAAAGCGGGTGACCCCACTGTGGCCGATATTAGATCGCTGTTATATAGGAATGGTGAAACATTCTTTAAGTTGAGGCATGATGCAACAGAATGGACTCTTATACCGCAGCGGAGGAAGATTGAATTGTACGAAGAAGCTCGGTTTTTGTTCACTGCACCAAGGAAAATCGAAAGAAGTAAATATGAAAGTTTACAGTCGTTAAAAACGTTCATGCATCGTGATAATCATTCATTTTATGACACATTGTCCTTCTAATAACATTTATTGGAAGCATCGCGTTCGAAAAGCGATTAAGTTTAATTATCACACTAAGTTTTTATTTAACTAATGATCTCAAGAGTGACTTTTATGCCAAAATTTTAGAAAGAAAAGTTATAGTAAGAAAATGAGTGAATTGTTATTGATCTCAATCATAACAATGGAATGTTAGATAATATATAATTCAGATGTTTATTGTTTTTTTGTTTATTTTGTGTAAAATGTTTATTTTCTTATAATGAAACCTTTTTTTAAATAAATCCACATGACATGTGTCTTATTACTTCTTGATTGCACACAATAAATGTATAAATAAGTTAAAAACAGCTGATAATGATTTTTAGTGAATTGTCTTTGTTTCGCAGTAGTGTCAATGTTTTCCAAATGAGTTAAGTGTTTGATAAATGCGCTATGTGCTTTAGATGGGCCAAAATTATTAATTAAGTAGAACGGGAATAATTCCGTTATGTGATGAAAACGTCACATAGCGGTTTTAATGGCGCATCAATAATCAGCTATGTGCCAAAATTGAACAAAAAAAATTCTAGTTCCTAGATTAACATAGTAAAAAAGACAAAAATACATTCATTCATAATGTGGATATCCTGTTCAATTTTCGTCTTCAATTGTAAGTCTCTTTTATAAATTAAACAGTTTTTTGTTTCTCCTGTAAAGTAGGATATAATCACATAGCGGAAATTGCATGCGCAACGACGAAATGGAACATTGTGAAATGTGTTGTGATGCACAGTTAAAGGAGAAATTCAATCAGGTTAGTTTGGAAGAGTTTTACGAACATGCTCTATCGATGATTTCGCTATTTGGAAGCACTTACACGTGTGAACAGCTTTTTAGTCGAATGAAGCATATTAAATCTCAAATGACAACGCGACTCACTGTTGAGCATTTGGAAAAATGTTTGCGTGTAGCAACAACATCACTAGTTATCAACATTGATGAACTTAATCCTGACAAACAAAATCAGAGGTCTCACTAAAATTTATTATATTTTGTTTATTTTTTATTATTATTTTTTGTATTGTATAGCTCTCATTTAATAATTATATTTGATTCTCATTTTAGTTATATTTTTTAAAAAACAATATGTATCTTTTTTGCTATGAACATAGAATAATAAGGAACAGAAGCTGCGCGCAATACAAACTATGAATAGTAAAATAATGTTGTACGGCCCGGTAGGAAATCCCATTTCATAAATCTGGCCCGGCTGCTGAAAAGGTTAGCCACCCATGATCTAGACGATCAGAATCTAAATTACATATATACGAGTTAACATATGTTTGACCGGATATATCAAGATTAAATATTGTACTTATATGAATTGACCAATTGATCGAATTCGCAGAATAAATGTTTAATCATTAATACCAATGTACCTATTTTCCTTCAATCTGACGACATTACACTACAAAACCGGCCACTTTGCCGACATTCCTCCGCCTACTTTCACATTCCCACGAAGTTAAGAAATAATAACAGAGAATCAAGTCGATTGTAAAGCAACAACACACCACATCATACACCAAACCAAGCTTTATTAGCAACATCAGCAGTCAGTTGCCGATACCGTCTTGTCTACTACATACATATTTACGTTCCTATCGCTCAATCGAAAAGAAGAGATGCATTATATTATTAATTCAACGCATAATTTATGAAATATCTGGAAAATCGAATGTCATGGGAGAATAGCACGAAAAAAACTTTCTTCGGCAATTCACGCTAATAAATAATACATAAGTAGGTACTCAAAAATACGATCTACTTACTTAACAAAACTTATTTTAACTTTCTTCGTTTTACGAGGAAATTCCGACATTTAGTTTGAATACTTAATTCAAATAATATTGGCAAGTCCATATTATAATTATGGACGGGCAAAATAATCCAACCAATATTGATGAAATTCGTACCCCGGATTTGTTTTTTGCATTTATTTTACGTAATTTTTACCCGCAGCCCAGTTCATTCCGTGAATCTACATGCCGTCATCGAAACGCATATCACACTATAATTGGCAGCAGCTGTCGTGTGATTACGGAAAAAAAACGAGCAGGTTGTGGTCAATGCTATACTCCTCAATACCGAGTCAATCCACAATGTATTCAAATTATGTTTGGAAATTTTTTAGTACCTACTTTCATGAAATGATACCTATTGTAAAATTATTTTGTGTGTTTGAGGGTGTATGTATATGTGTGAAGGTGTGTGTGTGTATGTGTGTGTGTGTGTGTGTGTAAGTGTATATGTGTATGTGCATAAGTGATAATCTTATGAAATTCCTGTTTTTAATTTTTGAGCGAGTTCATGTTTTGTGTCACTGAATAGGTCTCTATGTCAAGGGACTTCTCATATAACAATATTTAAAAAAAAGAAAAAAAGTTTCACTTCAACTATATATTATAGGTATAGGTGTTTGTGTTAATAATATTGAGCTAAAGTAATATGGAATTCCACACTGTGAATAATAATAATAATTTTGAAAACCTATTTGGTTCAATTCAAACAGAAGATGTGGACTGGTTGACAGGGCTGGAACCCAAGACTGTAAATTTCGGACGATGGGTGAAGAGGATGGCTGTACCGGGGCATTTTTTTATATTTATGATTGCTTTTTTTCAAACACATTACATATTGCATTTATAAATAAACAAGACCTGATTTAGCATAAAATTCCTTCTGTTACCGGAACTAAATTGGCTGTATTGTCAATCTAACTCTCCAACTACTCAATATCGACTTACACAATATCTTTGTTGGTCATTTACTAAATAAATACTTAACACGTCTCTCGCTTTCTTTGTCAACTAGTCATACGAGTTTGATAATAATTTTACATAAAATTGATGGTTTTAAGAGACACCTGTTAATGGGCATCTTCCTCGACCACATCCGCTATCGACAAAATAGAATAGAAACAATTACTACTGAGAAGACAAGGTGCGGTGGAAAAATGACACTGTCGGATATTAGAAAACATGTTTTTAAACTTTCATCGATCCATATATTATATTCCCAGCGTTTGCCAATAAAGGCGCTATAAATTAAAATGCATCCTATGATACTGCACTAGACTAACTTGCTGAAGAACCCGAATTAACTACATTGACCTATTTTTTAAAAAAGAAAATGAATTTTTCCTGGTAGCAGGTACACATAAATCCTCACACATTCCCTAAACTATGTATAAATGTTTGTACATTTATTTTTAATTATTAATTAATCGATCTTGGTTGAATTCAAACTTAAGACCACTGAATACTAACCCATCACGCTAAACGCTCTGCCACCACACATCTAATTGAAACATTCATTCTTTATTTTTTTTATTTTTAGCACCATTACTAGAATGACACGCCATTTTAAATCAGACATCTAAAGATATTATAGAACTCCATATAATAATTATATCCATGATATGGGTAATCGTGAGGGTTTTGATTTCGCCGATTGAACCAGACTTGTCCCCCAGGTCAATAAATAGGTACTATAATAATAATTATTATAGTCAGAAAACAAACATTTTTTTCAGTCTATATTTGTGAAACCATCAACATCCTATAAACGTGGCAACTTGTCTATAAGTGCTTGTTAAATAACTATTTGAAAAAAGTATGTAGCTAGTAAATTTAAAATTAGTCAATATCTTTACCTACATTGAATGAATGAATGAATGAATAATATATTTCCAACAGTATAAATATTACAAAGCAACAAAATACAATTTAATTTATACGCAATTAAAATTTTACAATATTTTTTTCTTCCACACATTTGGAAATTTTACTGCCTCGCTATACATAGTCTATTTTGAGGTAGTATTATACTAGTTTAAAATTGCTCTGGCTACTCTGCGATCATATGATTTATTTTCTCTTTTTCTTCACATATTTCATTCACCTAAAACATCACTTAGAACCAGGATGAAAGACTCTAAAACCTCAAACAACAATACAAACTAATGTCATATTTCTATAAATTTATTATAACGAAAAAGCTATGTGTACAAATACACCAATCAAAAAGTATGTATTAATTCATTAATTATTAAACTGGAACACTTTCAAACACAAAAATGTGTTTGAACGGATGTCCTTTTTATTTGTTGTGATACTTAGTGTGTGATATTTTGATCGCGGATTGAATAAATAATTTTGACATATTGTTTATTAAAAATAATCTATTCAATATTCAGCAAGTATTGTCGATGATATCATACAAATTATTGTTTATGGACGAGTGGAAATCTTCAGTTGAGATAGCTGTCACGTCGCAGGCAAAGAGAACAGAACACCATGTAAATAGTATCCACAGAACATTTTTTATTTAATTTACACATTTCATCGTGGTTGAATCAATATACTTTTTAATCTCCACTATTACGGCATAGTGTAAGTTCATGATTTCACAATTATTAAACGTATTTTTACATCAATTTCTCAACGGGTATCATGTAGAGAGTGCACATTATGAGTTTCGTCGTGATGTGTCTGTATGTACATCACGTACGCCGTACGCCGCATTATTTTGGTGTTCACTCTACAGCCTAAACCAGTCATGGGCAAAGTACGGCCCGCGGGCCAAATGCGGCCCTTCGGGGTAGTCAATCCGGCCCGCGACATGGTTTCGAATAACCCCTAAGATTACACCTAGAATAGGACAAAATATGTAAGTATTTTCTGCATTGAATTGAAGCAACTATTTCTCAACGTTTCTTAAATTGAGTTCTATAAGGCCCTGTCAAAATCAAGTTTCCCCAACCCGAAATCTCACGCTTAGAAGATAATAGCGATATGTGCATCTTCCTACATCTGTGAACAGGTGTTTTCTACTACTTTGAAGCTTCATTTAGCTTCACTACTGCGAATCAGCTCATCCCAGCAATTTTTAGAAGCTCAGTCACAGTTTCATCTGTCACATAAGCCATACTCTTCTAAAGAATAATCAATTTTTGTAATTGTTTTCTTATAATATACATAAGTATAATCTATATAATATAAGATGTGTGTGATATATAAATCAAAATAAACTTTATCACTTATAGAAATCTGTTTTGTTCAATTTTTGATAATTTTTTATTTTATCTGGCCCTCCCCTTAAAAAGTTTGCCCATCACTGGCCTAAACTATAAGTTTGATCGACTTCATATTATTTACATCATATATATAGAGTGCAAAGACCTAAAGCTGATGAGTTTACCATAGACAACCGTTAATTTCTTCTCTATGATTATATCATTTACGTTATTTTTTGAGTTCTCTCTACACCCTAAACTATAAGTCCAATCGACTTCGTAATTACATCATATGACGTGTAAAGTGCATAGACCTAGAGCTGATTAGTTTTCCATAGATATATGTTTATTTCTTGTCTTTGATTTCATCTGCCAAAATTTTCAAAATGCTCTCACGGACTAGAAAATATTTAGTTATACCTTGTTTGATTTTTTGATACAATAGAAATACACTCTTCAAGAGTACACTAAGGGATTGTCATCCTTTAAAGAAGAAAAAATGTACACTCACTATGTAGCTGAGAGTTTAGTGTTAGTCACAAACCACTCGTTATAGAATGACCAATACCTTCAAGTGAAACACATACTGCGAACAGAACATGAAACATTTGTTCTCATGTTTTCCATTAAAAAAAACAGGTTCAAATATTACATTCATCGTAATTATTTTTTTATGTAAAAATAGTGTTTCTTACGCGAATCTACACGTTCTTACACTATTCATAAACAAAGTATAAGTAGGTAAAGTTGATGAATATTTCAATATAAGACTGGTTTTAAAAAAATAAAGTATGTACCTATGCATAATCTGTTGTACCTATATGTTAAGAAAAACAATATAGCATGAAGAATATTTTAATATTTTACCTCATCACTGATTCTTAAAATAAGATGTTTTGCAAAATTATATAAATTAAATAAGTAATTCGAGTAATTCTACGTACATATTCGATATTAGGTACGTAATAACAAGAACTTGAACTTAACGTAAAGAATATAAGTAGGTACTATAAAATTACACCATTAAAAATACATATTCGGAACGGTATTCAGGTCAATAATAAATATACAGAAATATATTATGTGTACCTACTTATAATGACAAGGTCCAGAACAATTAATTGTAATGTGTACCTACTTATAATGACAAGGTCCAGAACAATTAATTGTATTATCGTTTAACATCTAAATAATTAAATTCCCACACCCATTAAGGACGTATATAAATTGCTCTTTGTACTTTTTTGTTAACAAAAGGCTAAATGCTTGCAAAATCACAAATCAGAAGTGACTAGAGAACGTGCCACAATTAAAAAAGAATATATCTTGAAATATTCAATTAAGATACTTAGATATCGATTGAATTGTTTTATATCAACCTTGGTGACTCGGATTAATTGGATATCTCACTGTTGCAATAAGTCACAAGATTTTCACTCTGATTTAGATGAATTCGTTATTATGATACGATCGACATCATAAATGTATAATCCACAAATTAAACGTGGGCTTACATACCTGCGAGTAGGAATAAGTACCTACACATGTCTAAAAAGAATATCTATACAGACAACATATTTTCATACAGACAACCACATAGGACCTTCTTCCAGAACTAAACATGGTACCTTTTTCCAGACAAACATATTTATCAACTTATTAATTCAGGTTTCTCAGGCTTACAGATTTAATAAAAAATACAAGTATTCTAAACACGCGAAGGAATAATCGAAGGAATTACATTAAGACGAACTCTCCCAACCAATCTTCTTTGATAAACAAATTAATATAATACTTTGATTTTTGTGATTTGATTCCATGCTGAGTTGTCGAATTTGTCCATCTCAACATATGTAAGAATGTCATACACTTACCTGTTAGTATGTACGCAATGAATTTGTTTATCAACTTTACCTACATAAGAAATTGTGTCAACAAGAAAAGGATCCGTTAGGTGTTCGTTTAACGCTGAAGCAAGATAACTACATAACTGGTAATACAAATTGATGTTTAAAAAATCACTAGACGTAATAATGCCTAAGTAATAACAAGGTTGTCGTCAAAATTAATTATAACCATAAAAAGTTTGTGGCAATGAACCGAATCACGAGTGTATTAGATATTTAAATATTCTCAAATATGTATTAAAAAACCATAACATTGCATCCCAATAGAAAGTATATGATTATATTACATTTAACAACTTTATACGCTTTAAGAAAATAATCTCTAAACGTTTGCTTTTCAAATTTATGATAATGTTAAATTAGGTATCATTATAACACTTGCAAAACGAATTAACTAATTGATTAAAACAATTTGTTTGTTTCTACTTATTTATTTTACCGTGACATCTATTTCGTTCTACTTAGCCTTGATAATGTCATCGTAGGACAAAATTGTTATCGAGACAATAAATTTATAGGTTATTTATTTTGGTTAATAAAATATAATACAACCAAATAAATAACCTAAGAAAACAGCCAAATCTTTTAATACGTATTAAGTAAGTATTTATAAGTATAATAAGTATTTATTTAAAAAATAAAATAGACTTATATAATATTACCTGATCTGATTATATTCACTTCATTTTGTATACTTCATAATTTTTAAGATATTATTTTTATTTCTTTGTTTTTAAATGTCTCCTTTACACACGAGTGCTTCTTATCTGGTGAAAGGCATCATGTTTTTTACTCTGAATATTTTTTTATATGTTATGATCATATTCTTCATGTGTTTATTATTTAAAATATATAATTAAATAAAAAAAAAGTATCCGGTTAGGTGAATTTTTCCCAAATGAAGTTTGACCAACACCTACGTTTGTTGCACTTTATTTTAAAATTTTTAAATATTATACATTTATACATTGATATGCTATTTAAAAAAATAATATGATGTCCTTGTAACAAGTACATATACATAAACTAAACACAAATGGTTGTATTATATGTGAACGAAATCGGTCGTGGCAGGATACGAACTCGTGAACTAAGGCAGCGCGCTAACCGCTCTGACACCACCCTCTTTCCACTAATTATTGTAGTAAGCGAACGACGTAAAATAATTAATGAATTATATTTTTGATAAACCTTACAAGGAATTTTTCACTCAATAAGCGTATAAGATTTCGAAAATGTCACGAAATATAAAAAAAAAATAACACGTATTACTGCCAACATCACGTCCATATACCTACACAACATATTTGGTTACATATTAAGATTCCACGTACCTAATAAATATACGAATCATCATTTTGCATTCGTGTACATAATAAATACCTACATATTGCGGAACAATATAACAACAAATGAAAAGTACATTGGTACCTACATATGAACATTACTTGCATATTATTATATACCTACACATGCAAATGTAGTTACTTATATATTATATTCTACCTATAACATACGTACAAGTGTGCGTACAAGTATGCGAGAAATGTGTTCTGTTCTCAATGCATTGAAAGGGTTGACTGACCTTTCATTGCTTGAAAAGTATTGATTTTGAATTTATAATTTCATTAAAAAAAATCATCTCACATAATGTAAAATATATATAAATACATAATTTTAATGTTACTCTGCCCATTTTGTATTTTTTTTAATATAAATTAGTTTCAGAATACATTTACTTGGCTATACAACTAACATTTAATAATATATTGAAAAAACGCACTTGACCCGTAAACCTAATTATATTTTTTTGGAAAAATATTGAAGTAACTAATGTAAATATTTACGTGAAATTCTAACTAAGAAAAACAGTACTTTTTCCACCAAGAGTGCTTCAAATTCAAATACATAACATGTCTTTAAATATTAAATTATGGAGCTTTCTTATTAAAGTAAACTAAATTAAGAAGGATTTTTTGTATGAAATTCGTATCGGGTTCCTTGGATAGTAAATTTTAAAACAATTGGTTCCAAATAGTGCCATGATTTATTAAGTTCATGTGATTTAAGTTTTTGGGTCAACTTTTTAATAAACCTTACTCTTACATTAGGTGATGTACATATGTGTACTGCATAGGTACCTATATTATATTATATTATGTACATAAGTGCGTCTCGTTTTTAAACAGCTAGCACTTGATGTTTCCACAGGTAGCCAACAGGTACCAAGTAACCACATATTTGGGTCACAATATCGATCAAGTTTTTAACAAGATTCCAAATTTACCGTTCAACAACACAAATTAACTTCTATGTATTGAGGAAATGCATATTAATATATTTGAACAATTAATATTATCAAGTAGGAAGAACAATTAATATTATCAAATTAATATTATATCTGTACCTAGGTATTAAGAAATTTCCACATTAGCACAAAACAGCTCTATATAATTAGACAATAATATTATACTAATATATTGTTATAATATTATGCAATATTTTGTTAAGTACTAGAGAAAAAAGTGTGGTATTATATAAATAAGTAAAATAAAATATCTACTAACAGATGGATTGGTGAGTGACGGTTGGCGAATTATAGTTCAACTTTGCTTTATATAGCAATTCACCCTTAGAGTACTATAATATATGATAGTCAACTTCAAGCCTCGGTATTTTTAATTTACTAAGAACACCAGTATTTTCTCTTTATTTATTGGATTTAATTATACAAACATGAGCAAAATTTCAGTTATTTAAACAATTATAATTACTTGATAAAACGTGTCAATGACAATAATGATCAATGTCAATTGATTTCAATGTCACATGCACATATTGTAAGGAAACGATACAATACTTCAATATAAAATACCTATTCATATTTTGAATTTAATTTTTTTTTAATAAAATACTAGCGTAATTTTCACAAGTTTTCGAAAACATCCTTTGCAATAAAACTTAAGACATAAATCATTTGACTCAAATGTGCTGTTTATAATTACATAGGTAGGTAGGTATATCTAATACAGATATATGAATATACAACGAATATTACGACGATAACAGCTAACATGTCAGGATATGACCTCAACTCCCACACCGATATAAACAGAATCCTCCATAGGTAGATATATTTAAATACCTATATTGTAGTTTGTGTGTGGCATCACCAATGTCACGATCAATAATAACTTAACGATGACATCAATTCCTCGATCATCAATATGACCCTAAAATTTATACCCATCATCTGCATACCTACCTACATACAAATATATAGATAATTATGAATATTTGATTTTGCTGGTTTTTTAATTATTTCAATAGAGACGAAGTTGGAATATTTACTGTAGGAGAACCGGGAAATCAAGGCACCTACAGGGCTTTCGACCTATCATCGGCTGGTTTACGTGATCACTTTATGCGCTTGCGCAACGTTCACCAATTATGACTCTTTAATGAGATCCCTATCAATTCAATTTTTGAAAGTTCTATATGTGTCAAAAATTGAATTGATAGGGATCTCATTAAAGAGGCATAATTGGTGAACGTTGCGCAAGCGCATAAAGTGATAACGTAAACCAGTCGATGACAGGTCGTAAGCCGTGTACAGTAAATATTCCAACTTCGTCTCTATTGAGATAATTAAAAATCTGTTAAAAAATATCTTTGACTCCCGACAGGGAAAAAAAAATCCAATGTTTGCGCATATGCAATAATAAGAATATTCGATTTGATTTTGCTATTAAGACAGCCTTTATAATATTATTACACAACTTCATAAATATATAGGTAAGTAAAAATCAAGATTCCTATTTTTTATTCCCATTTATAGGTCGATCATTTCGCCTTGTAATGGATAAAAATTATATTTTTTTAATTAAAATCACCAAATCTTTCTTATACAACCGAACGCCGTGGCACAGTTGGTAAGCCGTGCGGTTTCTGTGCGGGCATGCTGGGTTCGATTCCCAGCAGAGAAGAATTTATATAAAAATTTATTTCTCGCAAAAAAATTATTTTTTGGAAATGTTACTTCTCTGGGCTGGAAACACTGGTTAGTTGGAAGAAATTGCCATACGGCAATAAACTCACCATTTGCGCAAGGTGCAAGGAAGTGTTAATTATTATAATGGGGCAAATAATGACATATTGTATGTAACTCCTAGACTACAACTTGAGGGCTATATAAGACTCCCCATGAGGTTAACGAAGTTGGGGCAGAGCCATTATTCATTCATGTGTGTAAAATGGTACAATGCACTGGATAGAAATATAAAAATAAATAATACTGACAACTTGTCAACTTTTAAAAAAAAGTTAAAATAATTTTCCTCCTCATTGTACCATATGAATGTATTAATTTTGGTGTATTGTATTGTGTGTGTGAGTATATCTTTAATAATTGTTAGCTTTTTTTATTTATTTTTCCACGTTTGTAAATTAAAACAATATATATTTTTTTTTATGAACTCTTTCTATGTATTTTATGTATCTTGTTAAATTTAAGTTTTGTGAACTCCTCCCCGAAGCACAAGGTTTCCTTCTTTTCGGGGAGAATTTCAAATTTATTTGTGATGTATATTTTTTTTTATAATATGTCAAAATGTATCCTTTTTATACTTTCTTATTAATAAAATTTACTTACATACATATTATACAAAGCAATACTTTTTTGATATATAAATTTAGTACAATTTAATTTTATATTTGTTGAACGGCCTATTTAAGGCCCGTCCTATAAAGAGGAATAAAAATCTTAGAATTATTATTAATTAGATTTTTTACTTATACTTACATAATATTATTGTTACTATAAATTATTAAGAATTACACGTAAATATATTATGGTGAGGATTTCACTGCAAATATTGAGATAATTATTCATAAACTAGTTGCATGTAACACATGAGATCCATTTGTCGATAGCGATAGTATGTATAGTTGAAGAATAAGTACCAAATTATAAACCCATAAATCCAAATTATTGAATATTTTAGGATATTTTGTTTTCTATACAACACATATAGGTATGTATGTCAAGATAGGACAGTATGGAGGTCAGTACTTTTTTCTACCCAGATTATGAAAACAGCATGATGGTATGTATGTATGTTTGGAGATTAGTATCAAACTATTAAGTCTTCTTAGGCCCAGAATCATAAACATGAGATGAGTCAGGTCTCAATAGTGCCTCAGGAGAGCATAGCTCAAGGCTTTCTTAGCTGAGTAGGTTTTTCGGTAAACATAGTCCAAAATCTGACGTGTCTGAGCTGAGATAACGACTCAAACTCAGTTGAGTTTGATAGTTCTCAAACTGTAGGAATTTCATAAGTTTTCAGCAATTATTTTGAAATCTATGGTTACTTTTTAAAATTTGTCTTTGAAATCCCTATCTACTCTCTTCAATCTATGAATTTAAACTGTCATTTGAGATCAAAACATCTGCTTGCGCGTTTTGTTTATTTTATATAATTATAATAATAATTAATAATGAATGCTAAAAGGAATACTGCATATGATTACCTAACATTTTTTAATGGAATTATTGGGGAAGAAAATTACTATTGTAGAAAATAAGAAAATATATCAGCCTTTAATTAGCAAAAACAGGATGCTTGGGAGTGGATCGCCGAGCAATTTCTGTACTATAGAATCTCAGGGCTATCAATATTTGAATTTCAGGCGTTATAGGCATGCCTCTGTTGTTGATTTTTCGCAATCCATCGTGAATAAGCGGCAATATGGCAGTGAGGACAGTTTCACTATAAAATCTGTAGCGCTTTTTAAATTCACAGTTTTCATAAAATTCGAAAGGGTTTATCATATTTCGAATATAACATTTGCGGCGTCTCATTCGCCTTGCGGCAAATGATTCATCGGGTAAATTAATCACATCTGTATTCCCAATATTGACAATATCTTGCAAAAACTCAAATATATCAGACATTTTAATGCTCCATGTTTAATGAATATAATTTTATATTCACCACAAAAATAATATCTCGAAATTCACCAGTTTTTATCTCGAATAAAAATTAAAATAGAACTAGGTTTGTAAACGATTTTGACAGTTCAAATCATGCTCAGCGTCTAAAGTCACCGATATCATAAAAAAATATTTTTCTTAATAAAAAATGTATGAGAAAACCTAGAATTTTTTTAAAAAAATCAATTTTAGATTTTTTATTTGTCTATGTTTATACCAATTTTCAGCGTTCTAGCTTTTATGGTTTCTGAGATATATGGAAAAATAAACCAAAAATTCAAAAGTTGATAACCCCTGACTGAAACAAAAGTTCTCAATTCTGAGTATAAAAGTTTTGTAAGCCTATAACTATTCATATATTCTGAAATTTTAGGCTTTGTGAATCCAGCGCATCAAAAGTTATAAGGGGGGGGGGGACAGACACAGACACACAAAACTCACATAAAATGTTCTACTCCGAATTCTGAGTAAATCCATGTGTGGGAACATATATGCTTCGAAGCCTCTGTTGGTGTTTTTAGCATGCAAAAAGTCCACTACGCCATACAAAATGTTCCTTCGTACACGCATCTTGGCTTAATAATGTCGATTCATTCAGAGAATTGAATTCTCATGAAAGAATCGAAAGTTGGACTAATCGAACATTTCAAAACCCAATAAGTAACAAATAATTACTTACAATTGAATCCCTACAAAAAATATACAAAACTATGTTCAAAATATAACGTATTAACGATCCATTGTAACTGAGATGGTAAAACCTAGTAAAATTGTTTCAAAATAATAAATCGTTGTGTATAGCTTTCTGAATTGATATTATTATGACTATCGTGTGTATGATTCCCACGCGTTTCTTTTTGTTGTTAACATTGACTAACACAACACTGACTTCGGGAGCTAATGCTATATTATCGATCGATTGTATTTTTCTTTAAGAAAAAATAGTGGAGGGGCGGTTTATACATATTCTAACCGAACACGAAAAACTCTAATTTGCGCTTTGCGCAACCCACGTGACATACTCAAGTTATTTGCCGCTAATTGCACACATATAGGTAGGTATTGACTTCAATTCCGAAGACGAATTAAATTTTGAATTAACATTAAGGGGGCAAGTCCCGTCAAACGGTGAAATCTAAACCCTCACGATTACCCTAATCATGGATACTCGTATAAATTTCATATGGAGATCTACATATAATATAATAAGATATCATGTAGTTGTTGTGTGAACCTACAAGAGGATCTTGATCGATTATCCCAATACTGCCATGAAAATAAACTCTTTGTAAATGTATCAAATTGTTGCAAAGTTACTTTTACTCGTAACCGTAATAAAGTACTGCATAATTACAATATCTCTGGATCATTCTATCGGATAAAGACTGTGTACGTGATCACGGAGTCCTTCTAGACTCAAAACTTTATTTTTAGTCTCATATTGATAGCATAGTTACTAAGGCAACAAAGCCTGGGTTTTGTTCTGAGAACATGTAAATTCTTTACAAACTTCGGGACTTTCTTGCTCCTTTACAATAGCTATGTTCGTCCACATTTAGAGTATTGTTTTCAGATTTGGAACCCACGCTACAATAAATATGTTAATCGACTGGAGAGAGTCCAAAAACGATTTCTCAAATTCTTAAACTTCAAGTCATATAATTTATATAGTTCGTATGATGAAATTGAGAAACATTTCCGAATAACAAAAATCGTACACAGGAGAGAAATCGCGGATCAGATGCTTCTTTTTAAAATTATCAACTCGAAAATTTACTGTCCAAATTTATTAAATAAAATTAATTTCTATGCGCCTTTGCGAAATGGCAGATTGAACTACATACTTGTTTTACGTTCCTCGAAGCAACACCAATACAAATCAAAACGAATTTATCAAAAGGGCATGTCATTTCTATAATGTCAACCTATCGGGCAATATACCACACCACATTCTGATATATTCACTGCTTGCAATAACTGCTACAAAAACTCTTTATATAGATGCATAACGGCGTGAACTTTTTAATTTTTGTACATATTTTTTTTAATTTGTTTTTATTCTTATATCATAGTAACACGTTTAATCCTTCTCCCATCCTTTTTCCTTTTTATTTTCCTCTTCCCTTTATTTCCCATCACCGGCAAACATGCAATATTTTTTTTCAAATAACTTTTTTATTAATTCTAATAATATTTTTATTATTTATGATATGGGTAATCATGAGGGTTTTGTTTTCGCCGCTTGACCAGACTTGCCCCCCTGATCTTATAAGTTATTACCATACCATCACGCCATTTCCCTATTTGGGGTAGGCAGAGAGAACCGAACGCCAGACTCCTCTCTCTTGACATACATTCCTCGCTTCATTCACGTCCATACATCGTCTCATACACGCTCTTCTATTATTCTTACTTCTAACATCTCCATCTTTCAAAATCCCATTTATGTGATAGTGCCAACTCTTTCTTGGCCGACCTCTACTTTTCATTCCTCTTTTATCAGCCTTGTATACTTTTTTTGTCAGACGGTCATCACTCATTCTTTCTATGTGGCCGAACCACCTTAGGGCATTTATTTTCATTTTACTTAGGGCATTTATTTTCATTTTACTTATAAGTTATTAATTGTTTTAATGTGCGTAAGTATTATAAATATTGTTTATTTTCAGTTTTCATGCATATTTTAAAGTTATTATTAAACGCTTAATATAAAACATTTGATTCCACCGTTTCAACGGACTTGCCCCCCAGAACAGTCACATCCATTTTATAAAATACACAATAGTGATGTTCTTTTGTCTTTTTAATATCAAACATCCTTTATTTTATTCCATTTTAAGAATAAGAAAAATACATAAAAATAATCGTTTTAATATTTTTGTGTTTCTATTTAATTATTTTTACAACATTTTTCACAAGATAACCAGTCCGTATATTTTAACTTATATCATACGACAATAATTATTACAGTCGGAAGTACTTATTGTGTATATTTTGTAAGGGATGGATGAATAAGAAAATGTACAAAACAGCATCCGGTCCAAATGCCTTCCAAGGAACCTTAAAATACCTGAATCTTAAGTCTATATTTTATATTCTAAGAATGTTAAAATCCTGGTACCTGTTGAAATTCTTTTCATCTACTTTACCCAATTACAAGAAAATGAGACAAAGGCTCATTGAATGATTTTCAACTACTATTTATAAAATAATAAAAAATCACAATAACATTTTTTTCTTTTTTTTTTTATACTGAGCAAAGCCGATAAAAAGTCTTAAGATTGAAGTTTACTTTCCTACCTATAATTTTCATTGAAATTATTCATGTTTGTAAAATTATACAATAGGCGAGTAATTAAATTAATATTTTATACGATTGATGAACAAAAAAACATTTTTTTAAAATGGTTAATAATTATGTAAAGAAAAATGGTTACCAGTTGGTGGTCTTTCTTTGGGGTAGCATATCCTAAATAGTCCACGTGTTCTTGTAAAGTAGTAGTACTTTGAGTTGAGCTGCTCTAATAACGAATGTGAATTTGGATCATTTGTTTTTGCGGCAAAATTCTGAAATCAAAATAATTATTTTTTTAATATGATATAAAGTCTCCACACATTAAAATTAAGTGTATATGCCTTAGATTAAATAATGTTTTATGCGTAATTTTATACAATTTTCAAGTACAAAATATAAAAATTCAAGAAATAGAATCAATAAAGAGTACATAATCGAATATTTGTGAAAAAATACTTTGGTATTATGTTCCTTAATTTTAGAATGGATATCCACTGTTATCACAAAAACTTATGAATCATTAAAGAGTAGGTACATATTATTAATATTTTATGGAAATAACTTTGTAATATATTTTAATACTTATACGTGAATTGTAAAATTACCCATACATAATCATGTAATTATAATATCATTATACATATTTACTAGGTACTAATATAATTCATGAAACCTTTATATGCATTATCTTTTAATGTATATAGTAATTATGTTTCGTATAATTGACTTATATTTAAAAAAAATGTGTATTTACTTAAAATATTAAAATACGATAAATTAATTCACTGTTAAATTATGTCAAAAAATACATAAACATGCGAGAACATTGATATTTACTTGAAAACAAAATGTTATTTATCGACAAAGGCGTTTCTCTGCCGATACATTTGAATTGAAAATGTAATTTATCATTACAGTTTAAAACGATAATATAAACCGTACAACTATCTCCATTTCTAAAGATTAATTGATGTAAAATTTGAAGTTAAGTAAAAAGAAAACGAAACATTTTCTCGAAACTTTCATCTCGATAAATTGTTTTGATTACACGGATTACTGAATTTTAACGGGTTCCCACATTATAATGGAGACAGATAAATGAAAACAATTACATGCTTTTTTAAACAATATCTAGTAGGTACCAACCTATCTGATCTTAAAGTAGGTATATCCACAAACGTAATAATATCAAAACAAAAAATGACAAGTTGAAAATAATTACGTAAATAAGAATGAGTTACATATGATGCGTTATTATAACACAAAATCATGCACCCTGTTCAAATTTATGTTTTTTTTTTAACCAATCATAATTTTTTCCTTATTTGAGCGATTATGCTAAATCTGAAGGAGATTAATGAAGGTAAGTATGTATATGTGCTTATCTTCATAAGTGGGGGACTAGATGTAAAAAGAAAAAAAAAGTGGGGATTCCTGTAGGAGGGAAGATACGAGCTGCAATTGCGGAAAGGAGCAGGACGATGCCAATCTGCTATTATTGTCCACAGATGCAGATGACATGTGACACAAATGACCTTAAAACTGTAAACGACAAGGCGATATCCATCGCCGCCTACTGGAATGATACAGACCCGTAAAGGACGTATGTATATAGTTTGCGTGACGCGATTATAGGTAGGTACTTCAGAAGATCTATCATAATATAGTCGACAGTGTCAATAAATAATTCACAACGAAAAATACTATATATTTCCTTCTGCTCTCGTTAAATTTACGCTTGTTTATAATGTTCGATAACGCGTAAAATATTCCCATGTCAACAAAAATGGCAATAAATGCAGTGTTACAGTATTATATTTTACTATTGGCCAGTTTCATAAAAATTAAAGGAGACTTAATGTCGACTTTAAAATAAATTGCGTTTCATAACAAGAAAATGTCACTTAAAGTCCACTTTAATTTAAAGTCCAGTGTCTTCGTACTTTAGTCACTAAAGTCTTCTTTAAGAGCAGTTCATTTTTTTGCCACCAGAGTGTGCTGCAATATGACATTATGTTCAAGTCAGTTCTCGTTGATGTCAATATTGTCAATTGAATGTTGACGATCATGTGCATATTACTTACTAATATTCAATAGTTTTGTTATTATTTAAACATTTTTTTATAAATAATATAAAAATAATGATGTTTTCAAAATGAGCTAATTAGAAGATGCGTACTGTGATACGGCAGTGAAAATAGGAAAAAAATCGAGCACATGGAAAAGTAGAATTAAGGAGAATTTTTGATAGATTTTGTTCCATAAACATGTCCTATACATCAATGATCAATTCAATGACAGAAATAACATAATATATGGTAGTAAACAGAAAGATTTACCTATGCTATGAGCTATGTTTCCATAGATTTTGATAGCAATATGCCAACTTTCAGGTATTTTGGTGACATTTCTGCCTTTTACTAAAGTACGCAGCATTATTATTTATGAAACGCAACGACTTAAAGGCGACTTTAAATTTTTAAAGAACCTTTAACTAAAGGGTCCTTTTGCTGCTTTTTATGAAACTGGCTGTATATATTATTTTAAATTTGAATAATTTGAGTCCTGATATAACTTCGTCAACTCGCTTTCCATTTTCAAGAGAAGACTAAAGCAGGGATATCTCGCCGATAATACCTGATCCCTTTCCTTTTCCTTTCTTCCCTTTGCTACGTAATATTTATCCCTAAACACCTGATCTCGATTTCCTCTTCTCATTCCTTCCCAATCCCTTTTTTGTTACTATGATGTTTTCTTTTTATTTATCTTGGTGTTATGTATATTTTATTTGTTCTTTTGTAGCTTTCATTTTTTTTCATTGATGTACATGTATGATTCTGTCACTCTGTAATCTGGTTGGTTGGAAAAAATTGCCTAATGGCAATAAACCCGCCAATGTGCATTATAATTGTTTATATTATGTACAAAAAGTTAAATAAATAATAAATATTTAACTCATGTAATTAATAAGTTGTAAAACTGAACATAACGAAATAAACAAATACGAATAAAACATTATCCTGTGAAAAATCAAAAATCATTGACGAAACTATAATAAAAAATGACTAGATACCATTAATTTGTTTTACACACCAACCACAATAAACTCATTTAAGTACCAAATTTCGCAAACCATTTGTTGAAAACCGCGAGTTTATGATTGGTGATAATAAATAAGAATAAAAAACAATGGCTTGTATACAATGATAATGGACCTTATCACAATAACCAACAAAACAGTGTGTATAAAATAACCAAAAATATCAGCAAGGACGTCGCATCGTCGATGTGGTAGAAAAAGAGTTATGGTTGAATAGATCTAAACTGCATTTGAAGGTCTTCCATCCGACGATAAAAGGAAATCCGTGGGAATTTTGTCGAGAGTTTAATGTGTGTTAATAAATAAACGGTCTATGAACGTTAAACAGAAAGGTACACCTACCTACTCTAAACTCCTAGACAATTTTTTTACAATATTCGGAACAAAAAATATTACTATAGCAGGTACCTATGTATATTAAAAATACATGTAAAAATCTAGACGATGGCTTAAACATGGATGGAGATAGAAAATAATTAAATCGTTAATTATCTTGCAACAAGAAGAATCAAAATAACATTTCACATACTTAGTTATGTTATTTAGTGGGATATGCCATGATGATAATGAATAAATTTTAAACTGAAACAAAGTTCAGGCTATAACCAATCGTTGAAATATTTTCATACAAAAAAATTTGTGAATAAAAACAATCTATTATGTTCGATTTATACAGGTATTTTCTAAAAATAATAAGTAAATAAATAATAACCTAGCAAATTATAGGTACCTACATTTTGACTAGAACTGTTTTTCTTTTATTTAGTAACCTTACTCTGTATATCTCTATATCTCAATCATTTTTATATCAAACAGTAAACTACGTATAAGCTCGTATTTACATAAAACCCATAACAATCTTATTTTCAATAAGCGCATTCATCACTTGTACAATACAGATGTGTGCTAGGTAATTTTTAAATACTTTTACACAAAGAATAATTTATTTATCAAAATATTCAAATAATACCTAAGGAAAGAACGTTCCTAAATAGTTTTATAATTAGTCGTAGGTACTAAACGTAGCTTCTAATTTTATTATTTGTATCATTCACATATATTATGTTTCAATGAAATCATTATGGTACATACAGAAATATCAGAGTATATAATATGAGTAGATATACCTGAAACTGTGCCTGAAACGAATATACCTGACCTACCCACGTACAAATATCAATTTTCTATTTCTGTTTTTTGTAGTCATAAGGAACATAGTCGACATAAGGAAGTTATAAATTTTCTCAGGTTATATTATGATAATACCTAAGGTAGGTACCTACATACTCGACATACAACTTAATAACTCAGTCATACAAACACAATTATCCTGTTTAAAGGTTCACTTAAATAATATGAAAACGACAAAGAGAAGTACCTACATATATTCAATAAAATGATTTTCACTTCATTCCTAAAATATATACAAATATTAGTAATCTCATTCAACGTCGATGGATACCATCATAATATAAATGTACTAACAATAATATGTGTGATATTCAAGATGTCAGGTGGGGGAGACAAAGAAGAAGGCTTTGGAGAGACGATGTGGAAATAATGGACTTCCAAAGACTACTACACCTTGCCAATACAGGGTAAAAGGATGCCTGGAAGACTCCCTCAAAAGATAGTATGACAGCTGGTAGTCCACATCACAAGAGGTAGCAAACTCTACACAAACAGGCTCCAGTGGCCTTCAACAAAGAGGAAGAAGACTAAAAATAATCAATATCTATTTTGGCATTCACTTTATAATCTGTAACGAAATGAAAAAACAGAGACATCATCACGTCTATCAAAATTAAGGTACCTAAACGTTTTGGGTAGATTAGGTTAACACGAAATCATGTCGCCTGACTTTTTTATTATTTATACAGAACACAGGTATACTTTGTGTGGATACCATAGTCATGTATCCCAAATACCTTTCCAAGAAGGAGTGGTTTGTTAACTTTGGAATGGATTTATTGAAGAAACCACAAAATATACCGTAGGTCGTGTCGGAATGTTATCTAAAATAAATCATTTTGTTATTTTTCCGTTTCATATGAATAAACTTTTATTTATTTATGCGCAACATAATCATACATACCTATTAGGGATCATATATACCTACTAGGGATCATACATACCTACTAGGGATCATATATACCTACTAGGGATCATACATACCTACTAGGGATCATACATACCTACTAGGGATCATGCTGAAAATCAGCTGCATGAGGCATTGTCCTCTCGCAATTTAGTTGAGCATGATACTTTTGAAAAAATTGTTTTTATGTGTATATAAACTGCTTTTTGTATCAATAAATGTTTTTATTGTTATTACTAGTTGCATGTACCACATGAGATCCAACTGTCGATGGCGATAGTATTAAACAAATTATATGATGGCCTAATAAATAAAGATAACAAATTATACGATGGCCTAGTAAATTATATGAAACGATGCGTCACTAAATTCAATTTTTATAAAAGTTGTTAAAAAAAAGTTTGTGATGTTAATATTTTTATAGAAAATTAATTTATCTAGTAGAGGTGTTTCGGCTTTTTTCGAGATTTTTAAAAACTTTGGAAATATAGACAGTTAAACACATAATGTTTGAGAAACTCTGGAATTTTTTGCAAAAAAAAATTGAGATTTTGTATTTGTGTATATTTACTTATGCCAATTTTCAGCGTTCTAGCTTTTATGGTTTTTGAGATATATGGAAAAATAAAGTAAAAATTCAAAAGTTGAAGTCTCTGAAAATTGAGCGGATCAAAAGTTATAAGGGGAGGGGACACACACAGACGCACTAAATCTTCTACTCCGAATTCTGAGTAAATCCGTATAGGTTTATAGAACATATATGCTGCGAAGCCTCTAAGTTGGATTTTTTTGACTCCAAAGTTGGAAAAACCGTGAAAATATAGACCCTGTATACAAATCTCGAGAATTGCTAAAAAATATAAGCATAGGTACCTACCTACCTACGCTTATATATTTTTTATAATTATAATATGTGCAAAATCATTTAATAGTTCTACGTGATCACAAGTTTAAATAATTTTGCTAAAACACTTTTAACAACAAAGAGATACGAAGTCAAGCATGAGCGCATAATAATATGCATATTATAAATAATATATGTATTGTCATAGACGTAAATACAAATTGTGAGAACAACATCATCTCATGAGCAGAACACATCGTTATATTCACCATTCATTCACTCAATTTGCAATGCAGATGAATGTCAATTGTAATTATCTTCAAGTTTCGTGCTCTGAACAGAAAACAAAGCAAAAATATATATTTTTCTCAAATCACATTTTAAATATCCGTGTAGTATCGATATTTTAGCATCAGAACTTCATGAGCTTTGAAGTTACAAAATAGCCAAATCCGCAGTTAAGTTCATCTCCAAATCAATTTTATAAATATATATTATCTACCAATACAGTCTTAAGTAGTTATAAAAATCAATTTTAGGTTTCATAGAAATTCATTCACATTATCAAAATTACCTATCTACAGTTCAACTACATCGTTAAAATTCAGCTGATGTTTTATTAGAAATGTTGAAATACAAATATAAATTACTCTATACGGTTTGAATGTTAAAATAAAACAATATACCTACATAGTTACATAAGATTTTTGCAAAAATAATATATCATATTAGGATATGTTTTTTTTTAATTCTTCGAACTTGGTGTGGGTAATATTTTAATTTATATTATATTTAAAAAAACAACACAATCACAAGATACAGAAAAAGTTACTTAATAAAAAACAAATATTATACTGCCCTTAACCAGAGTGCAAGCACTCGTGTGTTCAGGAGACTAAAAATATATACAGAATTATTGCTATACAAAATGAAGTGAATATTATTTACAAATCAGTGAATATTTATGTAATAAGTCCATTTTATTTTTAATTTCTATTTTGAATTTATTTAATTCAGTTGTGTGTCTCAAATGTGTTTCGAGTTGGTTGAACCACACCACCTCGTTGTGCGTATAGTAGTGGTTAGTTATTTCAGTAACAATTTTTGAATGATTGATACTATTACCTATTCTGACATTAGATATCGAAAATTAATGCCAACATTGACTAACTGAATGAGTTGATTTAAATAACTATTGTTTTATGAATGGAGTGTTGTTGAAAACATGTATTTAAAAATGAATACAAAATTTACATGACAGGAGGCTACTGTATTTACTAGTTTTATGTAACACATGATATCCAACTGTCGATAGCGATAGTATGTACAGTTGAAGAATAAGTACCAAACTATAAATCCATAAATACAAATTATTGAATATTTTAGGATATTTTATTTTCTATACAACACATGTAGGTATGTATGTCAAGATAGGACAGTATGGAGGTCAGTCCTTTTTTCTACCCAGAATATGAAAACAGAATGATGGTATGTATGTATTTTTGGAGATTTAAGTATCAAACTATTAAGTCTTCTTACATATTGTGTATAGGCGACTGCATTACAAATTGTATGAAGCGATGTCGTCACTAAATTCAATTTTTATAAAAATTGTTAAAAAAATCGAGATTTACTTAAACAATAACAATTTTTTTATAGAAAATTAAATTATCTAGTTGGGGTGTTTTGGCTTTTTTCGATATTTTTAAAATATTTGGAAATATAGGCAGATAAACACATAAATTTATCATAAAAAAATATTATTCTTTTAAAAAATGTTTGAGAAACCCTGGAATTTTTTTGAAAAAATTTATTGAGATTTTGTATTTCTCTATGTTCATACAAATTTTCAGCGTTCTAGCTTTTATGGTTTCTGAGATATATGAAAAAATAAACTAAAAATTCAAAAGTTGATAACCCCTGACTGAAACAAAAATTCAAAATTCTGAGTATAAAAGTTTTGTAGGCCTATAACTGTTTTATATATTCTGAAATTTTGGGCTCTGTAAATTGAGCGGATCAAAAGTTATAAGGGGGGGGGGGGACACACAGAGACACACACACACACAGACACACGATATGTTCTAATCCGAATTCTGAGTAAATCCGTATATGAAACATATATGCTGCGAAGCCTCTAAATTGGCGTTTTTTTGACTTTTGACAAAGTTGGAATAGCCGTGAAAAAAGTAGACCGTGCATACAATTCTCGCGTATCCTGGCTTGAAACATGTCGATATGTTAAGAGAACAAAGTTCTCCTGAACAAATCGACAGTTGGACAAGAGTGAACTTTGAACATAATAATTATATTATTGGGAGGTTGATATGAAAAATAAATATGAATTATTTAAGTCCAACAGCCTTGGTTATACGGAATATGTACAGAAAGAGGCAGAGGTATCAGATTATGTAACATCCGCTCTCAACACAGTCAAGTGACAAATACAATGGGTAGAACATCATTAAGAGCCAGAATCATCTCTCGGTGATCAGCTGTGGTAGTGTTGCGGTTGGTCGACCACAGTACATCCAAACCTACCTCCGTCAGAATCAAACAATTTAAGACCTGCCTATTTCGGTATAAATCTTTGAAGGGACTGACAACAGAGCCGGAACATTTTTATAATATCGAGACTATTACAATAAAAGATGAACATAATATTATTTAATTAGGTAGTACATTATTTTCACAGTGTTTATTGCGTGCCCAAAATATTTTTTTCTATGCACAAATTCTGCGTATTATCGATTGTTTATGATATTGAAATCTGTGTATATGTCTGTCTACTTATTATATATTCTAACAAATATCTATATATGTCTCACCTAAACCTTGAAAAATTGTTATACAATACATATTGTTATACATATTATACAATGTTACCTTACTGGACTCTTTAAAAAAATCTCAGAAGTGTATAATCAGAGTTATCAACAAGAAGCCATTCAGGTATAGCTCTGAAAATCTGTTTAAATCTTTCAAAGTCCTAGATATACGGCAACTTTATACAAGATCAATTTTACAATTTTTAATTTCACGAAAGTTAATACAAGAGACACTAGGAGCAAAACTTCGGGTAGCTATCGAGTTCCGAAAATGAATACTAAATTTGGACAAAGATTTTTTTTTATATTGCACCGCGTTTATTTAACAAACTGCCACAGGCACTTAAAGTGTTAAAAACATTCAAAATGTCAGGAACAAGGTGGCTACTCGAAGTAGGTAGACTCCAAAATGAAATGAATGTGTCAACAACAACAATAATAACTTAACTTCTTTAGGTTTCTTCTGCATATTGTATTTTTGGCTGTCATCTTTTTTTGTGAATAATTAATATTTTTACTGTGAATTTTTTATTGTTAAGGTTGATATATTTATTTTTTATTGGAAATTTTTTGTATATTATGTATACAGTTTTATATTATGTTGTATTGTAAAATGTGATAACTTTACAAACTTTACTGATAGTTGCTTCGGAACACTCTGTCTAGTGAAGCAGTTATCTTTAGTATATTTTCTTTTTAATATTGTTGTTTTAAATAAATAAATAAAAATAAATTAAGAATATAAAAAAGGGTACTAGGTTTCTTATTCGAACACCGTCAATTTACACGCTCTTATGATGGTCTCATTTATGACCATCAATAGGTGCTACAAAATGAAGAAATCCCGAAAAAATAAAGTAAAGGAAACTCATATAAAACGTTCATTTTTGTCAAAGGATAGACGACAATGCGACGTTTTATTATTTTTTTTTTATTAAATTTATGGAATACAACAGTTTAGCCTATTTTACAACCATACAAGAACATTTTAATGTTTACAACTCCAATAATATTCATCATATGACAAAAACTTAGCTCGCGAGTCTATCAGTAGTGTGTATTTGTGTTATAAAAAGTGAGAAAGTTCATACAAATTTATCAGACATTATAAATAATTATTATACTAGTTTACATCGTGTCTACAACTACGATCACTTTCTATGTAAACAGTATGTATAAATATGTACAGCTTTCTCCTCTATCAATCATAGAGTTACTTTTAATGACAAAAACTACTCTAAGATACATTGAAAACATGAAAAAGTAATCAATTATCAATATACTTATCTACTAATAACATCCAACATTGTCATAAACCTGCTAATATTTTTCTTTGCATATCTTCTATCAAAGATTAGCGAACACAACGAAATAGGTACACCTTGTTTACTATTTGAAACAAGTTATCATCTCGTTATATAGGCGAAAATTTATACAAAAAATACCTACTTCTCTACTATATGGAGAACAGATAGAAATAAGAAATTTTTAATAAAAATTAAAAGAAACAGAAATAAGATAGAAATAATGAAATATTTGACAGTTAAAAAAATTGAGAAGCACCTTTCAGATATCCTTCGAAATCTAATGGGGTCTAAGCTAGTATTAGATATAAAATTTACATACTTAATTTGAAAATAATCGAATGAGTACTTTCGCTATTAATCGATAAAGTAGAATAAACATGCCGTACATAGCACACAGTACACACACAGATACATTGTGATGAAACTTTCAGAATAAAATCTCAACATGACACTAGTTATGTATATAATTAAAAGTAAACCACTTTTTGATTCTACATGAATTCATTCACAATTTTAATTATAGATATAATTTATAGTGGAATTCTACAAAATAAAAAACTTCGTCGATCATTATGATACTAGTTGATAATCTGCAATAAAAAATAGCCATAAAAATTGCGAATTCATAACTCCCCACTACATCACCTTGGGTTAGTGAGGAGTAAAAATGGCAATCATAGCTATACAGAATCCCATATAAGAGAGTAAACATAAATACAATTTGTAAAATCTAGTCACGTCATTCTTTAATTTTTTATGATGTAATTAATACTTATTCACATAAATGTGTATTTCAAAATATATTATGAATTATTAAAAAATGTAACCGTTTGTTTTTTTTATTTTTTTGTTTCCTTGTAGAAGTAAATGTAACATTTAGGTACTTATTACACACCTGTATTAGATGACGCGGAAGAAAATTTTGTCGCTAAAAAGATTGTATGTAATATCAAGTATTTTCACTGATAATCCGTCTATACAACATAGTTTATACATAGTTAGAGTGGCCAATGATGTGAAATTTATCGTTGAATACAATCACTAGATGATTAGAGACGATCGTCAGCAAAAGTGGGTCATCGGAGAATAATTATTGATCGACCTCTTTGAGATATTTCTTGTTCAAAGTTATGACAGTGGATAATTATAATATTATCTATTTTTAAATATTTAATGATAATTCATAAAGTAGACTTGGTATTTTGACCAAATTAAACGTAGCTTTTACTTAAGGTATAGTACCCCCTATTCAGTAACTATTGGAACTAAATAAGGAACGTTCTAAAATTGTAGATTTTAGATTTACGGTCTTATTTCAGCGTTATAAAATATCAACTTGGACTAAATGGAATAGGAATGTACCTAATTTGGCCGGAACGGCCTTAAAAAGTTACGGAATTAGACTTATTTTGAATAATTATGAAAATGATGAAAATTTCATAATTTTCATCGTTATTTATAAGACGTCTGAACGTTCCGACCAAAATAGGTATGTTCCTATTCCATTTAGTCCAAATTTATATTTTATGACGCTGAAATAAGACTGTAAATCTAAAATCTACAATTTTAGAACGTTCCTATTTTAGTTATTATAGTTACTGAATAGGGGGTAGTATATCTATGTAACTAGAGCTAGAAATGATCCAAAGAAAATATATTATACCCCACTTTAGATATTTCTTGTTGTAGTAATAAAGAATGGAGAATACAAATTATTCCACTTAAAATTACGCAATGATTTATTCAAGTCAACTAAAAAATATGTATATTTTATCAAATTCTACCTTTGATGATATGAATAAAATGCTTTATTTCTAAATGGTACCTACATAATAATATTATAGGTAGGTATATTTTGATTTTTCAAAATCCTTAAGGAAGTTTCTTCAACAATTTAGACATGAAAATTGGATTTCGTCATAGTATCTTAAAACATAATATGTTTTTACAATAAAATAATACTTTAACAATCTATCCGTGTTTCTAATATTTAATATATACCTAGTGTTTAGGTACACCTACTTATTGACGTATTAATAATATAATACCAACGAAGCCATCTTAAATATTTCAATTGAGAGGTGTGTCTGTACTAAAACCTGTTCAAGCGAGACGAAATGAAATCGGTCCATGGGGTACAGATGAACCAACTCTACGCCGCCGACCGCTAGTCATTCTGTACGTACAGATTACATGCACCTATCAAAACAAAAATGTTATAATGATACAAATTGTTTGCAAACATACGTACGTCCTATCATATTGTGGTATTTTTCTCCTCTTTCCTGATGGACCTAAACATCTCACGCTACTTTTTTCAGTAATCTACCTTGATATTTTTTTTTGCAATGAACATCTCATTACTACTTAGCACAAAATGTTTAGTGAAGTCACCCAACAAAATAATTTATTGTGATGCATAAATCAAATAAAAAAATATGAAATTTCAAACAGAAACTTTAACTGCTCTTTTATCATATTGGCATTCTCTTTTTTGTGCAAAAAAAAAACTTCAACGTTCAGATCAAATGATAATTAATATTAATGATGAGGTATATTACTTAATATTAGGTATGCTGTCATGTTGATACATTTTCATAATGCGTAATTGAATGACTAAAGCCAATATATAATGTAAGTTAATCACAGATTGTGAGTAGGTAGGTAGATCTGCAGAATCACGTCTGCATATTTTTGTTAATAATAACCTGACCACCAAATTGCATTGCTACTTATAACGACAATAAAATTAACAGTAGGGATAAAAAAGTTATAATTTTGAGGCGACATATCATTTAATAAAATATTAACAAAACTCTGTTTATTATTTAATTTATATAAAATTAACGAGCCTATAAAAACGCATATTAATGCAACTCTTTGTGAACCAACCAAACATTATCGAAAAGTAAGTACTTATGCATAATGTGGAAAAGAAATCAATTTTCTTCCTGAAGAACGAAATCGGTTGAGGCAAAATTCGAACCTGAGCACTGGATAGTCAAACGCACTTAGCCGGTTTGTCACCAACCCATTTTCAAACATTAACTTGTGAAGCAATTATTTATGAATAATTTATTCGTCACATAAGTTACAATATTAACGTATAATGCAATTGAAAATATACGTACCTACTGGATAAATCGAAATGAAATATTTACCAAATAGAAGATAATGCATTTCAAATAATAATTTGTTTTACATAAGGGAGCCCCTGCTGTCAACGTATACCTATTTGATATTCCATCATTACTACTAATCGAATCATTTTGAAAAAAAAACTTAGATAATAAATATCAATGAAGAAAAATATTCTGTATAATATATTCTTGGCTGAAAAATAATTAGCATACCCCAATTTTTGTCATTTTTCTTATAATTCTAATAAATTATAATATACTAGGCATGCCTTTTAAATTCTGTCGTTTACATATTTACCGGCAGCTTTGAATTTGTTTGATATTCAAATTTGTTTGAATTTAGAATCTCAAAACAATTGAAAGTATTAGGATTAATGCTATTGTTTAGTCATTGCGTCGTTTTGAATCTGTCAGGTCACATACGAAAATGAATCTTACTAAGGAAAATGTCCGTGCAATAATTTTCTACAACTTTAAAAGAGGCCTAAGAGGGCCTCAGTGTTTTGAAGAGATAACATCTGTGTTCTAAGATGAATCTCCATCTCTGCGGACTGTCGAACGCTGGTACTTAGCGTGGACATACCAGTCAACCAGTCTTAGTGACAAATCTCGTGAAGGACGTCCAAAATCCGCCTTCACTGAAGAAAACATTGCTGTGAGACAACTAATTCTCGAAGATCGTCACGTGATATATCGAGAGATAGAGGCGTTATTAGGCATCTCAGGGACAACCATTCAGAAGATATTGCATATGGCACTTGTGTGAGTACTTGAAGATCATAGAACGGTTAATGCTGAGTAGTATACGACAGTTTGTTCACCACAACTCATCGTCGAACTTCGGAAATCTAACCCAAAGCGACGCATCATCCTACACCATGATAACGCAAGCTCACACAGCGCTCGTCAAACTATTCAGTATTTGAAGCAGAAAAACGTAGAAATTCTTGACCATCCTCCATACAGTCCTGACCTAAGCCCAAACGATTTCTTTACATTTCCTAAAATAAAGAAAAATCTTCGCGGTCAAAGGTTCCAGTCCAGTGAAGAAGCATCGACGCTTTTAAGACAGCCATATTGAACACCCCTACTTTGGAGTGGAATAAATGTTTTAATTAATAACTGCTTCGAGCTTCGAGCGAATGGAAAAGTGTATTAAATAGAGCGGGCGCTGGAAGTACTATCGTTTGCAAAATATGAGGACCGAATTCCAACAATGGATTTTAGTTAAGAATAGTTCAGAGATTAATAATACGGATCTTGCCGGACCATTTTTTGGTCCATTTTTTTTACCCCCTCCCCTCTTATTTGTATAGATAATCGATGGAGTACATACTATGAAGTCATTTTAATGATCATTTCAGCTATTTATATTAAGTTTATTTTAATTATTTATTTATTTATTTACTTTCAGTACATATAATTAGTACACTAGCGGGCTTATTGCCTAATGGCAATTTCTTCCAGCCAACCAGAGTTAATGTTAAATATAAAAAACAGTGTATACTATGGCAATAAGTTAATCACATTACAAAAATAAACAAAGATAGCAGACGAACAGTAAAAAAAACAAAGAAGAAAGCACATAAGAACAAGTTATAGCAATGATAAGAAAAATAAAGAATAAGGAAAAGGAAGAGGAAGAGGAGAGGAAGATGTAATCAGGTATTCTCCGATAAATATTTTTGCTTTAGCCTTTACTTGAACATGTTTAGTGAGATGGACGACGTAATATCAAGACTTAGACTATTACATAGTCTAGCAGTCTAGCTGAATGTACTTCAAATGAAGAGCTAAAAAAATCAGAACTAAGAATAGGAATAGATAGTAAAGTACGTTCAGCAGATCGAAGTGGACGCCCGTGGCTTGAAAGATAAGTAAATTTATCTTTGAGTTATTGGCCTCGCCAGAAATTTTTTTGTAGACGAAATGTTCCACTTCTCAATATCAATTCTTGAAAGTATTGACTACTTTGCTGGATATCTTTTGATATGAGATATATGGACATGTCGCATGAAAGAAAAGTAATATGTTTATCTAATGCTAGACATAAGTTAACCAAAATTTTGATAGCAGTATACACAACTTTTAGAAGTTGGTACCTGAGGAATTACCGGGCTAAATCCAACTGTAGATATAGGTGAGTTTTCAGATAATAGTAATTTGATGGAATGGAGTCTATCCTGCTATTGAGTTTTTCAATGGTCGACAAAGGTTGTGCACCAATTTATCATATTGCATTCTACATAAAACCCAGAGCAAATGAGTTAGTAAACAGCTACTCTTAACATAAGAAGATGTTGAAGGCTCCATTGAAGAAAAATTTCTTGAGAGTTTAAAGCCTTCAAATCATACTCATACTGCTCAGCTGTAGGCTTCTATTTGACGAGATTTATTTAGTTCTCGATGGTTTGTTCTTCTTGGTAAATAACCATTGCTGTTACGTGGGTAGAATATTCACCCATAGCTCGATGGATTTCTAACTATATTTCTAGGAATAAGCAATTTTTTTCTGCATCTTCACACGTAATTGAAATTGTTTCTTCTAAATCAAGATCTCGTAAACCTTTATAGTTGATGCAATGTCCAAACTTATTCAATATACTTATCAAATGTTTCGACATAGTCAAGTAATGAAAAGATTAAGCTAAAGCTAGCTATATATAGCTTTCCAAAATTTTCAGTAATATTAGGTATCCTATCTCCCATCTGCTGATTTTTTATATTGAGCAGAGTGGTTGATTTTGTTTTTTTAACCAAATAATTTATTTTATTACAAAATAAGCCCCAAAATTCGTTCGGTCTTTTTCTTTTCAAATTTACTACTTCTTACGACATTTTTATGTTTCTTATTAAAAAATGCATTAAACTTACTCAAAAATAACGAAAATTAATATTATTTTAAGCGTACACGACGAACATGAATTTTAACACAACATTATTGTGCCGATAAACGCAAAAACGCACTGAACTAGCGGAGTGCTCTATGGTTACCATACGGCGTGGAAAGGGGAGGGGGAGAGACATGAAGGGACCACCGCAGCTTCTGGCAAGATCCATTTTTCATTGTTTGAGGTCTCAAGTACAAGAATCCAAACATATTTGCCGGTCCTCGGATTTTGTAAACGAAATTACTTCCAGCGCCTGCACTAAAACTACGTGGTGAATACTTTGAAAAACAATAAAAGATAGGTACTATAAGATTATAGTTGTGTTATTTTCTTCAAACGACAAAACTTAAAAGGCATGCCTCGTAGCGTAGAGCAATATTTTTTTTTTTTAAGTTATAGCAAACAAAAATATCTGCAGAAATAATAGGTATATTTTGACATTTGCATTAATGCTTCAGGTTTAGTAAAGAAGCCTAAAAACATTTATTTCTTAATGACGCTGATTGGAAAATAAAGGATTTTTTAGGTTTTTTGGGTTTTAGACCTTAAGCGACGATATCCAAAAGCAAACACCATGGGACATTCTGTATGCAGACAACGTAATGCTAATTCGTGATACCATCCAAGAACTGCAGCAAATACTGAATCAGTGTCAAATTGCATTAGAAAAAAACGGACTCCGAATTAGAAGAAGGAAAACAGAATATTCATATGTGGTGTATGTTGTATTTTTATACACTTATACAAATAGAGGATACCCCAATAAAACAAGTAGAGCAGTTCACATACTAAGGCTCTGTGCTCACAAAGAACGGAAATATTGAAAGATATGTAGAACACAGAATAAATACATGCTAGTTAAAATGGAGATCCTTAACAGGGGTACTGTGTGGCAGAAGAATGAAAGTCCTGACTAAGGGCAAAGTGTGTAAGACCTGTGTAATACCATCCTTGCTCTACGGATCAGAATATTAAGCTTCTAGAAATCAGGAAGACTAGAGGCTCCGCGTCACCTAGATAAGAATGTTCCAGCGGCGGTGTGACAATGCTGGACAAGGTCAGAAGCGAATACATCCGAGGCAGCTTCAAAGTGGCTCCCATAGCCGAAAAGATATAGAAAAGATGACTCCCAAATTTTAAATAAGGCCCTGCATCTAGAAACCGAGAAGCGACGCCCAGGAAGACTGCCAGAAACATGTATGTCCATGGTTCACAACGACATGAGGACACAGGGTATGATGCAGAATGTAACACTGGAGAGGGCAATACTAGAAGAGCAGACGCCAAATATTAGGAATAAGTCGAGAGAAAAGGAGAAGATGTTCCTAAGTCTCAAAGTTATGGATAATAATCGGAGAAAACAGGTATTGTTTAAAAAATATTCCAAAAAAAATACACAAAGAGTACGGCGTAATAAGTATCCAAGACCAAAAGTACCTCAGAGCTTATCTCGCCGCGACGCGTCGTCTTAATACTAAATGAAAGAATTCAATTAATATGTGTGATTCTATGCCTGCAAAATACTGCTCTGCGCTGACTATCGGCACTATTGCCTTTCATAAGTAATAACTACAGTAGCGTCTAGCCCCTGAGTTTCTTTTCTGCATTCTTAGGTTAGGTTTAAGTTTGTGTATAATAATAATAGCGACTCGCGTGAGCGAGTTGCTTTATAAATTGAATTATAAATTATTATAAATTAAATATATAATATTCTTTTAATTTTTCGCATTTAATATAAAATTTCACAGCTCATTTGACTTAATACTACGAGATCTCAACCAATCAGAGCCAACCGGAAACAGAATGCAAACGGGTAGATTCAGATTGTAGACTCTAGTATAACTACGAATAACATTTCATATACCTACCTACCTACTCTAGTCAACTTGAAAAAAAAACTTAACGCGTGGTGAGATCGTGAGATTTAAGCGAATTACTTAAATGTTTGATTGAAATCAAGTCTGATTTATAAATATAACCAATAACCATACTTATCAACAACCCTTACATGCTTTTGTGCCATACGATGTTTTCTTGCTTTTATATTAAAATAATTAAGCATCAGAGTAAAACATAACTTATACCAACATAGCTCCATACATAAAAAAATAACAATTACAACCAAACAAATACACTCACTTATTCACATTCGACCCCAACTATTGAAACGGTGTGTTTGGTGAAGTTATGGAATACATTTAACAATCTATAACTCCTCCTGCAATCAAACTTGCGATTCAGACATTTTTTTAACATAAGCCATAAAGGTCGTCTTATTATACACCATACATCCGTCCGTGTATTGAAGAAAAAACGACATCAAAATACTATTGAATTTTATAATAGCTACACTTATGTATATTTATCGTACATCTTGGTAGTTTTGTCAATTATATTTTTTTTATATTCAACAAAGCATACACACTACCCTACTTGTCTCATTATCCGTAATAAACAATAAGTCATTATTGTCATTATAAACAGCGAAACAAAACGACACACCGTAAGTGTACCGTACCTACTGTAACAGACGCATTTCTTAAAATAAAACATTGAAGCTCAATAATATAAAAATGTTAAAATTTCTAAAATACCTATGTACAGTGAAACGCGTGGATCGTTTAAAAGATAACGTATACTTTTAAAATTATATTCCAAAATATCTTTTTATAAAATAACCTCGGTGTGTCTCAGTTAGTTTGATATATGACTCCTATACTAGGGTTCGAATTATAATATTTCTAACGGAGACACAACTTTTTTCATTCCAGTTATTTCAGTTTCGATTCGTGAGATCATCAGCGTCACAAGTTCACTTTAACTTAAAAAAATACCAACCAGTCTTCCGAGAAACAATATTCAGAAAAAAAGAAAATACGTAAATTGCAATTAAGTTTTTTTGTGTTAAAATAGCTCAAATCAAAATATAATAGAGCATTTCTCCACATATTCAATTTATAAAGACCGACAGTTTATCAAGATATATAAAAGGAATCAAATTTTTAGACTAATCCAATACTACCTACTTCAAAATATTTACCATGTTGATAATGCCGAGACGAACAGTCGTAAAGATTCCACCAAACTTATTGATCCATTTTGCCGCGGAGGGGGACGGTTTGCACATATACCAACCAAGCAAAAAGACACAAAATTGCGATCTGCGCACCCAAGTAACGGTTTCAAGTTGTTTACGATAACTATAATCGAATTTGTGTAGCAATACTCATTTAAATTTATACTTTTATATACATTGTGTTATTTTCATACTACTTAAGTAATTGACTGCTCCTCACTACTTAACAAATTGTTTGCACCCATTGCAATTAAAACCAATTTTGCTTTTTAGTATCAAAGTCTAAGATAATTATTTTTTGGATATAATAACTAAGATAAACATTAAATATACCTAATAAAAAATTATGACAATAAGTTGAATGGCTGTTTAGATGTTTTCATATACTTATAATTTTATTGTTTTATTATTATCTATATGTATGTATCTATCGTCCAAGGGATTGCTGAAAACCAGCTGCACTGTGGGTACGGGTCCCCATGCACGGATGTACAGCTGAGCAATAACCTATTTGTTGTAAAATGTATAATTGTTTGTTATTTTTATATATAAATACATATGCAACAAATAAATTATTATTTATTTTTGAAAGTTTCACGTAGGGCTCAAGTTTCACGTACTTCCATTTATCGCTCTGATAAAAAATACTTTCGCCAATCCTAATTTGATGACTTTCTTTGACCTTGTATGTGAAATAGGTTCATTTCATACACTGTCGTCGCGAGTTCCACTTACCTTGACCTTACATAGGTAAAGCATGCGACAAATAATAAGTCCGCATGAGACATTTTATACAATCCTCAGCGTGACAGTCAACTGTAAGACTCCCATGACGAGCGACATAAATGGAAGATCCATACATTAAGGTCGAACAAATATATGTGTGTAATTAAAAACTTTCTCCTCCACACTTAGCGGAATTAGCCGATGCAAGTATTACAATCAAGGTCACAAGTCACAATTGAGAATCAAAATGAAACATGCCAATATGAATTCAAATAACTAAATCGTGTGAAACCATTTTAACACACGCCGCCGCTTTAACAGCTCGATAGGCGGTTGTTTTCTATAATAAACGTGTCTGCAAAAATTATCAAAACGTCATAAAAATTCTATCAATTTTTACTGAAACTTAGATAATATTATATCCAAACTATATTTCTGACCCGGAGCTATCAGTCAGTCCATAATTTTTCACTCCATTGTAAGCCTGGATTTGTGATACTACTTTAGTCGTCAATAAGACTTAAAAGTAATAAATCTTTTTCCTTTACTAGCTGCTTAGATATCAATTATTATTGGAAAACTGGTAGATTAAATTTATTTACTTATATACATACATACTTGGATAGATATTAAGAATTGTATCTGCAATTCCCCACTAACAAAAAACCTGTGCCGGGACGAATGCATCTTGAAATAGTGACACTGTAATAGTGAATGTCAACATCAAATAATCTTTATAATTCCATGTAAATAATGAATGATTTTTCTGTTTTTTAAGTAGGTACATAATGAAGATATTTGAAATAATATCACAATCCGAGTCTTAAAAATAGCAAATAATCTCATCACTAGTTCGCAATTAATTATAAATGAGAACTAACATTATTTGAAATCTAAAAACATGTCGGCATAATAACTATTCTCGGTTATATAGTTATTTTTAGAATTAAATATGTATATAGGTAAGTACTTATAGCTATCTGAAAATAATTTAAGCCCGTCACGTGAGTGCGCAGATCGCAAGTTTGTGCCTTTTTGCTTGGTTGGAATGCAAACAGCTCCCCTCCACGGCGAAAGGGTCAAGAAGTTTGGCGGCGTCTATACCTATAATACACACTCAATATCACGCAGAAAATATAAATATATAAGAAATAGCATTACGACGAAATGAAAGTACGGATTGATTTTGTATATTTATTTATAACAGAACTCACACAAACACAAATTAATAAATATTTTAAGATATTTTGTTTTCTATATAAAACATGTAGGTATGTATGTCAGGATAGGATAGTATGGAGGTCAGTCTGTTTTTCCTACCCAGAATATGAAAACAGCATGATGGTATGTATGTTAAGTATTAGGTATCAAACTATTGAGTGAAATATTGTGTGGTGTATACCGCCTTACAAATTGTATGAAACGATGTCGTTATAGTTACTTGCGCCATCGACAGTTGGATCTCATCATGTGTTACATGCAAGTAATCCTTTCAAAAAATTTTAACTCAATTCTGTTATAAATAAATATACATTATCTATACGAAAAGGTTGATTCAGTTCTGTTATAAATAAATATATATTATCCTTACAAAAAGGTTAACTCGGTTCTGTCAAATTAAAAAACGTGAATAGGATATTTTTTTTATCAAAATTTTACCTGGACATCGGTAAGTTAAAAGGAAGTAGATACAATAAAATATATTATATACATTCTACCCCTGCATACCTGCCCCACTATTTCATATTTAGTGGGGAATTTCTCTTCGACCTAAATCATGATTATTTTGAATTTACAGGGAGTATGTATCGTTAATTTTGAAATGGAGCGAATTGCACATGCTTCTTCTAGATATGTCTGTACGTGTGACATCATTACGATACCCTTATATCAATTATAATCATTATTAGTCTTGTATAATTAATAACAACATAAGTTGTTTTAAAAAAATGGGCAAGATGTTAAATATTATAAAATTTAGCTAGCGAGACTATTATATTATATAGTTACTAAAAAAATATCGACTAAATGAATAAAATATCAGTCTAATAGACATGCACAGGTAGCATTATGTGTATGACATGTAGGTATATTATTGTTATATTATAGTTTGCTTATGTAAAGTAAATGTTACCTAAGATGATATATTTTAACTATTATCAACATACCTACATAAACTGATTGCATTAGTTACTTGAAATTGTGCGAACATCCAAAAAGCATTGATGGTATAAGTAACTGTGGGTATATTATTATAACTAGGTAATGATTTTATTACGATAACCTTATTTACATGAAAAATTGGTACTTCATATTAATTTCACAAGAGACAAGTTTATATTTGAAATCATTAAAAAAATCAATACCTACTTACTTCAACTTACTAAGTCGTATCAAATATTTCCATATTACTTTGGTACCTTTTTTGAAATGTTAAGTTATTTTATAATGAGAGCAGACTTATTTATGGATCATATTTTTCTGTACAATTTAAATTCAAATTATCATACGAAAAAGTGAAAAAAAACATATTTACTTTTTTGTGGATTTTTTAATCAGGCTTCTATTGTTAAATTGTATACAATATATTTATATATAATATAAAAATCCTACAATGATTACAAGATATTTGATAATTGATAAAAAAAACATAAAATTTACCTAGTACAAAATTGGTAATTAAATTTAAAAAATGCAGTAATATGATTTAAAATATGTAAGCTATAAGTTATTAGTGGTGGTATAAACTTACGTGAATATTGGTTCTTCTAACTTCTATGTACAACCAGTTATCTGTTGAAAAGGCTATTGCCATCAAAGCAACTGCTACGATGGCTGTAATAGTTGCTAAAGATAAAGTTACCGCTGAACAAGGCATTATAACAAATTTGTTTTGTATATCACAAAATATTCAAAATAAATATAAACGAAAGACACTCTCACACTCAAAATTCCATTAAATATCCTCGATTATCACTTAAAACATTTTATAACACACACGAAGAACGACCCACACGACTACCTAATGTAACGACAAAACACAACTCGTTTAGAACAGAACCACAGAACTAACTCACCGTATTCTACCTCACCTCTAGAGACGGGGAAAAATGAGTGATCCGTATTATTTGACCGGATCATTAAATTGAATCGGTGACTCACGGTTCACGTTGCCACAACGATCCGCTCATGAACCGGACATCACTCTCACACTTTCTATCTCATATAAAATATATCGTTAGAATGCGATACACATACCGACTCATGGCAATCATCGATTCACAACTAATTCATTATGGTTCATAAAATCTAATTCATTGCGGTTCTTAAATATGTTAAGCAATTTTGACCGCAACATACTTTGAAAAACAAATACGTAACGTCTATAATTGAATATACTATTTTGAAGGCGATCTTCGATTCACGACTAATTCATAATGGTTCATAAAATATTTAAGCAATATTGACCATTAAGTACATTGAAATGCAAACATTTTAACGCCTACATTTGCATATCATATTTTGAATCGGTTTTGTTTTCTCTGTCATACTACGTACATGTTATGTACGATAGATAAGGATAGCTATATTTGAATCATATTGAATCGAAGAGCGAATTGATGATCCGCATAAATTTAATGAATCGATTTTAAAAGACAGGATCTTACAAAAATATCGAACTTTGCACCACTACTCACCTCACCCACAAATGTTTTCACGTCGTGCCGTACATCAGCTTCAAGAAAACAAACTTTCCAAACTTTAGCGGTTCCTCGTTTAAATTGCCAGATAAAAAAATGTGTTAATTCAGTATCACTTCTTTATTTATGAAAATGTAAGATATTATTCGATTTCAAAAATAATGTTCTCCCTCGTTCATGGTTCTCAGTGTTCTCACACATATTTGCTTGATGTACTTATTTTGCGATAAATAATATGTTTAATAAATAATTATATCGCAGCACTGCCTTCAATACAAGGAAAGATGGATGGAATGACGGTTGGAGAATGATAGCAACGATTGCGTTGGGAGGAAAGGATCGCAGTGGATCACAGTGAGACGACCAAAGGACCTAGCCAACGTGTCAATTAAGCGATGTAAAAGAAAAGAAAAGTTTATAAATGAAAATGACTTTTATTTATTAACTTTTCCCTTATCACTTTAGAGTGAAGTTCCCTTATCACTTTAGAGTGAGGGTTCCAGTTGACCGGCACTATTTGTTACTAAGGGATGCCCCTCCTCTTGTAACTTAAATAAAAACCATAATAATGCCTATGAATTTATATCACTTTGTTATTGAACACATTTTCGGTAAATACTCATAAATAACTTTATTATTATTGGCTTCAATGTCATCGATTGTCTTTAATTTATTGAGTAGACTAATGACTCGTAGTTTACACGTAAATTTACCCAAGATTCGTGGAATGATTGAGAACTTAACATAGAGTTCACTTCTAAATGGTTGGCAAATATATTATTTATGTCCTAAAATATTATAGAACTCCATATCCTAACATATTATAGAACTCCTATATAATAATCCTTACATGTTATAGAACTAACATATTATAATTATATCCATGATATGGGTAATCATGAGGGTTTTGATTTCACAGTTTGACCAGACTTGCCCCCTGGTGTGAGAACTCGTACTTCAACATCATGGATTATTCCTGATTATTGGACCATGAAATTCCGTACTGCATTGGACACGGCTGTTTTTAAATTTCTTTTTCATTTCTATCTTATGGGAATGCACTAACTTCTGTGTCAACATTTCGAAGAGAAATTTACAACGATGAAATAGGAAATTCATTTGGACACATTGGAGATGCGGACCTTGTTGCCACGAGGAGCAACTTCAGACCTTTCAAGACTTTTTGTCGAAAATACGGTGCACTATAATCTTTACTCTCAGTGAACAGCGATCTATTTGTTTCCTCATGATAAGCTCTCTACGACACTTAAAGTGCAGTGTCTATTAGGATAAAGAGTTTTTAGGGATCTTCTTGTGTTCTCTCAGAGTTTTGCAAGGGGCCGTTATAAGTCCCCATAAGCAGAACGGGTGGTGGTGAGGAAAGTAGACTAGCAACTTCGTGATATTATAACCCTTAAGAAAAAAAAATAATGGTGTTAAATCGCATTATTATATTAATAAATTGATTATGCCTCACGCTATGTTATGCGATTTTGTACCGTTTTTGACTCACTCAGATTGTATTCTCTTATCTTCCAGAAGAGGTTGTATCAATCTGAGTGAATCACTTTTTTTACATTAAAAAAATATAACCTTAAAGTATTTTTGTCAATATCTGCAATCATCTATGACACGAAAAAAGATGACAGTTGCAAGGCCCTCTAGGATTATTCGTTTACCTCTGATAGGCCGAAATATAGAATAAAAAATTGGCCGACGCATTAGTTGTATGGAGTTTGACAGCTATCATTAATGTCGATTAATAATAATAATGAACACTTCCTAGCACGCTGCGCAAGTGGCGAGTTTATTGCCGTACGGCAATTTCTTCCAACTAACCAGTGTTTCCAGCCCAGAGAAGCAATATTTACGTGAGAATTAATCGCATTTCACGTATTTAAATACACTTAGTTTACAATAAAACTAGATTGAAACATAAATCTACTAAAACAATTTAATAAATTATGAAAATATAAACACAATTATGATTATAAGTGAATACTTGAACGACAACTTTTAGTCGCTATTATGGTGATCATATTTCGTCTTGATCGAAAAAACTGCATTTTTAAGATATCAAAATAAATTTATTTACTGTGCACAATTACATAGTAAACTTAACAAAAAAATATCTCAAAGCTTTTATATGGTTTACTTACTTAAATTTGCGTGTGACTTTGGTACATGTTTCCTCTTAATAAATAATTGGTATAAAACGATATTCAAAACTGCACAACAAAACGAAACTTCCTGAAAACTGATTTATATGCAATTATAGTACTGGTACCGCTGACACTACAGACTCGAAATCATTCGGCTTAAACGTCGGCCATATTGCTCAATACATTGCGGTATGATATAACACGAAAACAGAGCCTTAGAGCACCTTAGAGGGCGCTGACATTAGTTAGTGTGTCTATGGCTGACATTTGACAGCTGATTGTTATGTTCTACGCAGATTATTATTATGGTCTATTCTATTGGTCTATATGGTGTTCTATTTTGTTTTGCAACCGTAAATGGAAAGTGTTGAATATAATGTTTGATTTCTTATAATGTAACAAAAAGTTCCACAAATTGTGATACATATATTATTTCAAAACATTTTTTATTCAATCTTGTGTATGATGGCTGACGCGAATGAAAATAATCGTGATGACATTCTGATGAATCTTTTATTGGAGGATAAAACATTAGTTGGATTTTTATTCTCAATATTTGGATTCTTAGCTAGAAGGTTTACTATTTCATTTCACAATATTTATATTAATGTTTTCTTTGGTATTCATAAACTTTATTTTTTTTTTAATTATAAGACATATGAAGCAATTAATGTATCGGAAATATCCATTGATGTACAGTTTCTGGTAAATAATTCGAGAATTTTTGTAATGTAGGGGAGTGTTTTGCGCATATACTAACCAAACAAAAAATTGCGTTCTGCGTGTTCCACATGACATACTTAAGAAATTTACCACTAACTATATTAAGATAGAAATTTGCCTCATTTACAACACCATGCTTAGTCAAGTATTTTATTTTATGTAGCTTCTCGGGCAACTAACAGGTACTATGTCAAATAATTATTTAAAGCGCACCCAATAACAAGTTGCCACATTCTGGAGACTTGCGATATTAATAGTCTCACAGATTCAGACTGAAAAGACAATCAAAAGTGTGTCTCCACCGAGAATCGAACCCAGGTCCCTTGGATGAGCAGTCAGATACCGACAAGTATGTAAGTACAGGAGTGTCAACAGCCCAGAGAGTGGCTTACTAGCTACCGGGCAAGTTGAATAAAATAGGATTCCTCACATGCCCGCTCTACCTTCCCTCCAGTACTTTACTCACCATCTTACCATAATGTTAACAGTCAATTTAGTACAGTTCATAAGTAGCAGCTGTTTATTTTGCAATATTTGATTTTGAAACATAAACAAAAAAAAATATGGAGAGTATTGTCTCAAGGATTGATTATTAGCCCTATTTTATATAATATATATGTTTGATTTAGATTCCTCAATTCCACCCTTTATCAAAAACTATTTTTTCAGATGACATTATAATTTATATAATAATCCTTAAAGATCTCATACTGGCTTCACAACATATTTCCAGTGCTCTCGAAAACTTCAGAGCTTGGTTTTTCTAAAGTAAAATTGTTCTGTTATTAAAAATTCCTCCACTATCAATTGAATATGAAAAATACAATATTGAAATTGTCCCGCAATATTTTTTATCATTGTATTTGATCATAAACTTTCCTGGATATCACATATTCAAAAAGTTTTGACAAGTGTTTGTGAAACTCGACATGATTCAATCAAAATCGTTGAGAGTTATCCTAGCTATGCTATGAAAAGTTCTATCAACGCTCCACTGGCAGACAACGCTGGCAGATGCTATGAAAAGTTCCATCAACGCTCTCCAAGTGAAATGCGTAGGACCTCCACTATTTATCAGAAGACAATTTTTATCCGACAAATATGTTTTTTAAAGCTTATCTCTCTCTAATCATCCAATCTAAACAAACCTTAATAAATTGTTAACTATATACCTATGGCAATAATAGATATATCAATAAAAACAATATTCTTTCCCTGATTAAAAGTAATCGACTGATGTTATCTAATGTCTCTTCCCAGTATCAACTTACTACAAAATAATTCCACCCTTCCAAGCTATAAATTCTTATTTTCAGCAATAACTTTCAATCCCAGTGTAATTAATGACGCTCGGAATCGACAATACTTGGAGTAATCAAAATTCTGCAGTCATCAATTCAAAATTTAAACAAATTATCCACACCAAAATTTTCCATCATATACACCGATGGATCCAAAATTCCGGGCTTCTCCTGTGTACCACCTGTTTTCATAGCAGATTTTAATATTGAAAAATATCATATTCCTTACCAAGCACGGTATCAATGTACATGGCAGAATGTTTCTCTTGACTCCAAGCTTTGTATCAAATCCAATTGAATAACATCAAATGCCGCAATATTTTCAGATTCACTTAGTGCCCTCAAGAAATATTATATTTATTATGTAAAATAAATATTTATCATTGTATTATATAAAATGAACTTGCCTAAATAATTAACATACATTCTAGAATTTAACTGTTTTTATTGTTTATTTTTGTAACATACTATAGAATAATAAAAATACCTGTTAATATTTTTATTACAGAACAGATTTTTATGTAATCAAAGATGATTCAAATTTGGGTGATATTGGATTTCCCCCTGGAGTCTGCCAAGAATTGGTTATCAAAATTCTCAAAAAATGTAATCCCTTTTCAAGCTCTGAAAACGAAGATACTTGTGCAATACATTATAATTCTCTAGAGCAAATTGAGGATAACATTTACATGCCTACAGCAGTTGCGGAAGAAATTGAAATAGAAACATCCGAAGTTATTGATACAAAAATAACATCAGAAAACAACACTGATTCGGATACTCTCACTGATATTCAAACTACTAACATTCATGAATCTTTGACTAAACCAGATATAAACAATCCATCAAACTTGAATTTCAGTAACTTAAACATAAATTGCACTTCAGAATCCATTGAAAGTACACCCTATCATACAAATGAAATTCAATCATCTTTAATTTCTGATCATAATACGACAGAAAATTCAAATATTCCTGAATACAATTTCTATTCGGAATCTCAAAAACACTCTGATTCTTATAATGGTGCACAAACAGAAAAATACAGTTGGTCTCAAAAAATTGGAGAATTAGGTATATTTTTTATATAATATTAAAATAAATACACATGCACTTTATTTAGTTAGGTAATATAGACCTGGTATTACAGTTGGCCCTCAACTCATTGAGTTTGTTAAACTCAAGATTAATGTTAAGGGGAGATTGAATCCATTTCCGTATTACAGTGCAATATGACACGTCAGTTACTAAATCTTCAATTATAGACATATTTTACTTTTTCTGTGGTCAAATTTTAAATAACCTCAAATAATACGAACTGCAAAACGGGACCCTACTACTTGAAATACTATTGTTTTATTATCCAACATGATAATTTTTTTTTTACCAAAATAATGCTTTTAAATGCCCATGTTCGTTTCAATATGGCTGTCAGTTTGTTTTGTTGTGTGGCGCCACCGTCGATACAACTAACGCTTCTAGTGATAGAACACTGAAACTACACTCATTGCCTAACGCCTCTAGTGATAGAATACTGAAACTACATGTGTTGCCTAGCAAATGACAGTTGACTCACCGTTAAGTACTTAATCCGCCAGAAACATTGAGTTAAATATTTGTCGTTTTAGTGACGTATTTGAGGGAAGATTAGGCCTAAACGGACACTGTAATATGCTATATTTTTGTAAAACTTGAGTTTAGCTCTTAAACTGAGACTGTAATACCGGCCCATGTACCATAATAATATACACTCAGCATTATGGAAAGTGCCCCAAACATTAAAACAGCATGATAGTTTGTATGTATGTTTGTAGATTAAATAGGTATCAAACTGTTGAGATATTGTGTAGTGTATACCTACTACCTTACAAATTGTATGAAAACAATGTCACTAAATTTAATTTTTATGAAAAATTTTAAAAAAGTTTGAGATGTACTACCACAATGTTAATATTTTTTATAGAAAAAATTAAATTATCCAGTTGGGGTGTTTCAGTTTTTTTCAATATTTTTAAAAACTTTTAAATTTATCATAAAAAAAATGTTTGAGAAATTCTTGAATTTTTATGAAAAACAAATTTGAGATTTTGTATATGGCTATATTTAAACCAATTTTCAGCGTTCTAGCTTATAAAAGTTTGTAGGCCTATAAATTTCTATTATATTCTGAAATTTTTGGCTCTGTAAATTGAGCGGATCCAAAGTTATAAAGGGGGGGGGACACAGACACACTAAATGTTCTACTCCGAATTCAGAGTAAATCCATGTATGGAACATATATGCTACGAAGCTTCTAAGTTGGTGTTTTTTGACTTCAAAGTTGGAAAAAATGTGAAAAATATAAACCCTGCATACAAATCTCGCGTATCTTGGCTTGATACTTTGTCAATATGTTGAGAGAATTAAATTCTCTTGAGCAAATCAATAGTTGGATTTAACAAAGAAATCTGTAAAATGATTACTTTCTTTGATTATATATTCGTCCTTTTCCTCATGACTGAGGATAGCGGCTGTAGTCCGTCGCCACACGTATGTCCCGCCTCCATGCCAATCTGTTTTGGGCTGAACGCAGAGCACCAGTCACCGAAGACCCCATTGTGGACTTAACCAAATCGCTTCATCTGGTCGGTGAGCGACCACGAGATCTCCGTCCTTCCACACTGCCCATCACAACAAGCTTCTCGAGACAAGCTTCTTTCTTTAATTACCCAATACCAATTAAATTGTGTCATCATTTATTGATCATCTTACTTGAAATGCATACTGATATCAATATAATCTCAATTTATTATAAAACTTGCATGATTTTGAAGTGACTTTGATTCATGCTCAATTTGAAGCTTAGGCCACTTTCTGCTTTGCTGGGTGTATTATCCTCTTATAATATAAAAAAAGTACTTGTTATTTGCTTTATTTGAAATTTAGTAGACAATAATAATTATTAATGCATTGTTAGGGTAGATTTGATGATTTGATCCCAGATTTACTGGATTGCTAGAACTGGGATTGACTCGTTAAATATATTTTAAATGAAAATTTTATTTCTTCCATCCATTTGTTTTATCAATACATTATGATAATTCTTTTCAGATGTAACTATAGATTTACCAAATTTTATTAAATCAGCTAAACAGCTTAAAGTAAACATAACTTCAGAAACATTCTGTGTACAATTTGTGAATAATGAATGTGATTCAACAATTTACATTAAAGATAATTTTTTAACAAAAATTAAACAAGCTGAAACATTATGGGTTATGAGCGAGGGAAAATTAAGAATTCATTTAGGTATGTATGTTTATTTTTTTGTTTTATTTATTATTTGTATACTAGAGGTGAATTACAGTAATACCTTTTTTTATTTTATTTTATTTTTTTTATTTATTTATTTTATAGCAGCTATAAAATAATTTACAATGAAAAAAAAAACAACATAATAAGATTTACAACGCCAATTACTGTATCCATCTATTAAACATAGGTAGGTATATAATTTCAAAATAATAATTCAGTGAAACAATATTACATCGTATCTTTATACAAAATCGCTGTCCTGAAAAGGAAGGGGAATAGACGGGAAGAATGGGGAAAGGGAAGATTTCCGCTGTCAAATGAAACCACTTGAAGGTGTCCAATGTGGATTTGTACAGGTTGTATTCATGTGCGTATATGTACTTACCTATATGTTTTATTTCGTTATGTTAGTCAGTCAGTAGTTTGTGTATGTACGTCATTAATAAATTTCAACAATGTGATTGATTTTTTAGTTTTGAAGTTACCTGATTTCGGGTGACAATCATACGTTGAAATGCAACTAACAAAATGCCCAACCAACCTTACCGGGGACATACCTTTTAACAGGTTGTAGCTCCAAAATTTGCGACTACAGCCAGTCTTCTCTTAAATAAGTTTCGACTCGTGGCGAATGGGTCCAAGTCTACAGAGTTTCTATTAAAACTCTTACATACTCTGTTGATGTATGAATTTGATGTGTCGATGTCGATCTTTCTTGATGTGTCGATGCGGGATCAGCATGTTGGGTATATGGTATACATGGTATGCCTATTAGCCTATATTTCAATTAGCGTTTCTTGATTGGCTTTATATATGTGCGAGTTAAGAGGGATCGTTTCATTTTACCGCATCTCAGTAGAAACATCCAGTGCCCGCTCATTATTTGCATTGACTCTTGATAAAGATGGCTAAATAATGATACTAGCAAAGAGTAAGGAATATATACAGAGCTGATATAAACTACGACTTTAGTCCAGTGGATTGATGCACGGAAAGTGGTGGCACAAGAGATACACCAAACATATTCATTGATCATATATTATATAAATCAGATATTAATGACATATTTATATAGCAGTAAGAGCTTGCTTTTTGAAATTTAAATCCCTTTATTAACAACATATACATTTTGATGTTAGTGTTGTGTTCTGATATTGTTTCAATTTTCATTTGGAACCATTCCACTATATTCAAATTCATTTTATAAGTAGAATTTATTTATTGTTACAAAGTATAACAAGTTTACTAAGACATTATATTTAGTAAGAGTAATTAGTTTGACCCTTTCATAAATTCTTCTATATTAACAAATTCTTTATCACGAGTCTTTGTTGCCTGGTGTTTACAATTTAAATATATTTGTGAAGGAAAAAATGTCAAATGCCAAATATAATCATAAAAATATTATTTAAACTAGTTACGTGTAACCCATGAGATTCAGCTGTCGATGGTAATATAAAGAGTTTAGTATTGGCTACAACCCTCATTTTTATATATTGTCATTGAAAGCAAATAATGTGTATTGAAAATTTGGTAATTTTTTTTTTTTTTTTTTTTTCTCGCACGACAGCTTTACGCCAGTTACAGTGCGACACCTGTTCGTTATTTTATTTAATATATTTTTTAAATCGCTGAACGCCCCAGAAGAAGACGTCAGCTTCAACAGGTAAATCATTTAATAGAACAGACATTCGTACGAGAGTGTTACGAGCAACCACGTCTGTTCGAGCGGCAGGTAAATTAAATAAGTGGTGTCCTCTACCTCTCATGTAGTTCGGGGGAGCGTAAAGGCCTAGGTGCTCAAGCAAAATTGGGCAGTCAATGATATTATTTACAACCTTGTAACCCACCAGAAGTAACGAATTATCTCGCCTTTTTTCGAGACTCTGATAGGCACAGGCCTCAAGGAGATCAGGGTGATGCATGTAAGTTGGGTACACTCCGTGCGTACGCATGTAAAGGTACCTTAAAAACTTTTTCTGGATCTGTTCCAGCATTTCGGAGTATTTCTTCCGGCATGGTGCCCAAACAACACTACCAAATTCCAGCTTGGTACGCACCATACAGTTGAATATACTCTTTAGCGCCTCCGGATTTGTAAAATATTTTCCCAGGCGAAAAGTCAGGCCTAGCAACTGTCCACATTTGGATGTCAGGTTGGTGATGTGGTCAGCGAAGGTCAACTTAGCATCATACATCACCCCCAAGTCCTTAAATGTGACTTTTCGTGCTAGCGTGGTACCGTCCATCAAATAGTTGAATAATATAGGGTTTGTCGAGCGACTGTAGCTCATGACGACACATTTTTTAATATTGAACAACAATTTATTAGTGATTGACCACTTTGACAAGTTATCAATATCACACTGGAGCTTCAAACAATCCTCCATAGCTCTGATAGACAAGAAAATCTTTAAGTCGTCAGCATAGAGTAAACAAAGACAGTGTTCAATGACATCCTGTATGTCGTCAATAAATAATAAAAACAAGAGCGGGCCCAGATTAGATCCCTGAGGAATCCCAGAGTAAGATTGGAATTCCTGGGAACAGAACTGACCCACCGTTACGTATTGTTTCCGATTTTCAAGGTAGGAAGCGAAAAATGATAGGAGGCAGTTATCGAATCCAAAGTCATGCAGTTTTTGTAACAAAACGTCGTGATCTACACTGTCAAAGGCCTTGGCAAAATCAGTATAGACCACATCTGTCTGTACAGTCGCATCAAGATTAATGGAATCGTATCCAGAAAACGTTAACAGGTTCGACACTATTGATCTTTTTGGTAGAAAACAGTGTTGGTTGCCTCTAAGATACGGTTGTATTTGAGGGAAAATATTTTTATAAATACACATTTCGAAAATTTTGGGGATGACAGATAGGATTGATATCGGCCTGTAATTTTTAACGTCCATCTTATCATCTGTCTTATGAATTGGGGTAATTTTTGTCGTCTTCCAGCAAGTAGGAAAAACTTCGGACGATAAACTTAGGTTGAATAAATAATGAAGCGGAATTATAAAGGATTCAGCATGGGGTTTAACCATGCTCGCTGGGATACCATCAGGGCCGATCGATTTCTTGGAAGCCAATTCCTTTATACACAGTTCAATAGTGGTTGGAGATATTTCACACAAACTTACTGCTCCTGCGTTGCGCGACACATTATTGTTAATTTTGTTAACATCAAGGTTAGGTGGCGTTTGTTTGTATACAGAACTAAAGTACTGTGCAAATGTATTCGCCACCTCATTTTCATCTGAGATCACTTCATCATCAATTCTCAAACTAAGGTACCCTTTGTCACCTGATTTTTGAATTTTCACAAAATTCCAAAGAACGTTAAAATTTGATTTCATGTCGGAGTCTATTTTTCGTAAATAGTCGTCGTAGGTATTACGAATTAGGTTTTTAACCTCCTTACGAATACTTGTGAAAGCTAAATAGTCCTCGTTCCGGGAGAATTTTTTATATCGTAAACGATACCTTTCCTTCTCTTTAATTTTGTCTATTATATTTTTAGTGAACCAAGTTGGATAGTTCCTACGGGTATTTCGTTTCTTGATTGGGACGCAAACATCTAAAATGCCATACAGGACGAAATAAAAATATTCAACAGCTAGGTTTATTTCATTAATGCTAAGCAAAGTCTCCCATGTAAAATTAGTTAGTACATCGTTAAGTAAATTAAAGTCGGTTTTATTAAAATTATAATGTCTTTGACGAGGAGTCGATGGCGCGAGCGGAGGCGACGGTTGCGGGCGAGCAGGACCCTGCCGCCGTCCCCTCCTACCACCACCCCTCCCCGCACCACACAATTTCAGTTGTATATCTAGTGTAGGATGATGTTTGTCAGGTTTCACAAGATCTATTCCCGAAGCGGTAACATTGCACTGTTTAACATTAGTTAAAACTAAGTCAAGCGTTCTATGATTAATATTGTTTACATTATTATATTGGGTTAGGCCTTGCGAAGTTATAAAACATTTGTACTCGTTTATTACGCTTGTGGTCTGATTATGAAGGTTAAAATCACCTATAATCAGTACATTGTGATCCTTAAGTATTGATGATTTAGAGTTAATGAATTCGTAATACACATCTCTATGCTCTTGACTGTCGTTCGAGCACAAAAAGTACACGACAAATACATATATACGAATGTTGTCTACAGTAACACGCACACATAGATTCTCACCTTCTGTTTCTAAATTTTGCATTCGGCATGACTCGTGAGAAAGGGATGCAGCTAGCCCCACCCCTCCCCCGCGTGTAGGGCGATCGCGTCTATACATACGGTAGTCATTCGTCGGTAAGAATTCACTGTCATAAACAGGGGGGCTCAACCATGTTTCAGTGAGTGCGATAATATCACTTTTTTGTGCTAGAGTATTCTGAAAAAATTCTTTACACTTTGAATTAAGTCCTCTTACGTTTTGATAAATAATATTTAAATACGGCATTGTAAAAATAAATTTGTATTTCTAGAGTTAAGATGTAATGAGAAATAGATTACTGTGGTTTCACTGTAGTCTTAGATTTAAAAAACGAGAATTCTCCTATTGCTATTCCCTCTGGCCACTGGCTGGGATTAATAAATGTATCCCAGGTACTTTCAATAACTCCAATTTTAAATGAGGAGTAATTTCCTTTGGGCTTTAGTTGCACTATATCGAATTGTTGCGTGTCAATCGACTCAAGATATTTTCGCAAATCGTCAATTGACGTGCTTGAGTCGAATCTCCACGCGTGCAGATATTTACGCTTTATAGCAGCGCGTAGGTTGGTATCAACTTTAGACCCAGTTAGGTAATTGGCTTTAGTCGTACGCTTTCTCTTCCTCTGCACTTGCCAGTCATCAGACAGCTCCTCACGCACCTGCAACTCAGTATGTGGTTCAACACTTACCTTAATTGTAGACCTTACCGGTTCTACAACTGTTGACGCCGATGATGTTGAGGGCTCTGAAACCGTCAAGATTTGAGATGTTGATGGCTTTAATTGAGATGCTGACCCTGATGGTTGACCCTTTCCTGCCTTAGACTTTTTTGGTTTTCCACCAGCGGTATTTCCAGCATTAGTTGTTACACTCGCGACAGTCTCTTGTACTGATACGACAGGGTCAGGAACCGTGACCGCGGTAGCTGCGGTTTGCGATCCCTGACGCTCCCGTCGCTCAAGCAACAACGTTGCCTCGAGCGAAACGATCTTAGACACTAATTTGGCAATAGTGCTATTTTGGCGTTCAACCACTTCCTCCAATTCACGCACTTTGCCGTTACAAGTATTAACACTGTCAAGTATTAACTTAACATTACTACCGAGTTCCTCAAGAATACTCGCGGATGCTCGGGTCATAATCAAATCTTTCGAAAATTGCACTGCGCTGTTGGACACGTCCACACGGTAGCAAGACAAAAACGAACTCGTAATGTGGAATGATGGGAAATGGTTTAAAATTTGATTGAACAAAAGTATTAAAGAGAGTCTAGTGTTGGCAAAATCCCATTCATTTTTATATTTCTTCATCAAGTGTGCATATATTGTATAATATTTCTGCACAATTAGACTTAAAACTGACCCAAAGGTTTGCATGAAATAAGAAGAATTAGACTATTGAAAATAGTTTAAAATTTGAATATAAATGTTGTAAAGAGTTCAGTGTTACTTACAACCCCCACTTTTTTATATATTGTCATCGAAAGCAAATGTGTAGGTTTTGAAAATTAAGCAATATAGGATGATGGGAAATGGTTTATACATTTGATTAAACAAAAGTATAGAAAAGATTCTAGTGGTGGTCACATCCCATTCATTTTTATATATTATCACCAAATGTACATATCGTTGATAATATTTCTGCACAATAGACTAGACTTAAAACTGACCCAAAGATCTTATTAAAAAAAAGATGAAGAATTAGAATATAGGAAATAGTTTGTATAAAAACTGACCCAAAGGTCTACATAAAAGAAGAAGAATTAGACTATATTAAATAGTTTGTATAAAAACTGTCCCAAAACTCTACATAAAAGAAGAATCAGACTATAGGAAATAGTTAAATATGACACACTTCAACATCTTTATCACTCAAAGACGACATTTTCTTGTGAGGACATAAGCGGTTGGTACTGCAAAATTTATGCCGATATCATAATGTGAGGTCCATAAATGATAGCTGTGCAGTATTGTTTCGGTATAAAGAGCATACTGTACAGCACCGCTGCCACACTTACAAAACAACAAGGAGAGACAATATTGTGATATTATTATACTTTTAACATCAGACATTTTGTAAATGAAAGATCCTCAGATTTTTAAAATTCCAAAATATATGTTCTTTTAAATAAATGTTGTCATAACATTAGTATGATTTTTTACTGTTGTTTTCCAATAATATGTCTTGGAGTTGCAAAAATATTTTTATGACTAAATATGGTTTTTTCTATCTGTGGCTCTACAACCCAGGTCAGGTCTTAGCCTCCTGCAGAGCCCGTCAGGTCAATGAGATCTTTTCTCTGGTAGTTTTTGAATGTATTAGAGTAAAGGTTTTACAAAGCATTTGACAATATTCAAACTTATTGACTGACATAATGTAGAGGTACATTATTGTCTTCTTGATAACAAGAATCAAGTATATTTATATACTCTGGAAGCAGAACATTGCTACATGCTTTTTTATAAATCTTATATTTTTTAATTCAACATAATATATGATCTGATAAATTAAAAATTGTATATGACTAAAACAATATGCTTTATTCACAGTTTAAATTTATTGTTGTTGGTGTCTAAAATTACAGAAAAGCAAAAAGAAGGTTGGTGGAACGCACTCTTGAAAAATGAAGAAAAAATTGATACAACAAAAATTGACTGTTCACGACCATTAGATGAATTACCAGAAGACCATATTGCAAAAGTTAGAGAATTACAATGGAATCAAATGCAAAAACTTGCTGGTAAACCTACATCAGATGAAATTAAACAACAAAATATTTTAAAAAAAGCTTGGAATATGCCTGGCTCACCATTTATAAATACACCTTTTGATCCAAGTGTATTAAATAAATAAATCAATCGATATATATAAAAAAATGGATTTTCGTATATTTTTTTGATATCCCACACAAGAATTTACGAAAAATTATTTATTCGGAATTATAATTAAATTTAAGGGATTTGTTCAGTGTATAAGAGAAAAGTAAATAAATAAATATTTGAATAAATAAGCAAGTAAATGAATAAATAAATACTTGGTCTATATCTATATATAAAAAGGGACGGAAGTGACTGATTAGGGACTGTAAGGACGGAATTATAATTAGCGATTCTAGATAATCTTAAAAAAAATAAAAGAATACCTACAGGGGGCTACTCATGACGCTTTCTTCATACTTTCTTATCTTGCCTTAATCGTAAAAATGTATAAATCAGTACTCGATCATCATCTTATATTAATCTTTAATAAAAACTTGTAAAGTATAAATTATTCATTTAAATCTATATAAAATTAAATTTTTTTTTATTAAATCTTACACTAAATTATTTATTCACATTTGTATTTCAGTGTATTTTAAATACAAATATAATATTTAAACAAATCTATGGTGACCAGTGATGTAGATCAGAGGCTCCCAGCCTTTATTGGTCTACTGCCCCCTTTTCGAAAAGATATTTCACATGCCTCAGGTTGTAATAAAAATAAACCAAATCGAAAAATGCCACACAGTGAAAAAACTTCAGTTTCATTGTGTTTGTATCAATAAATCAAAAAGAAAATTGCCACGTAGCGAGAAAATTTCAGTCTTTTACGCCCAAGAAAGTTATCCTTAAATACTGTACAGAAATTTTACATTTACACTTGCTCTGCCTCACATACTCTGCACTTATATCAATCTTTCATGACCTACGCACAGCCTATGCTTTGACTCTTCCATTACCTAAGAGGGTGACGACTAGTCTTCAAAGCCCCCTGAATTTGCCTTAGACCAAAAACACCCTCCTAGACCTTTTCAGCGCTTCCGGTAGGCGGTACTGCCCCCGTTGTGAACCACTGATGTAGATCATGTGTCGGACACCAGCAGCCGGTGAGGGGTCTTGGTACGCATGTGACGGGCCTTATCATGCATGAAATAAATTAGGGGATTAAAAGAGTGAAAAAAGGATAGTGAATAGTTGTATTATCCATCAAGAAATATGATTTTATCATGGAAAGAAATAATTAATACCGCTGTAGGTATCTAATATTAATTTTATTAGTTTAAAATTGACTTACCACTAATTCCATATGTGGAAGCTATAGTGACATGATGTATTACTATGAAGCAAGATGGCTAAGCCATACTTCAATGATTTCCTTATTTGTGGAAATAAATTTGTAACTTCATGGAGATAAAAGGAAAGGCAATATTCAAAACTTTTCCAACGATCAGTTGTTTTGTAGATCGTGGGTTTTATCTGATTTGACTGCCAAACTGAATCTACTCAATACATGTTAACAGAAAAAAAAAGTAAAATGTGAATGTAATAATAATTTGAAATGAAACTAATGTTATTTATCAACCATATCAATGAAATAGAACTCCATCGTTTTACAAAATTGTAAATAAAGCAGTAGAAGGAAAAAAACTAACTTGGTGTTATGGGAGTTTGCCTTGTGATAACTACAAGGTGTTAAAAAGGTTTGATCAGAAAATGACTACTGTGTTTGGTAGTATATAAATAATATTTGTGAGCAAACTTTTTCAATTCTGGACTTTCTTACTCCCTATGTGTCTTATGTAGTAACTACAAATTAATGATGGCAAAGGTAATTAGAGGATTAAATAATGCAAATTTTAATATGTAACAACATTGGTTTATTTAATTTGTGCATACTTCTTATAATAATAACAACACAAAATATCTGATACTTGCAAATGTCATTTTTATCAATTTACAAGAATTTCAATGCAATGATTAGAAATTTGTATACAAATCACCATTTCTTTCTTGTAATGTTACATCTTATTCAACTTGCATAAGCTATTATTAATGTATGTATATAATGACATAAGCTACATCTGTACTTGGGTGTAACAACATACAGACAGACAGTTTTATTAATATTAACTTTCTTAAGCTTTTATTTTATTTGTGGACAACATAAATAAAACTATAATTGAAATTTCCATATTGACATTTTTACCCAAATATTTTAACTCACTCACATAATCCATTCATCAAAGGTATAAGGCCACACTTTTCCTTTACAAACATACAAAAAAACATCTAATTCAATAAATTTTGGATTCAAGTTTATACATCAATAAATTAGAGAGAAAAACAACTTAAAAAATTTGAAAAACAAATTAAAAATATATTTACACATAAATAGAAAAACTTTAAAAAGCCTAGAACGCAATTAAAAAAAATATCCAAAATTTACTGAATCAGAATTGAAAAAGATTAAGTATTATTGCATTTTACAATACAAATGGACAAACCTTATATCAAAATTAATTTAAATACAAAATATAGTTTTTAAAAATATTCTTTGAAATGTAGACATGATATCTCTCTAGAGATGATGGGTAAGAGGCACTAAAAATAATTGTATTTGTAGTAAATTAAAATGAAATAAACATTGGCACATCGAGTGATGTTTAGAATAAAATAGTATTTGCCACATCAGACATTAAATAAAATTTATAATATATACATATTAATATATTTTGTTTCACTATTTAACAGATAAAACTTTCAATGTACAATTAAATAAAAATAATTAATAGATGTATGTACCGAGTATAATACAAGCCTCTCATATAAGTATATATATATACTATACATAATGTTAAATGAAATAAAGAGATCAATATAAATTTTGAGATGCTAACTATATTTACTTATACATATGTAAAGTGAAAGTTCAAATGGAGGGATATAAATGATGCCAATTCTAAAATTTTGTGTAAAATTTTCATCAGCGGGTGAATTAACTTGATGCTTTAAGATTCATAATGGCGACTTATATAATAATCTTATATTGCTTTCAGACTAAGAATTTCTACCGACTCTTTATAATTTAATTTTATGTGACATTGTATCTTTATTAAAAATTTATTTGTGTTGTGTAAAAATTTAATTTTAAAATTAGCCTTATTTATACTACTAAAGAATAAATTTATACGAGTAATGACTGAAGTGTAAAAACCTAGCCTCAAGATTCGTCCTCCTAATAAACCTTATTCAACAGATCCTTTTATATTATAGGAACTGTTTATTGATAACATTTTATACTGATTATGTTTCAAAATAATTTTTGACTTTTAATAATATTGATAAAAATGGAAAAACCACTCTTTTTATAAATGGGTTCTCAAATTGTATATTTTTATAATTCACAAAAAAATTTATTCTGTTTGCAATTACAAAGTGTGGTTTTGCTCTTTTTTTGGTATAAGAATAATTAAATTGAGTATTTAATAAATATTTTAACAAACATAAATGATTTGTTCATTTATTTAAATTACAAATTTTGAACAAATATATTATTAGAACAAGTCATATTGCATTATGCATTTTTAATGCATTCAAATAAACACATATTATATGCATGGATTATCTTTTTATATAAAAAAAACAATAAATAAAATATACATATCACTATAATTATCACACAATATTTAAAATAAAACATTACAGATAAGTACAATTTTCATAAGTTTCTATGATAATATATATAAGAGTATTAATCAGTATATGAAGGAAAAAGTAAGTAAATAAGTATGTATACAAGTTATATATATATATATATATTATAGATCACTATTAAATTATTGTAAATGTTTGGTATGCGAGCAAAATAGAACAGAAACACATATTATAGACAATGAAACAAACAAGGCAACATCTCAAGGCCCGTACTGTTATATTATATATACCAACCATCAATCAAACAGCAATTCAACTAATGAATCGCTGCTATTGAACATTAATTAATGATTGCATATTCTATTATGTGCCGAGGCTAAACCGTGACTATAAATTTATATCAACATTGATAGAGGCTTGTCTTAATGCAACACGATATGCTTCAAGAGATGAACGGAGCGTCAAACAAAAACCGCGACTTACTGGGAGCAACGGATAATCAGGTGCTGGAGGGTCTAAATTATGCATTGTAGAAAAGAAACATTCCGATGTTAAAGGACTGTCTGGATGCAACATGACATATTCTTCTGACATTAACATCCAACGTTCCAAACGATTACACAAACCAGATGCATGACGAGATTGAAAAGATAATATTTCCTCTCGAAACACCTCTGGTGGATTGCCTAACTGCTTGGTGAGGGACTGCACCAATTTTAAAAGCACCATTTCATTATACATCCGAGAATTTTCACTGCCTTGTTGGGATCCTGAAAATATCAAAATACCTTTGGTTGTTTTCCATTCATTACCATTATAGACATTTTATGCAAAGAAAATCTACTTTAACTATTTACCAACTAACTTTGCATCAATGTAAAGCGGGTTGCAGACCAAAAGCTAAGCTAAGTTAGTTTAGCTTAGCTCACATAGCTGAGATAATTTTTTATACTTGCTCGTATAGTTTGCGGTCTGCACACTTTATGAAAAACGATCTCAGCTAATCTAAACTAACTTAGCTTAGCTTTTGGTCTGCAACTGGCTTAAGACCTGGGTCTATAGTATAACAAAAATATTTTAAAATATAAAACCTTTTTGTTTGTCATATCCAGCTTCGTTGAAATATGGCTCTGCACAGAGAATAAGACCTTGCAGAGAAACAATTACTTGAAGAAGCGAACTATCCTTTCCCCACACTTCCACACCCCTTCCTGACCAGGTTCCCAACAAGGATACACACACCTGAAAGAATCAGATACTATTACCATCACAATATTTGAATCTTAAAATATGTTCTTATCCCATTCAAAAATATCTTATTTAGTTACAGCTTATTTAGTTACAGCTTATTTTTGTACTGCTTGTTTATTGTATTGCTTCTCAGGCAACTAACATGGAAGCTTATGATAGTTATAGTCTCAAAGAACCAGACTGAAAATACAATTAAAAAGTGCCTCCACCGGGAATCGAACCTGGGACCTTTGTCTGAGCAGTCAGATATCTAACCAACTGACCCACAAAAGCCAACATATTGAAGATGTAAAATAAAACATGACAAAAGATTTTTTAGTAAAAATGGTAACAAAAATATGAGTATTCTATGGATTTCATGATAAAGAATTAGCTTTATATTAATAATTACATATTATATAAATAATACCTTTATATTAATAATTACATATTATATAAATAATACCTTTATATTAATAATTACATATTATATAAATAATACCTTTCCATCTTCATATAGATTAGGGTTGAGTCGATCTGAACAATATGAAATGTAGTGACACATTGGTGGAGCACGGGGGAATTCTCCACCTAACTGAACATCAAATAAGAACAGTCCATCCTCATAAGGTGTCTTTGCTGGTCCAGCGATCATGATTGATAATAAATCCATTCGGTCTTCATATCCACGGACCCAAACCTACAATTTTTTAAACAAAAATTGCAATAGTGTACTTGTAATTGAGTTTTTAATTCATGGAAGAGCTATCATAGATATTTCGAGAAGAAAAAAATATACAAAGCTAAATCATAAACATATCATCGTCTAAAGTCCAACACCGCAAAGTCAAAAATAACCTTTTTTGAGATATCAATGCCATTGGTTAGATAATCATTAGATGTATCATTTAGCCAATCAATGCAGATAATATGAGCCAAAAGGATTCATAAAAAAGTAACAGCACATAACTCGTGTTAAGGATTTGAAGAATTGTAAACACCGCATATTTCAACCCAATTCAATACAGGAAGGTAGTGTAAGTTAGTTGAACTGTATGTTTTCTCAATTTTAAGAATAATTGAAAAGTTAGAATATTTTTCATAGTTATACAATAGTTTTTTGAGTATATAATTAGTCAAAATTGAACCCATTTTGTGTACTTGTATGCCACATTTTTATAATTTTGACAAACATTTTTTTCTTTTATAATTTTAAAATAAAAATATTTAATTCAACTTCAATTTATTGTCCGTTTAATATATTATTAGATAATACTGCGTAAATATATATTTCACTTGACAACACCACATATACCACCAAAATATATAATATTACATTCCATACTTTGTAAAAACAATTTTTTTCTAGGAATTGTTGAATACATTACATATTTAGTTTTACCTATTTAGAACTTTGTTTACAGAGTATGAGATTTTACAGATGTGCAACCAGCAAACAAACATAAAGCACAAAAATCCATTATATTTAACAGTACTCACTCCTTGTGGCAAATCAGAACGTAAAAGTTTAAGTTCTCTTCTAACTGCCTGCTGAAAGAGACGTGGTTCACTGGGTTGTAGTAAAGACAGACGAAAATGATGGGTCGCTGGAGCACTCTCCAAAACACAAAATCCTTCACCTAACTCTTCTCCTGTACATTCTACACATGGACTAGCTGTTACATTTTTCAATATATCTGAAACATAGCAAATTTACATATTTAAGCGACAATTGTAGTTGCAAGCAAAATATGATGAAGTATCAACATGATATTTTATTTTTGAATCTTTACCTTTTAATGCAGATAATTCTGAAATCTTCGCACTACCAGTTGGATCAGAATCATTAATAATATTTTCTGTAACATCCATTTGACCTGCAGTATTATCTTTATTGTCTTCTTTCATAATTGATTTATCATCTGCTATAGTAACAACAAGAGCATCATATTGCCTAAAACAATAATTACATTTGTATGTTAGTAACTTGCATAACCATCAAAATTTATTATAAACAAACTAAATCATACATATGTAATATTATTAAAATGTAAAATATTATAGATTCAACGAAAATGTCATTCTTTCAAGCAAGGGTTGACAAATCAACTCATAGCTCACCACAATGTAACCTCAGTAAGAAATCAATAGTATTTGAAGTACTTTTATGATAGAGCAAGCCAGCAACTGACACATGTACGTCATAGTATGAAGTCTGTTTTTTTTTCTATGAAAGGAAACCACAGCAGGTAACAACAATGTAATAATATGAAAACTGGTGGCTTTCTTAGATAACAGCCTTCAAAGTGTGGAAAATTGGTATTTTAACATGTCAGTTATAGTATGAAACATTCAAGTATAAAACATGTTTTTTTAATACAACTACGGAAATGTACTAACATCGACAGGTAAGACCATATGCCTAATATTGCTCTTCCAATGATCCTAAATGGCATCATACAAATTGAATATATTATTATTTACATTTCGAAATATACCTATTTTTTTATGAACCATTGTGTAATAGCTATGACATATTATACAATATATAGGATCTGCCTACGGGGTTCAATTGGTTAAGTATCTGACTGCTGATACTTAACCAATTTTTAATTGAGTTTTTAATTGTGTCTTCAGTTTGAATCTGTGAGACGGTTAATATTGTAAGTCTCCAGTATGTGGCAACTTGTTATTGGGCGCGTGTTAAATTAATATTTGACATAGTACCTACCTGTTAGTTACCCTAATAATATAAATAATTGAATGAATTGTTAATTGGTAAATATAAAATTGAATTATATAATTCATCAATATGCAGTCTAAATATTGCCACATATTTATGAATCTATGCACAAACATTGCATTTTTTAAAAGAATGAATATGTTCTTGAAACAAGTATATATACATCCTCATATATTTCTTAAATTAAGCATAAATTTCATTAAATTTTTTATTTAACATCAATTATATAATAATTTATTTCTTTAATAAAAAATGAATATGTCCCTGTTAAACAAGTATATATACATCTTCCTACATTCCCTAAAATAAGCATAAATGTTTGTGCTATAGGTGAACGAAATCGGTCGAGGCAGGACTCAAACTCGTGACCACTGGATTACTAACCCAATGCGCTAACCGCTCTGACAGTAATATTTATTTCACATGTATAATTGAAATAGTTATAATGAAAATATCAGTCAGAAAAACTTTACAAATGAAGCAGACACAACAATAATAATTTGAAGATACTATGAATTTATTCAAATTTCATAAAGCTGCAAATGTTGCCATAATATGTATGTAGGTTTCATGCCTTACATACCTTATAAAAATATTATCTTTCACAATTGTATAAAAAGGTAATAATCACAAAAGTAATATTTATTTGAAATTTATTTAAACAAATTTGTTAATACTATTTAATTACAATTATTTCTCAGAAAAATTTACTGGAAATAAAAAAAAAATAATATAAAAGCAAATATAGAATAAAATTATTTTGAATATTAACAATGTGTAGAAGTGAGATTAGAAATAAAAAGAGAAATGCAAAATACGAAACACGATTAAAAACATAAGAGGCTCACTCAGAAAAGCGGTAAGGCATTGGTGCTTCTGTGGAGTTCAGAGCCATTTGTGCTAAAACTTTGTTTAGGAAATCAGCTAACACAAATCGTCTCCTCCTGCAAATGGAAAAATGCCAAACTACATGCTATGTTCAAAATAATTGTGGCAAAAAGTCATGCACAAGTTAAACAAAATTATGGCAAAATGCATTTAAAATGAATTGTGAATAAAACAATATTGTAATAAAATATTAAACATACGTATATGCTATAACACATTGCTGAAGCAGAGAACATGGAATAAAAATATAGTCATATAATATATGTAGTAAGTACATTCATAGTAACCATAATAATATTATGTTTCTTTTTATTTTTAATATGTATATCACACAGAAAACCCTATACCATCGTGTTCGCAATTGAATAACGTTTATTTTGATATAAGATATATTTATTAAACAGATGGGTGTAAATTATTAGAATCGACCTACCTGTTTATACCTGCCAACCCAATAGTTGGCAATATAGGCTTCATACTTTTGATTAGTATAAAATTTCTTAGTTAAACAAATGAGTGCAATATTAAAAAAAAAATTGAATTAATCATAGTTTGGACAGGATTTTTTTAGCCAACCCACTCGGGATATATTTTTTAACATACTAAATTTGATATAAAACACTTTTTATCCATTAAACAGATGAGTGAAGGTCGTTTCTTATTCGGATCTTAGACTATAACAAGCCTCCCGATTTAATCTTTTTTTATAAAAATGTATGACAACTGCAATGCTTCTACTAATATTCTATAACCCATTCATCCAACAATCAATAACTTTTTCTTGACTATAGATACAACCTATAAAAGACATCCATTATAAATTATGATACATACATACATCAATAAGAAATAAATTAACAATATTGAGAACTCATCACCTTACTAATTACAGAAGAAAATGTGATATGTACTTCAGAATATTTGTGTTTGAAGAACACTACTTGGCAACAACAATACTTTAAGCAACTTTATCCTTATGTATAAACAAGGTCAAGTTTAAAAATTTTCAAAGAAGTTTTCATTACAGAGATTCAATTTTTTTACTTGCCCTTTTGGTTCATTTGAGATGGTAAAAACCTTTAAGTACAAACATAGTATATTGTTCAGCCATAATCTAGCCCCAAATGAGCTGTTGATGGAGTTGGATGACACTGGGGTCAGGGAATCGCGTAAGCGGATGATCTCGCCAAAGCAGTGTCCGGAAAGATCCTACCCTCATCTCTCTAGAGAGAGCATAAGGTAGGATAACTCAGTAGTGTAATAATGGTGAGGTGGGAGTAAATCCAAATAAAACAGAGTTAGTTCTTTTTACAACCTTCATGTTGCCAACCCAGAGGGAGTGTCGCCAGAAATCTCAGCTCAAGCTAAATAACTAGGACTGATTCTGGACAGAAAGATGAGCTGGAAACTCAATACGCAGGAAAGAGTACATAAAGCTACACATGCAGAAAGATTGTGAGTAAATGCTGGGGATTACACCCCAAGATAACCCACTGTATGTACAAGGCAGTCATAAGGTCAATCATGATGTATGTAGTGGTGGTATAGTGGCACTGATTGCAAAAGGGAGTGCACCTAAAGGAGCTGGCATAAGTTCAAAGACTAGCAGAAGTGACAACCACTAGCTGTCTAGCAAACCAACAAAAGCTTTTGACACTATCCTGCATCTGATTCTACAAAAAGTAAATTGAATATTTTTTGATCCCATATAATATACATATACGTTGGATTTTCTATAACAATGTTGGGACTGTTTTAAATGTACCTACTAACATTTCAAAAGTAAATTGAATATTTTTATGATCACACATAATATTCAGTAAACAGTAAACACTGGATTTTCTCCCTACCGTGAGTCGATAACTTTCAGGGCAAATTTAATATCTCAATAGAGACGAAGCAGAAATATATATTTATAGGAGAACCGGGAAATCAGGTACCTACAGGTATTACGACCTTATTTGCACAGCTTATTTTCAAATAATGTAAATTTATCATATAACATACCTATATAAAATTTTCAAATTTGGAAATTCAATAAAAAAGTCAATAATCATGTAAACCAGTTTTTGATTCTCCTATAAATATGTGTTGTAACAATGAAAAATTATTAGATTTGAAGTACAAATTGTTGGAAAATAAGATTTGTCCCCTTTTTACTTCTGCCTATTTTGAATATACCACAGTAGAGAAATATTTTGCTGAATTAATAGAATCATACTTCAGAGATGGAATCCATTCAATAGAAAATCATTGAATATTTAAGAGAGACTAAAATCCAGCCTTTCTGTGCTATGTAGAATTCTTCTCGTTTCTCTTGTACAGATATTTACATGCATTATTTTTAACCGCCAGATCTATATATCAGGTTGTATTTTAAATTAAATTAATTAAAAATTAAATAATGACTCAAAATCAAAGACCCAGGGTGAAAATACAATTGTACCGAATAATTTATTTTTCTTCCATGTTTAATATCAAAAGTTTAGGCAAGCATACAGACAATAAAATTAAAAGCATGAAAAGTTATTGGATAAATAATTTAGATATTAATGATGATGAAAATAATAACTTACAGATTCAATTAGTATTTGTTTAAACATTAAAATATTAACAGTTAAGGTTTTGTGTATTCTGAATTATTTAAGTTATTAACTTGTTTGGTTGAATGTACATTACAAAATTTTCAAATATAAACATTTTCTGTTAATTAAATCTAATTCAAGCTAATCACAATCATGAACTCCAAACCTTTATATTTTCAACACCAATTGACATAATATTATAAGACTAATTATTATAATATATTTATAATTCAATAACATTGTTGGTTGACAGAACACAATATTTATTTGAAATAAACCATATATATGTGTATTACATGTGTTGGTGATCAAGATCTTTAACCCTTCAGAGTTTTTTTTTATTATTCACACAGTAAAAATATATAAATGCACATAGAAAATATTCAGTCAACGTTTATTTAACCAAACTATGCTAAATTGTTAAAACAATACAAAAGTATAGTTCAACATCTTCAATTAAGAACAATTCATCTAAATAATTAAATTTCAGTTAGTTTGAATAATAGTCAACTGCCACTTTTGTTAAAATTTATACTGTTGATTACATTATAAATAAAAATGTTAATATGAAAAGTGCAAATGTGAAAAGTACTAAAAGGAAAGGAGAAATATAACAACTTCATAATATTTAATGTATACAAACCTGCTAATCTCAGCACATGCCTTCATCATCTGTATGTTAATGAGAGAACAGAGCTTTTGGCAGACATTTCTTGTAGATAATACCGTCTCTGGTGAAGAACTAACTGGATTGTTATGATAAACTGTTTTGAAAAACAATGTAATAAGAATAGTTTTTAAGAAATATGTGTAAATATTCATATACATTTTTGAGTAAATTTCTTTGTATATTAAACTTAAATAAATAGAATTTATTAGTAAAACAAATATATGTAGTATGTGAACAGAATGAATTGAAGAAACAAATCAAGTAATAAAATCCAGAAGTAAATAAAACCACTAGTCTTAATTAAAGTGAAACTACACGAGAATGAAAAATTTAATAACAAATTGAATCATGTAGATGTTGACAAATTGATTAAAATACCTTTGAGTGTACTTCTATTAGTACAGTAATCCGGTTTCGTCATATCACTGCTATGAAGACTGGTCTCATAGTCTCCATTGGAAGTATTATTTGCAGAAATAGATAGAGATTGACTGTCTAAACCCGAATCTTCATTTGCCATAATTTTATTCAAAGCATTATTGATAGGACTCTTTTCACCTTGTGACGGTAAGGTAAGGTCTGTTACACTTCCAACTGGTGTCAGATATTTACTCAAAGAACCTTCACTAGATGAGGAGTGAAAGCGAGCATCTTGGGTTGGCTCCTTTAAATTAAAATCACCGTCCAAAGTTGTATTTTTGTAAATATCTTTTCCACAGTCAATATCTATATCTGTACTCACTGATGATTTACATACATCATGTGATGAAGTAATAACATTTGATTCATTGCTGCAATTTACTACTTCAATGGAACATAACACCTTTTCAAAGTGATCGCCGACTAAGCCTAATTTATTTATCTCTAAATTCGCTACATCTGGTGCTTTATCCAAAGTTTGGGACTTGGAACTACTCATATTGTGAGTGTCAACTGTACTTGAATCTAAAATAATACATTTGTAAACATTTATTAACAAATAAGTACAATAAATAAAACAATAAATATTTTATAACAAATAAGTACAATAAATAAAACAATATAATTTTGTATTTCAGAGCTACAATATAAAAAGTGTACATATAAGTAAAATGTATTAATATTTTATCAAAATCAGTAGAAAAATGAAAAGTGGTCTGTTCAACTTTGCACATACGTAAATAAATTAGTCTACAAACTATAGATGTTTTCTTACTTGCCTAGAAAGTCTCAGTAGATATTGAAATAATGTAGATGTACAACATAATAGTATATACTTGGCTTCAAAAATTTGTGCCATTTGAAAAAAAATTATGTGTAAATGAATTCAACGGTAAACATAAAGTTTCAGACTGCAAAAAATATTTGAAATTGTTTGGAACCTTAATAAAACGAGGATTTATTAGAATATTGATATGTGTATCTCCGATAACAGATGATACATAAAACATAAGATGTTGATGGAATGGATTTGTAAATGTTGTCGTGTATGTGTGCCTTCCATTGTGTATTGTGATCTCTGTTTTAAATGTTTAAAAATCCTTGATGTAAAAAAATATATACCTACTGTAGCAGCACTGATTTTAAAAATAATTAAAAAATCAACCATCTTTTCAGTAGGTACCAAATTAAATATGGAAAATTTTATAAATAACAATTAAGACATATTTACCTTTTGCTATTTGCTCATCTGTTTCATCATTTGAAAAAAGTCTCATTACTTGATTATGTACTCGTCTAGATCCAGCTGTTCCTGGGGGTGTTGCTTCTTTACCACCACCTCTTTCACGAACTCTCTCTAATAGACCCTTTTAATTATAAATATTACATTAATTCATCTCACTTATCCAACTGTCGATTTGTTCAAGAGAATTTATTCTCTTAACATATCGATAAAATATTAAGCCAAGACCCGCGTATAAGGAATACTAGGAACATTTTGTATGGCATACTGGACTTTTTGCATGCTAAAAACACCAACTTAGAGGCTTCGCAGCATACATGTTCCCATACATGGATTTACTCAGAATTATATAATTAATTAGATAAATTTATCTGTTTTAATTGCCTATATTTCCAAAATTTTTAATAATATCGAAAAAAGCCGAAACACCCCAACTAGATAATTTAATTTTCTGTAAAAAATATCAACATTGTAGTAGTACATCTCAAATTCTTTTTAACAATTTTTTAAAAATTGAATTTAGTGACGACATCGCTTCATACAATTTGTATGGCAGTCGCATGTAAACTCCGGGTCGATGAGAAAACGATAACTCGTGCCAATCAAAGATGGTCTGAAGAAAGCACGTGTGCCATTGCCAAACAAACATGGCCAAAATATGATCTCAAGAGAACAAGGGAGATGCTCTCGTTCAGAAGGGACTCACTAGCCAGAGTCACATCGGTATTAACAGGGCACTGGCTCATAGGAAAACATGCCAGAAGGCTTGGTTTAGAGGCATTTGATTATTGCAGAGCATGCCAAGATGAAGAGGAAGAAGAGACGGTAGTCCACTTCCTCTGTCAATGCCCTGCTCTCTCCAGAAATAGGAGGAAATTCTTGGGAAGTTTCTTCTACGATGACCTGATGGACATAGCGTCTGCTGACATTAGCGACGTTCTGACATTTATTAACCACTCAGGCTGGTTCAATGTGGTTTAGTGAAGGGGAAGGACAACCCCACTGTGGTATCACAAAGGGCCAACCGGCCTAAGTGTGTTCTCCTTGGAGAGCTGCCACTCAAAAAAAAAAAAAAAATGGCAGTCGCCTATACACAATATCGAAGAAGGTTTAATAGTTTTACTATGTTGAATTAAAACCAACTTTCGGTTTAGCATATGTATATTGATTTTGACAAATCGTATTGTTGTCTGTCTTACCATGTAGGTATCTTATACATTACAAGTTTGATACTTAATTTCCAAAAATACCTACATACTATCATGCTGTTTTCATATTTTGGGTAGGAAAAAAGGACTGACCTCCATACTATCCTATCTTTACATACATACCTACATGTGTTGTATAGAAAACAAGATATCTTAAAATATTAAATAATTTGGATTTATGGGTTTATAATTTGGTACTTATTCTTCAACTATACATACTATCGCTATCGACAGTTGGATCTCATTTGCTACATGCAACTAGTTATAAAAAACATAATGTCAATTAAACTCAAAAGAAAATTTATATTTGAATTCAGAGCGTTATATGGAGATGTTACACGACTTCTTGGTGCCTGAACTGCAAAACTTTCCTGTGGTTATAACCAAAGAATATGGTTCCAGCAGGACGTAGCAACATCACACACGTCCAATACATCTCTGCCATGAGTTCGTGAAATTTTCCCAGGCAAATTGATCTCCAGGAGAGGTGACATAAATTAGCCTCCACGCAGTCCTGATTTAACTCCTATGGGGTTATCTTAAATCTAAAGTTTACGCCAATAAACCGACTTCCCTGGCGCATTTGAAAGAAAATATCCGTCATGAAATGGTAGCCATCACTGAGTCCACCTGCCGAGCCGTCATAAGTAATTTTACTATTCGATTAAATGAGTGCTGCGAACGCAAGGGTCTACATTTGGACGATATTATTTTTAAAAAATAAATCCCAAATTGTGTACTTTAATAATTAATAAACATTTTTTCGATACACGGATTACTTTTTTTTTAATCGATCCACTAAATATAAACTTTCTTTTGAGACACCTTGTATATTCATTTGTACTAGCAAGGCACATCTCACAATGTGGTCTAACCAGCGACAGATGTGCAGGGCAAAGGAAGCAAGATGTATGCGTGTCTCCCCACACACCAGTCTGGTCAGTGGGTGGTAACCAAATTTCTGAACTGTATGAATGTTATTTTGCCAGTTGTATTTTAGATTACATGGCTCTTATGGAACGCCCAAAAGCGATAATAATAGAAAAAAGTGGAATTGCCATGAAGGTATGATACTAGGAAGCACTATTCTTAGTCGGTGCCTCACAGCAAAATATATAAATTATATATAAAATTATCGGAATTTTTTATTATCACATACCTGAAAATGATCTTCATGGAAAAACGATGTTCCGAGAAGTCTGTCTAAAAATCTGCAATCCTTATAGAGATTTAGTAATTTCCTCATGATCTAAAAATTGAAATAACAAATTTTATTGCAATAAAGGATGATGGGTGTTTTGGTACCCATGTACAATCAAGATGGGTTGGATAGCTCTTTTAAGTGAACAATAAAAATACTATGACGACAAACCTGTATAGAATTTCAAATTTTCATTCCAGTCAGGGGCAGGGCCCCCAAGCCAGGAACAAATAAAAATTCGCAAGTGAATGAGAGGGATATATATCTCTGTCCCTCTAGTGAATGAGAGGGATATATATCTCTGTCCCTCTCTCTTCCACTTTTAATTCCTGCCCGTTCTGTTGGTGGCGACGACGACAGTGTAGCCATCAGTAAAAAATATTTTTTTATGTTATTATTATTTTCTAGAGATTGGTATTGAAAACTTTTTTTTTTATTTCTAAATAGTTTTTAACTAAAAACAAATAATATTTCTGTATTTAATGAATGTAAAAAAACAACAAATTAATTTGTTATATTACCGTTTTACTAATGCATTATATTTTGATTAAATTATATGGCAATATTGTTTGTAGCTCGGCGTCTTAAAATAAGTCGACATTGGTCGCCATTTTTGTTGTTGTTTTGTTGTGTTGGTGTGTCGTCGTTATAAACATTAAAAATGGAAAACTTGCAAAATGCAAACTCTACGAAAAGACCCCATCGCTATTGTAGTGTCGGTTCGTGCAAAAATACAGATTTAACACAGAAACAATTCCATTTTCCGTCCGTCCGCTGCCGAAGCACATTGCTTCGGTGGATTAGTGTATGTGGGAATGAAAAACTGCGTCAAGGTGATCTAAATAAAATACAGTACAAGACAGTGTGCAGAATTGTTGTGTAAAAAAGAAAATGGAAAATTTGAAGAAAGAATCCCATTTCTATTGTAGTGTCGGTTCGTGTAACTCAAAGGATTTGACATGGAAACAACTCCGTTTTCCGTTCATTCGCAATCTAAACACATTGTTACGATGGATGGATCAGATTTTATTTAAAAACAACAGTGAAAGTGTTTAAAATTGGGCCAATTAATTATATTTTCACTACACAAGTTATTATTGTATTCATATATTTGTGTATTTCGTCATATGTATATTGTTTTTTTTACTAATAAAAAATAAAAATAAAGTTTTTTTACTTAAATAATTTTACCTAAATTAATTATTCATTGCTCCTTTGTGTGTTGTTCCTCATAATGTTTGAATAACATAAAAAATATGATATTCAAACATTATGGAGGATGAATATGCAAAGGGGTAATGGAATACAACAAATAAATAAATAAATCGGCGGAGGCGGGGCCTGCGCGATGACCTCGCCTCCACAATGTTTTTTTTCCTCCCGAAGAGATGGCAGCACTAGTCAAGGTCATACACCGCCATCTTTAAAGATGTCGGTGGTTCATGCCATAGCGAACAAAGAATGTTCTATGGCTTGGTTTCTATAGTTAGTGTGTTCTATGGTCAGGGGTTATCAACATTAGAATTTTTTATTTTTATTTCTACTTATCTCAAAATGTATAAAAGTTAGACCTTTGAACTTGGGGAACATCTGCAGAAAATAGGACTAGAAGAAGACGGAACATGCAGATTCTGTAGGGAGGGGGCGGAAACGCTACACCACCTCCTCATGCAGTGTGTTGCAGTGACACAAGTTAGAATGAGGACCTTGGGCAGGCCCCAAATGGACATTGGATCCATACGCTCATTGAATCCCCTGCGAGTCCTAAACTTCCTAAGAGGGCTAGGACTCGAGGGGATGCTGTAACAGGAAACCCGGTAAGCAAGTAGGGGGGAGCGCAAAAGATCCTAAGGGTCGCAGTGCATAAGAACACCCTCTAATAATAATAATAATAATAATAATAGACCTTTGAAAATTTGTATAAATATAGATAAATACAATATCTCAAATCATTTAATTTTATGAAAAAGTTTCAGGGTTTCTCAAACTTTTTTTTACCAGGCATATTTTTTTTTCCACAAATTTATGGTACCTATTTAAATTATACTGACTTATATTTCCAAAAATTGTGAAAATCAGTTTTCAAAATTTTCTCTAGTAAAGTTAACGTCTCCCATATAAGTAAAAATGTCAACCTTTGTGGCTCAGTTGATTAAGTATCTGACTGCTGATCCAAGGGTCCCGGGTGTGATTCCCAGGTGAGACAGTTTTTAATTGTTTTCAGTCTGGATATGTGAAACGATTTATATCTTAAGTTTTCAGAATGTGGCAATAGAGAACAGAACATGCATGCATGAGGGATATGAATAAAAAAGAATGATTTAGAGGTAAAAAAAACGGCGATCCGTGTCACACGCACATATAAGATAGAAGTAAAGTTAAGTGAATTTCTTTGGGCGGGACATTGATTTTTTTAGATTTTGTCCTTATTACGCGTAGGTACATGGGTATATAAGTACATCTCTTTTAAGAAACTCGAATGAAATGAAATAATACTTTAAACGTGTTGAGCCAAATTTCGTTCTTGCAACCGACCTGAACAGAGTCTATTCTTTTTACATGTATATAATCCATCTCTTTCTAGTGGCCAATCAATTCGCGACTAGATTCTCTGTTCTGTGTACATATTACATATTTCTTATATCTGACACCAATTTAAACTATTTTTTTGGCACAAAAAAAATTGTTTTTCTATCATTTTTATTTTATATATAGAAACTAGGATTAGTTAAAAAAATAACACTGTCATAGTTAATATAGTTAAATTCGTCAGAATTTTGTCGTTGAAAAAAATATCGAAGAACGATTTCATTTAACGCAATAATCAACAAGTAGTGAACAAAATATACGACATGCATTTGAAAAATACATCCACTATGATATGTGACATCACTCATTTCACAACCCAAATGAACCGTTTTAGCGCGTAATTTAAAATACATTTTTCAATTTGCTATAAAAGCTTTTTAGAGTAAATGAAAAAATATTTTTTTACTATATTTCCTATTATTTTTTACGTTGATATGTTATAAAAATATTAAAATACTTGGTTAAAGTTCTATTATATTTATTGGATTATTGACGCGTTTCGTGCAAAGCACATTGTCAGAATAATGCTCTACAAGACTGAGACTAGTGGTTATATACAAAATTTACATGACAGGTGTATATTTGCAATTATTAACTAAAGATTTAACTTGATTTGAAAAGTATGCTGTTGGATCATTATTAATTATTATATTGCACCAGGTCTAACAAATTTAAATGAAAAATCTAATAAATGGGTCAAACTATCCTACGTCGGAAATGTCACAACAAATATTAGTAGAGTCATCAAAAAAACTGGCAAAAATATTGCATTTTCTAATCCAAATACATTAGGTAAATTGTTAATAAATAATAAAGACAAGGTTGAACAGTTGAATAACAGCGGAATTTATGAACTAAATTGTAACTCATGTACGGGAACATATATTGGACAAACAGGCCGTGCCTTTAAAACAAGAATTAAAGAACACATGGCATGCATTAGATTAAAGAAAGACACCTCAAATTTTGCAGAACATATAAACGAAAACAACCACCAATTTAATAGTGACCATAATATAAATATAATACATCGGGGAATAAAAGGGAGAAAACTTGACCGACTAGAAATATTAGAAATAAACAAAGTAAAAAAGGATCCACAAAAATTACTCATCAATAAACAAATTGATCATATATATTCACCATTATTGAAATCAATGGGTTAGACAGACATATACCTTCCTTTGTTGTTAAATGCATTAAGATTAAAATTAAGCAGTTCATAATTATAACTACCAAATAGCTATGAAATACATTGGTTTAAACCACACTTAAAAGATAACAATAAACCAATAAATACAATATTATTTACCTTTCGAATTTTACTGCTGTCGTTTTCTTTTGTTACAGACCTAATGGACACAGGTGACTACAACCAGTGACCCAACTACTTTCATTGTATTAAAACGTAGATTTGTATAGATTCATTTGCATTATATAACTTCTTTTCAACCGTTCAAAAACCAACATTTTTATACACCTGTCATGTAAATTTTGTATATAACCACTAGTCTCAGTCTTGTAGAGCATTATTCTGACGATGTGCTTTGCACGAAACGCGTCAATAATCCAATAAATATAATAGAACTTTAACCAAGTATTTTAATATTTTTATAACATATCAACGTACAATGGAGTTCTATCAAGAATTGTCGATCGACAAACTAAACTTAGTATTATTTTTTTACACCATTTTTTAGGAAAAGAAAAAAAAGTGAATGTTCCCATATTTATTATTGGGTACGTGTTTAATAAATGTTTGACATAGTATGTACCTGTTACTTGATCGAGAAGCAAGATAAAGTAAATAAAATGAAATTTGTAATTATGTATTGTAAAAATTGTATTTTATTTAAATTATTGTGATTATGGTGATTATATATTATTGTATGTTGTTATTTTTCATGCAATACAAGTTTTGGTTTCCCTGTAAAGGCTGGGCAATTTTTTTACCAAATAAATACATTATAACATTACATATATCTCAAACTATTTTAAACGATTTTTGAAAAAAATTGAATTTAGTGACGACACTGTTTCATACAATTTGTATGACACAATATCTACTGGGATTCTAATAGTTTGATACTTCATACATAAATATAAATATTTTATGATTTATTTATATCGCAAATGGATACCGCTAAGTTTCCATAATTTTGTTTTCGTACAGAACAATCTTCAATTGACATACTAATCAAACTATTAACACTTTTGAATGTACTTTAAGCCATATAATGATAATATAATACTTATGTATTTTATCAATTGTGAAAATTACCTCTTGATTTTGTAAGGCAGGATTTTTTGAAAACATTTCTTCTAGTTTAGCCATCGCAGCGCGTCCTCTCTCAATATGAGCAGCTGCTCTGGGCTCCAAACAACGTGGAACTTTAGGATAATCTCCAATACCTTTAAAAAACATAATAAAGTAGAGAAAAATTGCATTAGTCTAGCAGGTCACTTTTGTATTAGTTAGTTCTAGACTTATCCGTATAGGTCTAATGGTCACAAAATATTATTGTACGAGTGTATACCACTTTGTTGTTTAATAGTATGGCAGTCAATATGTTGGAAGCTCTCGAGATGTAAGGATGATTGTTTGCGAAAGATGATGACAAATTATAAATATAATAATGAATACTTCCTTGCACCCTGCACAAGTGGTGAGTTTATTGCTATATGGCAATTTCTTCTAACTAACAAGTGTTAAATATACTTACTTTTATATTTTTTTTAAAGAATTAAGACAAAGCAAGGCATAAACAGTCTAAAAAAATAGTTATAAATGTGGATAAATATTGCACAATCTTGTTAACATTACACATTATTTTGTATATTGAAATAAAATGATTTTTTCCGTTAGTCATTAAGATTATTATTTATTCTTGTTTGGAGAATTTTTACCAATTTGATTCCAAATTTATCTTGTTTGTATAAGTATTTATTTACACAATATACGGTATAAGCAATTTACTTGTTACAATACTAAAATAATTCATTAAAACAAAGATAAAAATATAGAAACAAATAAAAATATAGACACAGATAAAAATATAGAAACAGATTGAATATAGATTCAGATAAATATATAGATTCAGGTAAAAATAGACAAAAAAGAATTAGAATTAGACACCTTACAAACAATATAAAATAAAATTAACAATAATAATGGTGCCAATATTAAAACAAAATTTAAATCATCTGAAAAAAACCTTAAATGTGCCCTACTAACATATGGATAAAAGAAGAATTAAAATAAAATTAAGAAATATGGTTAAAATAAAATTGTTTACACAAAGAAATAAATACATCAATCATTACACAGTTCATTACCAAACCTATGCAATCGCGGTATTGGTGAGTTTAAAAAATAGTGCGTGGAAGCTGCTACCTCACAAAACATCACCGATTGTCTGGTCCGTCTATTCGGAATGTGAAATTTAATTTCACTCACAAGTTTGATGCAGTCCATCTCTCAACTTATTTAAAAATGAGACATCCAAAAATCTTCTTCGATCGGCCAAGGAGTGCAATCGAAAGCCACGCATCATGTCGGGATAATCTATATATTCCATGGAGCGACCCATTTTAAAGTTAAGAAAGCGTAAGAACTTGCGCTGCACTCGTTCAATTGCATTGGAATGAATTGCACAGTAGGGTGACCATATCACAGTATTGTACTCAATTTGGGGTCGAACTAGGGATACATGAAGCATTCTTAAAAAATGCAAACTAGGAATGTCTGTTCCCAGATGCAAGAGAAAGCCTAGGGTTCTCATCATTTAAAGCAATATTTCACTTTTGCATATTATTATTACAGTAATAGTGTCCTTTGATGTTCAATTTTACACTATTTCATCTCTTTTTTATTTTATATTATTAACTAGTTGTATGTAAACACAGTTTTAATGTACTATCTTATTCCTATATTAAAAAAGTAATTTATTTATGATATATTTTGTAGAAAGTAGATGCCCGTGGTCACCCTACAATTTTGTTACTGTGGGTACCAAAAGGACCACAGACCAGCTGTGCACACCCTCACACATCGCCATTGCGCATGAGCATGAACATTCGGCGGCCGACACGCTGCCAGCAAAATGAAGAATTCTCTATTTGCACCGGTGTCCTCATCTCAACCAGATTTCTCAACGACTCGCCGTTGGCCTTCGTCGATTCTCTGAGAAGTCAATTAATTTCTATTATTTATCGATCTTTCTATACCCCAGGCATTTTTATTTTACATTTCAGGTATAAAAGCAGTAAGCTTTTATCGTAAATGTTTGGAAGGTAACTTTGTGGGGACATTATAAATTATTTATAATATTCAATAAACTTGGTTTACACCACTCACATGAGCACAAACTTCTACCGGTTTCAAAAACAATGTTTTCTTCTTCAGGAAGACATAAGTTCAGTACATAAGTCTTCCTGAAGAACAAAACATTGTTTTTGAAACCGATAGAAGTTTGTTCTCATGTGAGTGGTGTAAACAAAGTTTATTGAATATTATAAATAACAGTAAGCTTTGTTTGATGTGGTATCGTCGTTCTATTTCACATTTAAATAATTACCACTGTCAATCGGTTGCGTACATTAATAAAATTAACCTAACAGGCATATTACACCAAGCAAATACCTAAAATTACTAACACAAAAGCGATCAGCTAGGCTAATGCAATTTCTCTCTACCTAACAAATATGTTAGAAGTATAATAAGTATTGAAGTAAAAATCAAATAAACATATAAATGTCTCATATTAAATATTATGAAAAGAACTAGAGACTAACTCATAGTAGTAAAAAGATCAAATAACGGCTCAAGAATAAAAAAAGTATTCTTTATTGCTTATTATTTTGCGCTTCAAAAACAAAATTTAAAATAATATCCATCATATTGATTACCAGTATTATCAATGTTGATGCCTTCTGCAATAAGAAATGTCTCAGCATCAGCTGACCTTTCACGGTCCAGGATGTCTTTCTCTCGGCTGTCTCTTGCTCCTCTATCTCCCGAACCTCCTGAATACTGCGTCTCCCATGAATCCTCAGATCCTGTTCCATCTTCTGCCCACAAATCACCTTCATCAGAATCATACTCTCCAACCTAAAATTAAAATTAATCATGGACTTGTAACATTAGATTATCTAATTCAGATTACCAGAATAAACTACTACATAAAAATTTCAAATTTTATGTTTCTTGAGCTTGGGGTCATTTTGAAATATTTGACGGTTAAAAAAATTGAGAAGCACTATTCAGATATCCTTCAAAATCTAATGGGGTCTAAGCGAGTATTAGATATACATATTTGCAAAATTTGAAAAGAATCGAATGAGTACTTTAGTCTATAATCGATAAAGTAAAATAAACACCCTGTACATAGCACACAGCACACAGATACATTGTGATGAAACTTTCAGAATACAATCTCAGCATGATACTAGTTGATAATCTGCAATAAAAACCCTCAAAAATTGCGAAATCATAACTCCCCACTATATCCTCTTGGGTTAGTGAGGAGTAAAAAGTAATACAAGATTTGATTTCAAAAATATAAAAAGTTTTAATAAAAACATGCCCCCAAGTCAAATTGAAAACGCTGTTCGTTTTCGCCAAGCGCTAATTTTTTTTGTATGGGATTTGACGTTTGTTGTTTGTTATTGTAGAAAAAATTTCTACAACAAACGTCAAATCCCATACAAAAAAAATTAGCGCTTGGCGAAAACGAACAGCGTTTTCAATTTGACTTGGGGGCCATATATACTAACTTTGAAAAGATCTTGTGGCCAACACATACTAGTATGCCCATCCACCCACCAAACATTAACACGTCCAGTAGGAAAATTGTCAATGACCTAAAAACAATATAAGTACAATATACATAACATCATATTAAAGTTTAATTGATCTCGGATACTTGAGGTGTCAAATCAATACTACAATAATTTATATGTTCAATCAAGTTAAGCAAGACATCTGACTCCTAAAGCCATAGATAGTATTTTCCTAATTATTAATAATATAGATTCATATATATTACAACTCATAACATATTACAACTTGTCCACGAAAAGCGTAATCTATGGAATAGGTACAGGAGATCTCAGAATAGTGATGATTACCACCGTTATAGATTACTGAACAATAAAGTTACCCTAGAAATTAAAAAATCAAGAAAAGAATTTGAATACTCTGTTGTGAAAAAGGGTCAAAAAGCTTTTTATGGATATATAAGAAAACAGGATGACTTACATCAAGGATGACTATCCCACAAGTAACGAGGTGGATAACTCAGTTGTTACAAATTGCCAGAGCATAGCAGAACTCTTTGCTCAGCAGTTCACTAAAGCATATGTCAAAGAACTGGATGGTGAATTACCCCAGAGTGAGCATATACAACGATCAGTGGAATCTATAACAACAGTGGCCATATCCAATGAGCAAGTCGAGAAATATTTAAAGAACCTTAAGGATGATTCCGTCCCTGGCTCTGATGACATCCTGGCCATTGCGCTCAAAAAATGTGCTACTTCACTGAGCCCACTTCTTGCACAAATAATGAGATCCTCATTTGACTCGGGAGAACTACCTGACGAATGGAAGTGTGCAACGGTGACGCCCATATATAAAAAAGGCGACAATCTGAATCCAGTCAACTACAGGCCTATAAGTCTTACGTCGATCATTTGCAAGGTGATGGAAAAAATTATTGCCGAAGAGTTGAGAAAATTTCTCGATGAAAAATGTCTAATAATATCTGAACAACATGGATTCGTACCTGGAAGCTCAACTGTCACGAATTTGTTAACCTGTCTCAATAAATGGATTGAGAAACATGATCTGGGCGAGCCGGTGGACATTTTCTACTTGGAATTTGAAAAGGCATTCGATAGGGTGCCTCACAAAAGACTTCTTGCAAAGCTGGAGCATCTAGGTGTCCGAGGCCCACTACTATGTTGGATTAAATCTTTTTTAACAAATCGAAACTTTACTGTGAGAATAGGATCGTTTCTTTCTAAGCCCCGTGAAGTGCCCAGCGGTGTACCGCAAGGTTCCGTGCTCGGTCCTATACTATTTATTCTATACATTCTGGACCTCGGAGCAATCATAGAAAGCACTCCCAGCTTCTTCGCAGATGACACAAAGTTCTTCGCAAATCCACTGACTGCCCACAAAGTACTACAAAGTGATTTGGATCGGATACATAAATGGACAAAACGTTGGTTAATGAATCTGAATGCTTCCAAATGTACCGTTCTTCATATTGGGAAAAACAACCCACATATCCAGTACACCTTGGGTGAAAGCCTGATAACTCCAGTCAAGAAACAAAAGGATTTGGGCATTACTATCTCGGAGGATTTAAAATGGTGTGAACATATCACAATGATTGTTAAGAGAGCCAACTCTACTCTTTATCTTATCAAGAAATCATTTCACCACCTAAGTGTACAAGTTTTCCTAGAAATATATTAAACTTATGTGAGGCCGATCCTAGAGTATGGGTTTCAAATATGGAATCCTTACTTTATCAAGGACATTACACTGCTTGATAAAGTGCAAAGACGAGCAAGCAAACTGCCAATTGGAATGGGTGGTCTGGAATACTCAGAAAGGATGCAAATTTTAAAAATCCCAACACTGCAGGAACCGTGGGGATATGATTGAGACATATAAAATTTTACATGGCTATTATCACTGTAGTGTTATGGATAACTTTTTTACGTTGAATCACAATCCACAACTGAGGGGCCATCACTTAAATCTGAATAAAACATCCTTTTCCCTGAATCCAAGGAAATACTTCCTGACCAACAGGGTGGTGGATGCCTGGAATAGTTTATCGGATAAGGTTGTGAGTGCTGAAACACTCAATCAATTGGATGCACATTACAAACATAAGCACATGATACAGGCCCATCAGCAATATCTGCCTGCCTGTTAACTAATAATAATAATATAATAGCTTCTTAGTCAATACCACAGGATTTGTTCCTAAAGGAAGGGAAATGTGTAAATACAAATCTCAAACTCTTGCTTCTCTAAACTCTAGTTTGATGGGTGAAATGCCAAATAACATTAACTTTCCACTTGCACAGGATGTGAATCAGTGTTTATAGTCCAATTATTTTAATTAATACCAAATTCCTTTAGTTACATAGAATATTTCATATAGTATAAAAAAATAGTTTACCTGTCCTGCAGTACATGTAGCTTCACTTCCTGTAAAGTTAGCAACTCTGATAACAACTGTTCCAGGTCGATACTGGAAATCTGGATGGTCTTTCAGATCATAAACACTCACCTCACTTTCTGACACTAACTGAGGCCTACAATAAGGAATATAAGATATTTATTGTTTATTTAGCAATTAGTTATAAAATATTACTCTCCTGGGGGGCAAGTCTGGTCCGACCGGCGAAATCAAAACCCTAGTGATTACCCATATCATGGATATAATTATCATATGGAGTTCTATGACGTATAAAGATATTATAGAACTCCATATGGTGATTATATCCATGATATGGGTAATCACTAGGGTTTTGATTTCGCCGGTCGGACCGGACTTGCCCCCCTGAACTAACATAAATTACTATAGATTTACACATAAGTTGGTAATAGTTACCTCTATAATTTCTCAACTCCCCAATATATGTGAAGCCCTACAAGTTTTCACAACTCCCTCCACTTAATTTTGTCGATATTGGGTTTATTAATTATAAACCCTAATAATATATTCCCCATATTACCCTAAACTCATAGAGTATCATAAATTTATGTACAACATTTCTGTGTATAATATTAATAATGATTAAATTCTGCATATGTAGTCAATAAATCATATCAGAAAGAAATGAACTTACACAGGTTCTTGGCAACTAGTATAAGTACGAAACCATTTGACAACGGCAGTACGTCCATGGTGATCCACTTTTTGAACGACACCATAATCCCTTAATGATGGTGAACCATTTCCACTTATAACAAAATCACCTGGGAAACATTCTTGTCCATCCAAGTGGTGTATTGGATACAATTCCTTTGATGGAATACCCAATTCAATTGTACCATCCTGTAAATAATTATGTTGATTCAAAATTACTACAATATTTCTTCATCAAACGAAAAGGATAAATGAAATTGGAAAGATTAAAGGCCTCTGAATACGGGACGGGGCGACGACGTGGACGGGACGGGGGCGGGACGTGGTGTTAAGAAACCATGTATGCATACGCATCGTGACAGCGACGTGGACGTGACGTGCTAGTGTCACTACTCAGCTCTCCGGAGCGACTGTAATTGCCATGCATACACAACGGGGCGTGGACGGAACGTGCAAAACATCGTCGGCGACGATGTTTTTTCCCGCTCCGTCCACGCCACGTCCTCGCCCCGTCGTGCACCCGTGGCGTATGCACGTTCGTATACATTTTATATGAAACGATGTTTAAAAAAACACGTCCCGTCCCGTCCAAGTCGTTGCCCCGTCCCGTATGCAGCGGCCTTTAAATTCTTTTTATAAAATATTTGAAAAATTCATTAGAAGGGTAATTTTTTTTCTGCTCCCTGGTATTAGGATTACTTTGTTATAATGGAAAAGATCTAAGTTCTTGGCTCACTCATGGTTGCCAATTAGTTCCACAAGTAGATAATATGCCATTAAAGAAACCATTTAAGATCCAGATTTCAATCTCATTTTTGTAAACATTAACATACACCACCTTATAATAACTACACTAATAGACATCATCTTCTTCTGCTGTGTCACTAAATAGAGCACATGGTCACTATCACCCTCATAAATTAAACCACTTATTTTTGTTAATATTCACAATTATTTGTAACTACACTAATAGACATCATCTTCTTTTGCTGTGTCACTAAATAGAGCACATGGTCACTATCACCCTCAAAAATTAAACCACTTATTTTTGTTAATATTCACAATTATTTGTAACTACACTAATAGACATCATCTTCTTTTGCTGTGTCACTAAATAGAGCACATGGTCACTATCACCCTCATAAATTAAACCACTTATTTTTGTTAATATTCACAATTATTTGTAACTACACTAATAGACATCATCTTCTTTTGCTGTGTCACTAAATAGAGCACATGGTCACTATCACCCTCATAAATTAAACCACTTATTTTTATTCATTCACATATTTTTTAAACATGCACATTTTAAACCATTTCGCATGGTCCATTCCTTCTGATTTTTTTATACGCACTTGCTTCTATAAAAGTATATATATAAGTAACAGATGATGCAGAGACATATTAATTTAAATATTACGTAATATTAATTTAAATATATGCGTGTTATTTTTAGTAATATTATATGTTATTGAAATAAATGAACCGATAAAATGACTGTGCTCCTCCCTCGAACACGAGATTTGATCTCAACTGAGGGATGAATAGATATTAAATAATTTAATTTTAAGATACTGTTTATAATTCTTTTTATCATTAATGTATAATTGTTAAAATAAAAAAAAATAAAAAAAAAAAAAAAAATATATATAATTTAAAACCACTTCCCAAAGTCCATTATTGATGGAAGGAGTGACTGAAGGGGCAGAGACGAATGTTATTAATTATTATTTATTGTGTTGGATATTTTTTACTCATTCTTAATTTATATCATAACAAATAAACAGTTTCTTGATGAGTTAGCTTATTGCTTCACATTTACCGTCCGTAGCTGTAAATAACTTAATAAACAAGTAGATACATATGTATTATAACTTACTTGCCAAACAACATTAGCCTTACTGGTCGTAGATAATGTTTCCACCACAACACGATCCCCGGGTCTTGGTTTAGCTGTGGTTGTTTCTCTTTGTGCACTACGTTTTAATCGTTTTCCTTTCAAAAACTTTGTCACTAATTGGGGTAATCGACGACCTCTCCAAGAATTGTTTGGGCTAGACGAACAGTGCGAAGACCATGTGGCACAACTATTAAAGAAAAATGGATTTTGATAAAAATTAAACTATTAGCAACCAGCTACACATTTAAGATTTAACCAAAGTGAAAATCAGATAGGGTAGCTTTCTAGAGGGATGTTTTTTAGCTATACAGGTTACCCCGTATATCTCGACACCAGTGATTGCGGATTAATTATTACGCGGTATTTTTAAAAAAAACTTATTTTTCCTAACACTTGTTCGGCTTTGATATATTAAAGAAATTGTCATAATGTGTATTTTATAATATGCACTTGCAAACTATCTTTTTTTCTCTTTCACATAATATGCATTACATAATACGTATATTCACGAGTGTGATTGATAAAAATGTAACAGCCGTTCTACACTTAGTCTGCAAAACTACACCGCGTTATATTTATAGCATTATTAATTAACATTGTTTTTAATAGTATATTAATAATGTTGTCTGGTATTTTTTCATAAAAAAAATACATATTTTTTAAACCTATTTGATTATACAGGCGGACCTCGACTTTCGCACATAATTAGTTCCTGAAAATGTGTGCGAATGTTGGATGTTCGAAAGGAGAGGGAAGTAAAAAAAATAATAATTGTATCTTCAATAATTTTGGATAATGAGGAAATAAATTCTTTTGCGGCCCATTTTCCAGTAAACTTAATATTATTAAAAGAATACCTCATTTTAAAATTGTTAAACCAACCGTTACTTGTTTGAAAAACCATGGTGGAATCATCTTTCAATTAAGCCTCACTCATGTTTATAAATTTTTAGGGTGAAATATGTATTTCTATTGAATAAAATATTAGCAAAACGCACAACACGACATGCCTGCATGCGCTCCCAAGACTAAACCTATCCTACCTAGCAACACAAGCAAAGTGAGAGGTGTGAGCAGGACACAAATGATTGAGAGCGGGAGAGGGATATCTTTACACCACTAACCCACAGCGTGACAATGTGTGAAATAGCCAATTGTGCGGGAGTCAAACGTTCCAAAGTGGAGGTCCGCCTCTACTAGTATTTTGACCGTCAGTATTAATAATTTAAAAACACTATTAACTATGTTTCCCACACACAGTCAAATAATTATATTGTTGTGTAACTATTATTGTAAGGATTTAAAAAAATAAAAAATAAATAAACATAGAAAAGTCAAACAAGGATAACTAAATTCATTCAACGCGGAATAATAAATTGTAGTGTGTATGATATTATTATTTAATGTGTATTTTACAAAAAGGGGAATTTTAAATGTTAATATGCGTTTTTTATAAATCCCCCATTTAATGTGGAATTTCACTTATCGCGGCTTTGTCCAGAACATATCCCCGTGATGAACATGAAAATTTACAAACTTGATTGATATCATGAATTATGTCATTTAATATAGAAGAAAAACATACATAATTATTGAAATAAAAACACAATGATATACATGCATACTTATTGAAATAAAAACACAATGATATACAACATATGTATTTTTAGTGTTACAAAGCGTTTTTATAATCCCCCATTTATTGCGGAATTTCACTTATCGCGGCTTTGTCCAGAACATATCCCCGTGATGAACATGAAAATTTACAAACTTGATTGATATCATGAATTATGTCATTTAATATAGATGAAAAACATACATAATTATTGAAATAAAAACACAATGATATACATGCATACTTATTGAAATAAAAACACAATGATATACAACATATGTATTTTTAGTGTTACAAAGCGTTTTTATAATCCCCCATTTATTGCGGAATTTCACTTATCCCGGCTTTGTCCAGAATGTATCCCCCGCAATGAACATGAAAATTTACAAACTTGATTGACATCATGAATTGTCATTTAATATATGTATATGAAAATACATGCATAACTATTGAAATAAAAACACAATGATATACATATGTATAACAAACCTGTCAGAGTTAGTTCCATCATCAGAACTATCCCAGTTATCAGAGTCCTCGTGATCATTACGATTGCTGCATAATGTTTTATGCTCACCATTGACTACAGTCAAATTATCATTTGAACTATTATTTGAAGGAGATCTGAATATGAAAAAAACAAGCAAAAATGTAAAAATTTAATTGCTTGTATTTGTCAATATTCTTACATTTTAATTAGAAAAATACAATGATGAACTTACATTCGTGACTTTCTCAGTTTCCTGTGCTTTTCTGGTGTTCCAGATATTTCTGGTGTAGAAGAGCCATCAGATGTACTCTTTCCATTTAACACTAAATCTGGAACATCAAGTTTTGTGGCTTCTTCAGATGGTTGGGGAGATATAGATGGTTTATTTATGTCCTTAATATCCAAAGCACTAACAATATCTGTATCAACATCTAAGTGACCATCTGTATTTGTTACATCACTGTCTACGATTACAATGTCAACTTCCATTTTTGATTGAGAATTTTTGTCATCTTTTTTCACTTCACCAGTAGAATCTTTAGTACAACTATGAGACCGATTTTCAAATTGATTAGGGTGTGTTTGGTTATTATGGACAAAAGATGTTTTCCCTTCTTTATGAATTGAAAGCCTTTTTTTACATTTGCAAGATATACGAAATGTTACTTTGTTTGATGCATTTGAATCTTGGGTTTGTGTACTTCCATCTTTACCACAATTTTCTCTAATATCTCGAGATTTTGCTGGTTTCATTTGACGCCGAATCGCTCTGTAAATCTTACCTAGAATATAAAAATAATCATTTTATTAAACCACGAGGGTACATGCATATCTTATCTCTGTACCATGTCAGATCCCCCGATGTTTTTACTGCTCTAAGCTAACCAGAACAGCTCCTCGAATTCCGGTCCATTCCCTGACCTTCCTCAGCCAAGAATAGATATAAATATGTACAATAATATAAACCTCTGTGGCTCAAATTATTTTAATTATACAAAGTGGTATTAAAAATATCATACCATGCATATTAACATTGTTAATGGATCAAGCGTCTTATTTAGAACCTTCTTCTTATTTAAATCATTTATAAATTATGAGAATGAAATTCTATAAGAGTTCATAAAATTTCCGGATCATCATGCACTATATTTTGAAATGGCTGTGGATGTAATGACTGTACACACATTCTCATAATCTTTATATATATAATTCTTCCGTACGTGTGTATGTCACTGAACTCCTCCTAAACGGCTGAACCGATTTTGATGAAACTTTTTGTGTGTGTTTATGTGAGTCCCTGAATGGATTAGATTCACAAAAAGGAATTTAATAAAAGAATAATAAAAATGGGAATCGTTGTAAATATTTACGGAATACGCATTTTGAATAGTGGGAACATTGGCTTCCGATATGTCATAATATTATGCAATGTTGGTTATGACATTAAAACTTGATGTTTTCTCGACGCTGTCTGCGATATTTGTTTTCATATTTTTAATATTTTATGAAATTATTAAGTTATTTGTATATTTTTATTATTGTATAAAGCTATTTAGTTTTATTACAAGTATATTCCGTTTAAAGTGGTATTATGACGATAGGTATATCAAAGTTATCTCAATGTAATGTTTCGTAATATTTTCGTTTAAATATTTCAATTAATTTTTTAATATTATATTATTTTGTTAAAAACCTCAGTAATGTAAAGTGAGGTTATAAATATATATTTTGTGATTGAAACGTCAAGATCAAACAAAAAACGTAGAGTGAATTATCTATGGTGAAAAAATGTACAACTCCGTACTATAAAATGAAGTTATAAATATATATTTTGTTTTTGAAAGATATATACATAGATACTCTTATGGCATTTTTTCTTTTTTTTTTAAATGATAACTAATTTAAGTTTCAAAATTCAAAATAGACCAAGATTATTCTTTGAAAAGTCTTTTTCCGAACTTCTCAATATCCAACTCAAATAAAATAATCAATTATTAGGGGATTCTGAATCTTCGATTCTTTTTGTGACTAGGAACAGGGAGATGGAGAGAGAGAGAGAGAGAGAGAGAGAGAGAGAGAGAGAGAGAGAGAGAGAGAGAGAGTGAATATTAGTGTGTATCCCATCAGGGCCGGGTAATCGAAACTATAACAGGTAACAAATACATCTTAAATATATAGTTCATTACCCATTATGTACCTATGTTACCTTTTTTATATGAGGCAAGACTGATATGTGGGTATACACGCATGTGCCGTGCTTCCTTTTATAAGGTAATCCATCCTTTTTATGTTTGTTAAACCAGCTAATAACGGGCAAGCCAACGTTCGTGCAGGACAACGTCTGTCGGGTCCGCTAGTATGCTATAAAATAATATACTAGCGCTGCTCGGGAAGGTAAATATGAAGTACAATTCATCAACAAAATCATTTTTGTAATTTATTTACTTTATTTGTTATGATATAAATTCATAATGAGCAAAAAATATCCAACACGATAAATAAAATTTTAACATACATAAGTTTTAAAAAAAATCAGTGATGTAACTTGTGTTTATACAAAAGTCATTGTATATTTTTATTTATTTATGAAATATATTTATATTACTTTATGTATAATTCGTTTTCTAAGAATTTACACAAAAGATTGCCACGCAACAAAAAATTTTCAATTCTCCATTGGTTATTCCCAATAAATGAATACCTACTAAACTTGTGTGTCATATTAACAACAACAAAACTTAACTCAAGTTGAATAATCAAACAAATCCGCACAACGAGAAAATGTTAGTTTTCTTGTCTTTATTTGGATAAATCAAATCAAACAATGTCCGCTCTCACTGAGATATTTTCAGTCTTCATTTCATTTTTTTAATTGCAATGCGTGAAAATGAAATGGCCAAGTTTAAAGTTTTTTTAAAAAAATGTATTTTTTATTTTTGATGTATATTGCTCGCTGGCAGGAATTTGCCCAGGGCCGATCTCGACTATTCATAATAACTAGACATCTGATTTTATGCATTTGCATATTATGCAAATGTATATAACTCTCTAATTACGGCATTATAGCATATTTTAGCCTTTTTTCCCAACCGTGCATATTTCGTTTAGTAGCAGGAGTGGCGTAAAGGGAGCTAGGTGACGATGAACCTTTAATAACTCGATGGGGTACTTGGTTAAAGGAGATTTTATTCTATGCTTAAAACAAGTAGTTGGTCGATTTGACATTTCTCAGGCCATTGCGAGTCAAGCAATCTGGCATTTGAAGACTCTTCCATTAAACAGAATATTGCCCTCATCTCACAAATTTCCACAAAATGCCATAGATAAATTGGTAACAAAAAACTTTCCTCTATGTAAATCAATAAAACAAGAATTAAAGAACACATGGCATGCATTAGATTAAAGAAAGACACCTCAAATTTTGCAGAACATATAAACGAAAACAACCACCAATTTAATAGTGACCATAATATAAATATAATACATTGGGGAATAAAAGGGAGAAAACTTGACCGACTAGAAATATTAGAAATAAACAGAGTAAAAAAGGATCCACAAAAATTACTCATCAATAAACAAATTGATCATATATATTCACCATTATTGAAACCGATAGGTTAGACAGACATATACCTTCCTTTGTTGTTAAATACATTAAGATTAAAATTAAGCTGTTTGTAATTATAACTACCAAATATCTATGAAATACATTGGTTTTAACCACACTTAAAAGATAACAATAAACCAATAAATACAATATTATTTACCTTTCGAATTTTACTGCTGTCGTTTCCTTTTGTTACAGGCCTAATGGACACAGGGGACTACAACCAGTGACCCAACTACATTCATAGTATTAAAACGTAGATTTGTATAGATTCATTTGCATTATATAACTTCTTTTCAACCGTTCAAAAACCAACATTTTTATACACCTGCCATGTAAATTTTGTATATAACCACTAGTCTCAGTCTTGTAGAGCATTATTCTGACGATGTGCTTTGCACGAAACGCGTCAATAATCAAATAAACACAATAGAACAATTACCAAGTATTTTTATATTTTTTATAACATATCAACGTACAATGGAGTTCTATCAAGAATTGTCGATCGACAAACTAAACTGAATAATTATGAAAATTTCATCATTTTCATAATTATTCAAAATACGTCTAATTCAGTAACTTTTTAAGAACATTCCGGCCAATATAGGTACGTTCCTATTCCATTTAATCCAAATTCATATTTTATAGCAATGAAATAAGACCGTAAATCTAAAATCTACAATTTTAGAACGTTACTATTTTAGTTACAATAGTTACTGAATAGGGGGTATTGTCATTCAAGTATATTTAAAAATAAATTTTAATTCAAATTAACTGTATATTTAAGAATATTTCGCATTTTTTGTACATCCTTTAATTAAAATATATAAATATATTTTAGATGGGTCGATGGCAGAGCGGTTAGCGCGCTGGGCTAGTAATCCAGTGGTCGCGAGTTCGAATCCTGCCTCGACTAATTTCGTTCACCTATAGCACAAGCATTTATGCTATTTTAGGGAACGTACAAAGATGTATATGTACTTGTTTCAAGGACATATTCATTTAAAAAAAATATATGGTAAAAGCAGCATTATCCGCGTCCTATTGGATATGGTTGCGCAGGGGAGTAGAGTATCAGTCGGAGGTTGGTGGGTGAGTGGTGAGTGTGACTTGAGTCATAAAGGGGACCCTTAATCCCGCACACATGGTCACAAACCCACGTGGCTCACCTGTTCTGGGTGGTGCTCTAGTCTCCTGTGCTCGTGGGCCTAGATTCGTTAACCCAGTGAAACCACGATTGCCTTTCTCTTTTATATCATATATAAAAATGTTTTTCTGACTATCCATTGTGAATATTTTGGGTATATGAAGAGTTTTTAGGACATATTTCACATAATCCTAAGTCTAATAATAACATTAAAAGAGCATTATAATAATTATGTTTCTATGATGATGTCTGAGCTAACAACGTAGAAATTCATTGATGTTTCTCTGGTGATTTCACATTTTGTCGAAATTTTGAAGAAAAAATACACTAATTTCTTATAGTAACCAAAACCAAAAGGATTCTGGAAGAAGGAAGATAAGCAGGCCAAGTATACGGTGAAAGGATGAAGTTGGGAAGGACGCAACCCAGGTACAACACAGAATTGGAGGACCGCAGCGGATGACAGGAGATGGAGGGCAAAGCTCGATATGGACGGTAGGGCCATCGAAGAAGAAGAATGTGACTATAGGTAATATTAAACCTTCAGTTCTATAATTTTGTTATATTGCTGTTAAGAATAGCGGTATTTTTGTAATGCTGTTATATACTATTACAAACCTATTGTAAGTTATTATGAAATACTGAAAATTTTAATTGAATATTAACTTTAGTAATTACATAATATTTAAGCAATTTAAATATTTTATTAATAAAACATTATAAAAAAAAATATTTAATAAAAAGACAAATACTTTGTGTTTTCTTCCAGTGTCCCTTGGTGCAAAAGACATCACCTTCAGTTACTGTTAAGAAATTTCTAGCTCCAAGTTGTAAAGTGCATGGCTCAAAGAGGTTTAGGAGTTTGAGGCGCTTGAGATCCTCTCCTTCTACAAGATATCTTGGCTGTTGAGGAGGCCCAGCTCCTAAGGCTCTGCATTGCCACTGCACACCCACACTTTCTGTTTCCACACTCTCTACTGTGAACTAAAACAAAACCAATATACACTTTGATACAATACACACAATGACTCCGTTTTCGAATATTTTTATTATTGCATATGCGCAAACATTGGATTTTTTTCCCTGTCGGGAGTCAACTCCGTTTTCTCTTAAATAATATGACATACACATTGCACATTTGATTATTAATTTATTTTATAATCCTTTTAAATGTGTCTTTTAAAAGTAGATAAATTGTTTTCCAGCAAAATTTTATTTGGTTTTAAGCAATCAATTTATGTTTTTATTATTTATTTTGGACTTTGATGAGCTCTTTAAACCTACATTAATGGTGTTCCTACCTAGCAACATAAGTGGAATAATCCAACTGTCGATTCGTTCATGAGAATTCAATTCTCTTAATGAATCGACATTATTAAGCCAAGATGCGTGTACGAAGGAAAATTTTGTGAAGTGAAGAATGAAATTTTGTGAAAAATGGTGAAGTGGACATTTTGCATGCTAATAACACCAACTAGAGGCCTCGCAGCATATATGTTCCCATACATGGATTTACTCAGAATTCAGAGTAGAACATTTTATGTGAGTTTTGTGTGTGTGTGTGTGTGTGTGTGTGTGTGTGTGTGTCCCTTATAACTTTTGATCCGCTCAATTAACAGAGCCCAAATTTTCAGAATATATAAATAGTTATAGGCCTACAAAACTTTTATACTCAGAATTGTGAATTTTTGTTTCAGTCAGGGGTTATCAAATTTTGAATTTTTACTTTATTTTTCCATATACTTAGAAACCATAAAAGCTAGAATGCTGAAAATTGGTATAAAGATAGACAAATACAAAATCTCAAATTAGTTTTTTTTTTTAAATTCCAGGGTTTCTCAAACATTTTTTATTAAGAAAAATATTTTATTTATGATAAATTTATGAGTTTAACTGCCTATATTTCCAATTTTTTTTTTAAATATCGAAAAAAGCCGAAACACCCCAACTAGATAATTTAATTTAATATAAAAAATAGAACCATTGTATTAGCACATCACAATTTTTTTTTAACAATTTTTATAAAAATTGAATTTAGTGACGACATCACTTAATACAATTTGTATGGTAGTCGCCTATACACAATATGTAAGAAGACTTAATAGTTTGATACTTAAATCTCCAAACATACATACATAATACATACCATCATACTGTTTTCATATTCTGTGTAGGAAAAACAGACTGACCTCCATACTATCCTATCCTGACAAACATACCTGACATGTTTTATATAGAAAATAAAATATCTTCAAATATTTATTAATTTGTGTTGTTTATAGTTTGGTACGTATTCTTTGATTATGCATACTATCGCTATCGACAGTTGGATCTCATGTGTTACATGCAACTAGTGTAAAAGGAAATATTATTCAAAAATTTATGATAAACTAACAAAAAAATTAACAATAGATTATAAAGTATCAGGAGTAACCTTAAAAATGGGGGTATCTATATATAGATGACACCTTGTGACTGCGGCTCATGTCCACTGATGGGGAAATGATGCACACTTGGGAACCCGATTCTGGCAAATGGGGGTATCTATATATAGATGACACCTTGTGACTGTGGCTCATGTCCACTGATGGGGAAATGATGCACCCTTGGGAACCCGATTCTGGCAAATGGGGGTATCTACATATATATAGATGACACCTTGTGACTGCGGCTCATGTCCACTGATGGGGAAACGATGCACCCTTGGGAACCCGATTCTGGCAAATGGGGGTATCTATATATAGATGACACCTTGTGACTGCGGCTCATGTCCACTGATGGGGAAATGATGCACCCTTGGGAACCCGATTCTGGCAAATGGGGGTATCTATATATAGATGACACCTTGTGACTGCGGCTCATGTCCACTGATGGGGAAATGATGCACCCTTGGGAACCCGATTCTGGCAAATGGCAAGGCGATGGTAATCGCCGCATATTGGAGTGACAGGGTTTGAACCAGCCAGACAAGATCAGAAGTTAGATGTAAAGATTTCTTTAAAATCAAAATATAAGTGGAATAATGTAAATACCTTGTGTTCTCTTGTTTTATGTTTCCTAGCTGCCTTCATCTCTTTGGTAGTATGAAGCCATGTTGCTTCATCCAAAATTCCCAAAGGTCCAGTTACTACCTGTCCAGGATAGAAATCTGGCGCATTTAAATAACCTGTACTAGAAGACACTCTGGGACCCCTGCGCCTTCTTTGGACATAATCTTCCAAAAAACAATTATTTATATCAGGAAATTCTATGCGAGATCCATCACCAGAAACAAGCCGCATTTTACTATGGACAATCTGTAAAGTCACAATTATTAATTTCATAGATATAGTAACAATGGATATTTTTTTTTTATTTATTGGTACATATTTATATACAAACAGTTTTACATTGCTTTTCAAGTAGACCAGTGAATGCATTACTTATATGATAGGATAGAAAAATACAAATTCAAAAATTACAAAGTTTGTCAGCAAAATATATAAATATTATTTTACTTTGTATTACTTCTCGGGCAACTAAAATATAATATTTTTTTATTTATTTATTTCAAATTTACGGCTTGAGAGCCTATATAAAAAAAACAACAAGTATATAATGATTAAAACTTTGAATTATAAAATAAAAGTAAATTTAAACTAACATAATAATATCAATAATATCAACAATGCAAATTTATAACAAACATAATAATAAATAATATCCATAATAATATACTATACACAATTTAAAAACAAAATACATAAAAAAATACAAAAAAAACCCAGACACAACGATTACTAGATTAACATTACATGAGTTAAAATGTTAATTAATTAATTTTATTTATTTAAATACACTAAAGGCTTGAAAGCTTATTTTTATTCAAATACAAGAGTTTAAAGAAAGAAAATTTACAATTTTTGCTTTGAAGGAAGAAAAATCGTCGGCAAAAACATCGGAGTGACTTCCCACAATGTTACCAAGTCTATGTAGCCTTGGTATTGGGGAGTGGTAGACATAATTATTTAGAGAATGGCTCTCACGAAACATAACACACTGTCTAGTAGTTTTAGCCGGAACATTAAAGTTGATGAGTTTAAGGAGTTCAGGACAGTCTATAGCATGGTTCAATATTTTGTGTAAGAAGGAAAGGTCAAAAACCTTTCTTCTAACGTCAAGATTTAAAAGTTTAAATTCTAGCATTAGATCTGAGTAATTGATGTGTTCTATTGGAATCCCCTTTTTATAATTTATAAATCGTAAAAATTTTCTCTGGACCCTTTCAATATGATTTAAGTGAACATTGTAGTAGGGGGACCAGATTACAGAATTATATTCCAATAATGGTCTGACTAGAGAAACAAATAGTAACCTGTATGATTCAGTTTTTTTAAGATCAGTTGCCAGTCTCGTGATGAAGCCCAACACCCTCATAGCTTTACCGACGACCTCCTCTATATGTAAATTAAAGGTCAGATCCTCAGATAATGTGACTCCCAAATCCCTCAAGTTTGTAACGCTGTCAAGAATAACATTGTCAATAGTATAATTATAGGTAAATTGGGATCTAGTTCGATGAAAACGGATAACTTGACATTTTGAAGCATTTAAAATAAGTTTATTACGTTTACACCATTCGCTTAAAGATGACAGATTGTTTTGAATGGTTAAACAGTCTTCAATATTTTCAATAGATTTGAAAATTTTCAAGTCATCCGCAAATAACACGACTTCAACACCTCTGAAGATCTGAACTATGTCATCCACAAATAAATTGAACAAAATTGGTCCCAAGTGCGATCCCTGCGGAACACCACTAGATGCTTGTATTGGCTGAGATATGCAATTCCCAATCCTTACTCTAAGAGTACGATCACACAAGTAACTTTTAAGCCAATGTAGGAAGATACCATCTACTCCGTATCCAAGTAACTTATATAGAAGTAAGGAATGTGACACCTTGTCAAAAGCTTTTGAGAAGTCAGTGTACACGGAATCGACTTGACCTCTCCTAGAAACTACATTGGCTATGTAGTTATGATATAATGCTAGGTTAGTTAGTGTTGATTTCTTGGGTATAAAGCCATGTTGGGAAGCAGTAATAATGTTGTTTATCGGTTGACTTATTTTTTTAGTAATTATCGATTCAAAGAGCTTAGGAATTGCAGACAATATGCATATCGGTCTATAATTAGTCACAAGATTAAGTTCTCCTTTTTTATGTATTGGGCTAATGAAGCCGGACTTCCAGATACTCGGAAAAATACCTATTTTTAAGGATTTATTAAATAAGGTAAGTAACAGATTAGACATAATTTCTATACAATTCTTTATAAATATGTTAGGTATTCCATCAGGACCAGCCGATTTTGAGGTGTCTAAAGCAAGGATGGCACTTTTGACCTCGTCAAGTGTAATCGTTATGCCGGGCAAATCAATTATCTTTGTAGAGGAAAAATCGGTGACAGGACCCGCAAATGGAGGATCGTATACACTCTGAAAAAAGGATGCAAAAAGGTCTGCAGCATCCTGGGTTGATTTAGAACATTGATTATTGTAGTAAACATTTGCCGGTATGTCAATCCGAGCATTCCTCAACCCGTTAACAAACTTCCACAGATCTTGAGAACCCGAAGGCAGAAATTTCTCAACTATATCAATATGACGTTTGGAGCATACTTTAGAAAGAGTGGAACATTCTTTTCGCAATATAGAAAAGCAAACGTAATCGTCCGTGGTTGATGTCTCTTTAAACTTTCTGTGTGCTAGTTTCTTTCTTAATATTAATTGCTTAAGTTCGACATTAAACCACTTAGGATAGCTCGAGGGTTTAATAGTTGTTTTCGGAACAAATAACTCTATACAAGATTGAAGTTTTGTGTAGAAAAACTCTGTCATATTGTTTAATTCCATATCGGTGTGTAGAAATGAAAAGTCAATATTTTTCAAGAATGAATTAATGCCCGAGTAATCAACCCTATGGAAGTTCTGTTTGATGCGTACATTTTTATCGGAATTACAAAGTTGGGACAAGATAAGTATATCCAGGGGAGGATGGTAGGTATCGATCGGGAGCAGTGGTGAAGGAGACTCGCTCACCTTAGTGTTTTTAGGGGCTGAAGCGAAGATAAGATCAAGAAGCCTGTCGTGAGAATTCCTGACTGGATTAATTTTTCGGAGGCCAAGGAAGTTGGACATATCGACAAGTTCACCAGCTTTTTCATTAAAAGGATTATTATTAATTTGAAGGTCAATATAGTTTTGGTCATTGTCAAAACAATCAAGAGTTTGCCACGTACAGTCAGGAAGGTTGAAGTCTCCAGTTAAAATGAATTTACTTTGTTTGTTTTTAGAGAATAATTGCCCAATTACCTCGTGATATTTTTTAAAAAGTATTAGGTCAGGGCCAGGGGGTATGTATGTACAACCAATAACAAACGATTCAAGAGGTAGTTTAATAGATATGAAGATCTGCTCTAAGTTTTTGCAATTTATTTGTAGCTTTCTACTAGGAATAGACTTTAAAACTGCGATCAAAACTCCTCCACCCCTGGATTTACTACTTGTGTGTGAATTACGATCACATCTATAAACATTGTAATTAGTAAAACCCAATTCAGAGGAGTCAATATCAGTGTTCAACCAAGTCTCAGTTAAAATAATAATATCATAGCAAAAAGTTGACAAAGACAGGTGAAGTTCACTCAGCTTCGTTTTTAGACCTCTGGTATTTTGGTAATAGCATTGGAGTTTTTTGAGTGATACTTATTTATAATTTTTGGGTTGCCATTAATAAATTTAATTGTAAGGTTGGTTTCGCCATTCTGAACTCTAGCATTAAGAATATCCTTTAATTTTAAAAATTGGTTACGCTGTATAACAGTCTGATCACGATATATTTTGGTTGGATTCTGTACGTTTACTATGTTTTTGAAAATATCACCAACTAAGTTATGGTTATTGAGTATCACTTTAATGGGGCGGGGTTTGTTGATGACCTTTTTCCCCAATCTGAAGAGTTTAAAGTCTTTATTAGATATTGAACCATTGGCAGCTTTAAGAATATTATAAATCACAGCACTATCCATTTTTAAGGCATCATCATGTTTTTCTTCCAGACTTTCCGGTACATTGCAGACTATAATGTTTCTTTTTCTTTTGATCCTCTCTTCAATCTCGTTAGCTATAGAGTCAATTCCCGAGACGTCACCCCTAATATCATTTCGTTCAAGATTACTAACTCGATCTTCAAGATGAGTAATTCTCTGTTTGAGAAGGATATTTTCTGCTATAAGTTCGTCAACAAAGCTAATTTTCGTTGATAATTCATTAATCTTGTTTAATAAGTTATGATTTTGCAATTCAACCTGTTTTTTCACATCGTTCATACTGAGGTGAAGATTAGATAGGTGTTCTTTTATAGAGTCATCGTTCGTTTTGGAACTATGTGCATTAATTTGTTGCGTCCTTCCATCGCCAGGTGATCCATTGTTTATCGGATTTGCACCACTGAATATGTCAAATATTAATTAACACACACCCAATAACAAATTGCCACATTCTGGAGACTTGACAGTTAAAAACTGTTTCTTCACCGGGAATCACCGGGAACCACTGAATATGTCAAATATTAATTAACACACACCCAATAACAAATTGCCACATTCTGGAGACTTGACAGTTAAAAACTGTTTCTTCACCGGGAATCAAACCCGGAACCTTTGTCTCAGGAGTCATATCTTACTAACAGAGCCACGAAGGCCGACAAAAAAGAGCTCGCAAAGATGCCAGGTTTACTAAAGAATTCACAAATGCATTATGTGTGTACTTATAATGACACTTAGGAATATAAAAGATGCCAGGATTTCAGGTTTGATCTGCTTGGACAGTAAAAACAAATAGTACCACGGAAGTCTGGGGAATCCACAATATTATTTACCAGTTTACATTAAGTATTTAACATCAATTTGCGTTCAAAGGTTTTCCAAAGTTTGCAAATTATGGTAAGGAATTGTAAAAAATATATAAATACAAGCAAACAGCTGGGGAGTGGGACAAAAAATGAACATTAATAAGACTAAAATCATGTCTTGTATAGGTTCAGAACCCATAAAAATTTATGTTTAAGATATTGGCTGAGTAGAATCATATGTTTATCTCGGTCATACTATGAAACTGGGGAGAGATAATTTAGAAGCTGAACTAAAAAGAAGGCCTAGTCAAAGTGGAGTTGGATGGACGATGGACAAAAGTTGCGATAGACTGGAGGCCAAGAACAGGACGAAGAGACATGGGAAGACATCAGACCAGATGGTCTGATGACATAAAAAAGTGGTGGGTCCAGTATGATGGATAATGGCACAAGAAATAGACCAGTGGAAGTCCAAACGTGAGGCCGAGAGGCTGAGTAATTATTTAAGTAAACTAGGGAGTTTTAATAACACTTAAGAACATTAATAAGATATATAAGAAGACTTGGAAGAATACCAAAACTTTCAAGGAGTTGTACACATACTGAAAATAAGATATACATATTATCAAAATATATAAATAAATTAAAAAAATACAGAACAAACACTAGGATATTAGACAAGAAATAAAGGGATATTGTAAATAATTGCAGTTTATTGATACATGATCATTCCAAGGACACTCTCGATTAATTGCTAGCACTACGAAACAGTAGTCAATTACTGAAGATTTAAAGTCTCTGAGCTCCACACTAAACAACACTAAATATCGACATATCTTGGTGTTGTTGTATTTAGTGTTGTTTAGTGTATATCAACACTAAACAACACTAAAGCTGTGATCATAGTAAACAGACCTAGGGGGTAAATCTGGTCAATAGGCGGAATCAAAACCATCCATTTATACCCATATCATGGATATAATTATGTTATGATGGAGTTCTATAATATCTTAAGATGTTATAGAACTCCATAAGATGATTATATCCATGATATAGGTAAACAAGGATGGTGTTGATTCCGCCCGTTGACCAGACTTGCCCCCCCTGATGTTAAAAATGATGAAGTTGAGGCACATAAATGAAATCTTAAAAGATAGGATGTGAAGAATCTATATTACAAGAATGTTGCAGAAATACTAATCTGTAAAGTTTGATTCTCTTTTCCTACCCCAAAAGGAATAAAACATAATAGTATGTATCATATTTTCATATCCACAAATTAGTATTCTCCCATCATAAACAATTAATCCCTACAAAACATTCAGCAAGAAAAAATGTTATGTAAGCAAATGTAACAATAATAATAAAATACAAATACTTACATATTATTATAGTAGGTAGTGATATATTGATAAAACATATTAATTATTTTTATTATTTAGAAATTATTACTATTTAGTGATTATTTTGAAGAAAAGTACTTACTTTGGATGTTCCGACCCATGAATCTAAGCAGACTGCTAGATCAGTGGTAAATTCTTCTAAAAGTTGTAATCTCTCACTGGATACAGCAGGTAAAACTAAATTAGTACCAACAACCTGAACTGCAGCTGATACAACTATGTCTCTACAGTATCCTCTCTGGGTATCTTTTCCTTTTATCATCCTTCGAACAACGTCTCCGGGCATTAATGATCTATCTGCGAGCCCAACCTAGATTCATAACATTAATTTGTATGGACACAGAAAATATAAACTTCCTTATATTTATTATATGGTCAGTTAAATATGTACATAAATAAAACTATAAATTATTGTATGCAGCTGTAACATACTAAATTAAAAAATTATATGAACAACACATGTTTTAAAACATATACTTACTGATGGAGAAATGACCCTCTCTATTCCTGAAGGGTGCCAGACTACGCGAATTTCACCCTTTTTTACCGGAGAATCGTCATCAGTATCTTCTTCACTAGAGTTGGCTTCGAAATTTTCCATGACAAGACCAAATACAACTTGACCTCTTTTGTTAATTTTGAATACCTCATCTTCATAAAAATATTGAAATTCTGTTGGAGAACCAGGATTTTGACCCGCCATGTTGACGGGAATTTTAAAACAAATTCACTCAAATTCACTTCTCACTTGTTTTTTGGGTACCCTTTTGATCTGACAGCTGACTTTTTAAAATGCGCTTGCGCCGCCTTTACGTTTGAAAGGCCATCTGTACGTAGAAACTCTGAACTATGAAAATTTTGAACAATTTATTTTCATTATTTCAATTTTTGTATAAAATATGTCTAGAAATTATTGCTTAACTATTTGTCAATTTAATAAACTTTTTTACAACAGACAATGTATTTATAAATATTTTGAAATAGTTTGAACCAGGGAAAACTATTCCTTATTTGACAGATTACTCTACGTGACTCAATGCGAAGGAAAAGGACAGCTAAATGTTTAGGTAAATGGGATCAATATTTCTTATCAGAAAGAAAAGTTCGTGCCATCGTTCACGACGCATTTTACTGTAAATTGATTGTTTTTATTAATATTGATATCACATGATCGTAAAGAAGTGTAATGTGTTTTTAAAAGCTATAAAAACATAACATCAAAATAATGCCTATCAGCAATATTTTTCGCCGCGCTTCCCACTACATACTTGGAGGTGAAACCGAAAGCAAACATTTGGACGAATATGCAGACAATGAAATATTATTTTGTAAGAACAACGTTTGTGTTCATCCTCCAACATTTGTTCGACAAGAATTTGACATAATACACTATCCGGGATATCTCACGGTGAATACAAAAATATTTACCGACCAACATAACAATGTCAAGAGACCGACGCTGTTTTTAAATTGGATTCCTAATTCCACATTAAAAAGATGTCCATCTGCTATAGAAAATTATAATTCTTCTGAAAAGGAAGATTGTAGAACTGATGAGAAGTATATGGATATAAAGTATGGTGACTGTATAAAATGTCATTCACACACAGAACATAAGAAAAACCTTATCAATGATTCCACTGCAAATGCATTTTCTGATAATTCAGAGTCTGTGAGTATAAGTTCTAATTCTGATAAATTTAGCATAAATTCTGCCGAAACTCAACAACACCTACATTCCAGAGATGAATATAGTTTAGATTCAAATCGCCGAGAAGATTTGACTCAAAATGAAGAAACTAAAGAAATGAATGACCTGGATTTAGAAATAAGACCACTTATTCCTGAAGATAATAAAATAAACAATACGCCTGTCATAGAGAAGTGTATTCGATCACAATCAATGACATCAGTCAACATAACAATAGCTAACCCAACTATCGAAAATATGGAACTAACTCCGGATGGACCCATGTCAGATAGATTTTGCCGATCTTTATCATTGAGTTCCTGCGATGACAACAATCCCAATTGGATGTCCACGCCGGAATTTTTGGCTCTTAAACACAATTTGACATTTCCAGAAAGTGTTACGGCATCACCTGTGGTTCACAGAAAATCTCCACCTAAATGTCGAAGGTAAAAGTTACTCTTTTTTACACACTTTTAATTAACTTCACATGTTTGTCCGTACTGGGATATTGCAATCGATTTTTTTTTCAATTTCCCGACCAATTATTTTGATAACATTGAATATTTTTTTTTATATTTCATACAATATAAATAATAATGCTATACTTATTGCATAAAACCAGGAGTAATTTTATGAATTTCTTTTGGCCCTAACATGAACGTGAATAATACTTTGAAAAGGGTGCCTTCATTTTTTTCTTGTTTCAACATCAGTTGTGTCTGTACTTGTAATAAGAAGTTATCTTTCAAACAAATCAAATACCAATGTATAGATTCAACCAGTTTATCTATCAAATCCTCTTATTTTATTTTATATTAATTCTCGGGCAACTAACAGGTAGGTACTATGTTAAATATATAAATTTAACATGCACCCAATAACAATTTGCCACATTCTGGAGACTTAAATATTAATCGTCTCACAGATCCAGACTGAAAACGCAATTAAAAATTGTGTCTCCACCGGGAACCGAACCCGGAATCCATGGGTCAGCAGTCAGATACCTAACCAACTGAGCCACGAAGGCCGACATATTGAATATACGTGTCTAACTGCAATTATTATCCAATTTCCGAATCATTCAAGATTTTTCCCTCATCTGCATATTAATAAAGTGGATCTCGTTAGTCCAACTGTCGATTTTTCGAGATAATTTAGTTCTCTTAACATATCGACATGATATCAAGCCATGATACGCGAGATTTGTATAACCAGGTCTATACATTATCCATGTTTTTTTTCAACTTTGAAGTTTTTGTTCCTATCGTCTATTAAACCGGAAATATTTTAAAAATAAATAAAAAACAACGAAATAATAAGTACATATGTGTAAGTATATATTGGAAACACGTTAGTATAGATCAGTGATTCCCAAAGTGGTCCAGGTGGATTCCCCATGAGTCCTGCACGGGAGACTAGAAAGGGGTCTACGTTGGCGTGAAATAAAAATGGGGGTTCACAAGCTGTAGGTATGTGAGGGTCCACGAAAATTTATCTGGTTTCGATAGTAAAGAATAAAAATTTTGGCTTGGCTTTACCTATCAATGTAGGCAGATAGTAGGTACCTACACTTCTTTTCTTTTTCTTAAAGTAGGTACCTACACTACTTTAAAAAAAAATATGGGAACAAAAATCCAAATTTTTGGTGTTTTTTTGACAGGCTGTATTTCGGTGAAAAATGGTCGTATTGAGACTTATAAAAATACATTTTGAAGCTTTAAGATTCTTATTTTCAGATTTATTTTTGGCTAAATATTTTAGGAATTACGGTTCTCATGCAATCTTAACATCTAACGAGAACAAATAATTTTGCAAATTATAAAAGTTTGGGAACCTCTGGTATACATGGTCAACCCGAAATAATAATTAGTATGTGTAGGTATATATTGGAAACACGTTAGGTAGTACCTATGGATGGTTAACCCGAAATAATAATTAGTATGTGGAGGTATATATTGGAAATACGTTAGGTAGTACCTATGGATGGTTAACCCGAAATAATAATTAGTAGGTATGTGTAGGTATATATTGGAAACACGTTAGGTAGTACCTATGGATGGTTAACCCGAAATAATAATTAGTAGGTATGTGTAGGTATATATTGGAAACACGTTAGGTAGTACCTATGGATGGTTAACCCGAAATAATAATTAGTATGTGGAGGTATATATTGGAAACACGTTAGGTAGTACCTATGGATGGTTAACCCGAAATAATAATTAGTATGTGGAGGTATATATTGGAAACACGTTAGGTAGTACCTATGGATGGTTAACCCGAAATAATAATTAGTATGTGGAGGTATATATTGGAAATACGTTAGGTAGTACCTATGGATGGTTAACCCGAAATAATAATTAGTAGGTATGTGTAGGTATATATTGGAAACACGTTAGGTAGTACCTATGGATGGTTAACCCGAAATAATAATTAGTAGGTATGTGTAGGTATATATTGGAAACACGTTAGGTAGTACCTATGGATGGTTAACCCGAAATAATAATTAGTATGTGGAGGTATATATTGGAAACACGTTAGGTAGTACCTATGGATGGTTAACCCGAAATAATAATTAGTATGTGGAGGTATATATTGGAAATACGTTAGGTAGTACCTATGGATGGTTAACCCGAAATAATAATTAGTAGGTATGTGTAGGTATATATTGGAAACACGTTAGGTAGTACCTATGGATGGTTAACCCGAAATAATAATTAGTAGGTATGTGTAGGTATATATTGGAAACACGTTAGGTAGTACCTATGGATGGTTAACCCGAAATAATAATTAGTATGTGGAGGTATATATTGGAAACACGTTAGGTAGTACCTATGGATGGTCAATCCGAAATAATAATTAGTATGTGTAGGAGTGTAGGTATATATTGAAAACCCAACCCAAAAAATGATGGGTAAACCCGAAATCGTCGAAACTTAAACATTAATAAAATTAAGATCAACATATAATTATATATTAAAAATCTAATAAATAATTTTATCGCTTGGCTGTCGGAATATACTTATGTAGGTATTATTCTCGTAGGCGACAAAGCATATAAAATTTTTCATTATTTTCTATTGTACCTACATTGTCGCTCGTAGTAGGTATAATAGGTACCTATCTACTCGTGTGATGATATCACGATTATATTATTATCAAGATAGGAAATGAATATTTACATTGATTATTTAAACGATTATTGATTTTTCGCAATCGCAATTTATTACTCTTATTGTTGGTATTAAATGGTAATGGACTTGCACCCTTGTTCTTGGATCAAGACCAAGACTGTAAGACTTTTTTGCTCATCACTATTGAGCGCACATGTTTTAGAGATACAGGGATAAATATAGGGTTTTTTTTAAGATGTCGCGAATTAATGATCTGAACTATATTATGACCATAGGATACAATACAAATATATTGGCTCCAGCCCCACCAAACCCCATTAACAAGCGCAATACAATACTAATGTATTGGCTACAACCCCACCAAACCCCGTTAACAAGCGCAATACAATACAAATGTATTGGCTCCAACCCCGTTAACAGGCGCATAGTAAATTATAAGCAGGTTAGGTACGTTTGGAAAAAGACGTTTCTGACAATTTTTTGGAAATAATCTTTGTGTGCGAATCCCATTTTAAAAACTTATCTATAACTATTCCTAAATATTTCATTACAGTTGGACATATCATTATCCTCTTCTAGCTTTGGACACAGACAATTAAGTGATATATTACTTTGAAATTTATGAATTGTGATGTTGTATGACTCTGTCGGCTGACCCATTTCAGTTTAACATACACATGTAGGTACCTACTTTGTTTTCCCTGTATTCAAAGTTAGTTAGTTTGCATATAACCAATCTTGTATTAGGTATATTATTTATTCATTCCATCTTCAGCTTTTTTATGCACATCCTTTCACGGTTTCCCAGAGAATAATATCACAGTATCTCGCAGAATCTAATGCGTGGCGCACTAAATTTAAAAGGCCCTCTTTCCTTTTGAAATGGGTCATCAATATAAGTATTATTCTGAATTCGTAAATAATATGTCACTTTACGAAATATAATTTTGTTATAGTTTTGAGCATATGCTGCACCACTTGAACCTATTTTGGATCTATTATAGATTCTTTTCTTCAATATTTAGAGGTACTCCAAACTCCTGATATTACGCAATATGTAAAACAAATGTGTAAACATTACTAAGCTGAATTTCGCAGTCTCCTACCCCACTCCATAGAGAACGTTTTAGAACTTGTAGCTCATTTCATCCCCGGAGCGGCTGCTCATCGGACAAAAAAAATAAACTACCATCAAGCATATTTCATACCACTACCACTAAGAGTCCAACCACAAACGTGGAGGCCCGTCAGTCATGGCTAGGGTCTCCTAACCCAGCAGTGTTCGGTAACACGTAACTCGACAGCAAACAGGGCTCCTCCACCCCTTAGTACTTATATATCCAAACAATAAATTATAGGAGTTTATTATTTGTCAATATTTCGAATAATGTACAGTTAGCGGCAAACAACTTGAGCATGTCACTTGAGGTGCGCAGAACACAAATTTGTGTTTGTTTGCTTAGTTGGCATAATGTGCAAACAACAACCTTCACGAAGAAAATACTCAAGTAACTTTTAAACTGACTTCAAAAAAAGAGGAAGTTATCAATTCAATTAAACATGAATTTTATAATTTTTCCATATTGACAAATTCATTTTTAATACAGTCACAAATTCACCCAATCAAAACTAAAAATGTTCCTTTCTTAAATTAACAAGAACCTATTTAATTGACGCACATAATTTTTTATTCACAGATTTTCTGTGGATTTGAGTCAAATGCGCTCTCTACGCATGTTCTTCAGCGATGAAAGCTGCACTTGCGGTCAGCTGGTGGTGGCTTCACGAGAGTCACAGTACAAAATCTTGCACTTTCATCACGGAGGGCTGGACCGTCTGGCTCAAGTGCTACATCAGTGGCACTCATTACTACACAATATAAGACTCACACCAGGTATGTATGCTATTCATAGCTATTCATATTTTGTCATAATGATAATTATGACAAAATATGAACCACGGAGATGAAGACTCTACGGCCCATCGCAGGAGTAACCCTCCGTGATCAAATGAGGAGCTCCGAAATAAGGAAAATTTGTGATGTTGAGGACGTGGTACGATGGGGTAGAACAAGAAGACGTTTCTGGAGAGACCACGTGGGGAGAGCAAGCTCAGACCGAGTAGTGAGGATATCAGCTGATGAACATCCTACAGGTAGCAGACCTCCAGGAAGACCACCCAAACGATGGAGGGACAGCTGGACGTCCTCCTCCCAGGAGCAGGTGCCGAGAACTACAGGACATAGTCCTAGCTGACGAAGAAGAAGAAGAAGATAATTATCATCATAAGCTCAACAGCCCTGGGTGGGCCTTGGCTGAATCCAAGAGTCTCCTCCATTCCCGTCTATCCATTGCCATCGTTCTCTGTTTCTAATACATGCTGCAGATGCATCCGCATCGACACGTCATAATAATATAATGTGTTAAAAATAATTTATCAAGCATCTAATAATAATTTTACACTTTTTCGAAACTAATCGTTCTTAACACTTACATCAAGAAATATCACAGAATATCAATTTCTTCATAGTAAGTTTTTGTTCAACAAAATAATTACAGCATCAAAACTTAATATATGTTGAAAACCAAATGATGAGTCTCTTCTGCTGCTCCAATAGCAATTACATCCGAGGAACAGGAAGGGGGGAGGGGGGGTTACTATTGAATTTAATGACCAGTTAACCAAAAATTATATTCACCCACTATACTTCTATGATCCTATTTCTTGGTTTTCTTATTTAATTTAGTGTTTAATTTCAGGTTCAGAAGAACCAAATTTACCATATCGTCACTTCATGGTTTGTCGACCTGAAGTTCAAAAATCTGAACTTCACCCAGAAGAAGGAAATGTTATCAAAATTACTACAGAGATGTTTTTTAGCACACTTTTAAATTCTGAAGGTCAACTTGAAGATGATTTAACTCTTAGAAAAGGAGTTTTCTTTGGTGGACTGGAAAAAGATTTGCGGTCATTTGTATGGCCATTTTTATTACATTGCTATCCCAATAACTCTACATACAGAGAAAGAGCTGCTTTTGCTGAAATACGTAGAAAAGAATACCATGAATATAATAGAAAACGAGTAGAAGGTATGACTCCTGAAGAAGAAGCATATTTTTGGAAAAATGTTCAGTGTGTTGTTGAGAAGGATGTGGTTAGAACAGACAGGGGTAATCCCTATTATGCTGGAGATGATAACCCTAATATAGAAATAATGAAAAATATTTTATTGAATTATGCTATCTTCAATCCAAGACTAGGGTAAGTTTATTTTGTTTTCTTTCACACAAAAAAGTATTTGCATTTTCAAGAAAAAAATATTATATAAATGACATTAAATGTTACAGTTTGCAACATATATATTTTTTGTTATAATCAGGTATACCCAAGGAATGAGTGATCTATTAGCACCAGTTTTGTGTGAAATAAATGATGAATCTGATACATTCTGGTGCTTTGTTGGATTGATGCAAAGGACTATATTTGTTTGTACACCAACTGATAATGATATGGATATAAATTTGGTAAATTTCTTATTTCCAAACTATGAATACAATGATTTTATATAATATTATTATTACCTCTAATAAATTATTTTGTACAATGAAAATGTTTAGTGCAAAGATTATTTAATTTGTGCTTTATTTTTATTTTAGAGTTATCTTCGAGAGTTGATTCGTGTGATGGTTCCTCATTTTTATAACCATTTAAAAAAGCATACAGATGCGTTAGAACTTCTCTTCTGTCATAGGTGGATTTTGTTGTAAGTAAATATTATTTATTTTAGTTTTACTACTTGAGGAACACTTTTAAAAGCTTTTACCAATATTTCAAATTTACTGATAAATTTGAAATATTGATAAATGCAATATTTTTATAAATTTTTAATAGAAAAAGATTGCATCTTCCATAAACGTTTGTTTTTTAATTATTGGTAGCATTTTTAATTGATTAAATAAAATAAAATACAACTTTGTGTACACCACTGAAATTTTTAATTTTATTCAATAGAATAAAATCCCATATTTGAATTGTAAATTAGCTACAAACCACTTGTTTTTGTGAGTCACTTCGCGACATGTTTCAGAAGCGCTGTCCTTTCATAGACCGCAGTGTCGAGACCCGAGTCTCAAAGTCTCCGAGACCCGAAATGACTCACAAAAACAAGTGGTTTATAGCTAATTTATAATTCAAATATGGTTAATATTAACTACCATAAAATGATATTAAAATGAGAATAAAATCGCTCTAAATGTTACGGGAATAAAGTTCCCTTATTCAGGAGGAGACAAAATATACTAAATTATATAAACAATTTACAGAAATAATTTATAGGCATAAATTCTTGTGATCTGCAAATAGAATCATTAACGGACTCTCTTAAAAACATAATAGTGAACATGCAAGAGCATAAAATTAACATGTACACCAACCTAACCAACAGGTTTCCTTGTTATAAAGCCAAGTTTCTTATATTATAATTTTTATTCCTGTTAAGATTATTAGAAAATTAAAAACAAATGTTTTATTTAAAACAATTGAATACAACTTATAATTATTACTAAAAGCAGAGATGTATCTTGAAAAATGTTAAAAAATTATTTATTGGATGATAATAGAATTTCAATAATACTTATTAAGAATTTAAGTATAATTATAAATATTTGTATATTGAAAAAAAAAAAGTATTGTATTATCTCCGTTTGTATTGAATCATGCTTAAATCTTAACTTTCAGATGTTTCAAAAGAGAATTTACAGAAGCTGTAGCACTTCGCATGTGGGAAGCCTGTTGGGCTAATTACCTAACTGATTACTTTCATCTCTTCTTGTGCTTAGCCATCATAGCTGTATATGCAGATGATGTTATAGCTCAAGATCTTCGAACGGATGAAATGCTACTATACTTCAGCTCTTTAGGTAAAACTCTCAAGTCAATTTTTAAAAACTTAATCTTAGCAAAATGTTTAACAGGATAATATAATTTATCTACATAAATATTAATTTCTAGCAATGTACATGGATGGACAACTGATTCTTCGCAAAGCTCGAGGATTGCTTCATCAATACAGACAATTATTAAAGATTCCTTGTTCGTTAGCAAATTTGTGTCAACGGTGTGGTCCAGGTATTTGGGATTCAACACATCATCCGAGTATTGAATGTATTGGTCATGAAGATGGTATACTATGTGAATATAATGTGCAGTAATTTAAAAAAAAATAAAGCTTTTCTTGTCAACTTTATTTATTTGTCATTGTAAATTAGTAAATATTTTTAGTAAAAACATCTACATTTTGGGACTGTTATTTTTAAGGTATTATTTCAAACTTGTATATTAAAAAAGTTATCATACAAATGATAATAGTATTGACTGCTGTGAATAACATTTTTTGTTGCTTTGAATCATAATTCTGCATAGAGTAAAATGAACATTAGTACAGTTTGTCTAAATCAAAAGAGTTCTTATTCCGCAGCAAAGGCATTCCAGTATACTGGATGTTATCAATTCAAAGATTCCTGTATTATTTTCTGTAGCATAAACATTGTGTTAATTGCCTGATCATTCAGTGCATGCAGTTTTTAGAAAAAAAAACAACATAGATCATGAGTCAATGAGTCCTGTAAAGTTTGATTGTTGTGTATTATTTGACAGTTTAAAACAAATTTTACATAATAAACATAGAAAAGCCAAATTAGTAAATCTAAATACATTTTTGCAACACGGAAAAAATGTATTATAGTGTGTATGACATTATTATTTAATTTGTATTTTATAAATAATAAGATATTTTTTAGTGTCATTTTAACTTTTTTTTTTAAATCCCCCGTTTATCGCAGAATTTTGCCTATCGCGGCTTTGTCCAGAATGTTTCCCCTGTAATTAAATCTAAGTGTATTGCAAGATTCAAATCCTAATACATTCCATTATTGAATATAATGTCTCTATTTCTATATTATTATCCGATGCATTTTGCATGTCAGTTTGTATGACCCCAAAATAAGATACCTATAGGTATTAAATAAAGTGATCAAGAAAATATTAAGATCCCTTAAATGGGTTTTTATCCTAACCAGTGAAAACATACAGCAAACTCTATTATATTCTTACAAGAAAAAACTGACACACAATTATTATAAACATTTAATTATTTCCATGATTTACATAAGATATTATAAAAAGTGTACATAGTATTAAAATGTTGTATGAATAAAATAAGGATTATAAGCATGCTTTTTGTGAAATATATAAATGTTAATATTGATATTTCTACAGGCAAAAGATGAAGGTTTATTTTTTAGAGTAACCACCTTTTGTAATGCTAAAAAGGATTTAGATTTCAATAAAAATCTTCCTGACGATGGACAGTGCTTCTAAATGTTGTTCTAAATGTTGGATTAGTAAAGATGAGACTACAAAATTCCGGTTACTTTAGAAAATTATACTTCATACAAATGTATATTCTTTCTGGTCTGATAGCTTAGATGTTGTATATGCACATCACAGATAATTTCATTAAACAAATAAAATATTATTCTCAACTTTATCACAATATTGATAGCAATGGTTTTGAGATGAATCATCCAGAATACTCTTCTCTTGATAATATTTAAAATTGTACTATCTATATACTTAGTATTGATTTATGAATTGTTCAATTTGTCAACACATGATTATCTGTGTATGTATAATATTATAAACATAATTAATGGAAATGCTTTTTAGTACCTAATGAATTAGATAGTATCTCATTTAAAGTTGTGCAATTCAAATCGAAGTTGCCAAAAAGTTAATATAGAAAGTACAAAAAATGAAACCATCATGTTCACTTCAAATATTAGAAATTTACTATTTAGAACAATTAAATGCATATGTCTATCAAAGCAAAATATTAAAATATTTGTTGATATGTCTAAAATATATTGTACTGTTAAATTAGTAATGTTGAGATTATCAAAGGGGTACATCTATTTCGCAAAGGTGAATAATATATGCAGCCTTGATGATTATAAAAAATATTTGCAATTGAAATAATAGTAAAAATAAACAAGAGCTATGCTATGATTTTTAAGTTAGGTATATGCAATTATTTCATAGGAAAAACATTTTTTTTCACAGAAAAACTGTTTCATATTTTCAAGATTTTCTATGGATTATAATCATCCTCATAATATAAACTCATAATATATTGTAGCATTGTAAAAAAAACATGATTTTTGTGATATGCAAAAAGGCTGCTGCAATCCAAGATCCTTGTCTATAGTTAAAAAAAATTAATTTAAGAATTATGATGATAATGTATTTTGTAAAATACTGATGTTTCGTGTTGTATGTATGTAAATTGTGTAAAAGTTAAACAAAATTTTCATATTTTTTTATATGTTGCTATTGGGTAAATATTGAATCAATAAATAACCTATATTTTTGATGTACAAAGTCTAAAATGAATGCTTTCTATACCTACGTTGTGCCTCATGTATATTTACATTTTAATTCATTGTCATATCACATTAAATTAAATTAGCAAATAAATTTTTATTTTCTGATTTTAAAATGGATATCCACTCTCTCAACACATAAACTTTATAATTATTAAATAAAATTATTATATTAAGAATCTTTTCTTCTCATTAAATTGGCTTATTGTGTAGGCAGAAATACAGCTTGAAAACCTGGGGGGCAAGTCTGGTCCAACCGGCGAAATCAAAACCCTCACAATTACCCATATCATGGACATAATTATTATATGGAGTTCTATAATATCTTTAGATGTCATATGTAGAACTCCATATGATAATTATATCAACGATATGGGTAATTGTGAGGGTTTTGATTTCGCCGGTTGGACCAGACTTGCCCCCCAGGAGAATTTTAAAATGAATTCAATACAATATTTATTATATTGTATCGGATTATAAACATTTCCTTGCATTATGGTATGTATAAATGATAAATTGATTTGCATTTCCCAGCTGTACATATCCCAGGTTTATCCCAATTTAAATAAAATTACCCATGTGGTAAACCCATGAGGTTTTTGTTTATCATTTTATTAAATGTGTGTACTGAACTCTATTTAGGAATATGTAATGTATCAACACATCAAAGAACTACCAAAGTGGGTCTGTGTTGTTATAAAATAAAATGATATGTTAGCCATTATAAATATCTCAATGGCAATAATACAGGAGTTGCATTTGAATGCTTAAATCCTGATGTCACTATCAAGTTTAAACTGTCTTACACTTTTTACTTGGTAAAATATTGACGAGTTTTATAGAGTTGCACATGATATAGGTACTTATGTATAAGAATTAAATGAACTTTTTTCCCAGTCATAACCGATTTCAGCAGTCAACCTATTTTTAATATTTCAATAAAAATATCGCACAAATGAAATGCCTCAAATACTTTTTTTAAGTTCTCAATTTTGTTGAAACTTTCATTAACCTATTCTAACCTATTTAATTCATAAAAAAATATATGAACTCCTTGAGTCTTGTTTCAACTATGTAATTGTATATAGTGCATATTTATTTACCAGTAAGAATACCATTCACTGACTCAGATAACAAATATGTATGTGTAATATAATATTTAGTACAAAAAAACATTAATTTAGAAATATATATTTATTTAAAATATTGCACTTATAAACTAAATACTATTGACAACTATTATCATCATTAAAATGTCAGTATGTACAATAAAATTAAGATACTTTGAAAGTTTTCAGTCTTATATAATTTTGTCATTCTAAATGTATATTAATTTTAACAAAATTGTGGCAATACAATATTTAGTACTTTTAATGCTTACACATAATAGCCAAACACCATAATAACCATCAATATATTATTTTAATCTACATAATCAAAGATATTACATATTATTTAATGATAATTTTATAAAAAAATGGAAATAGTTAAGAAGAAAGTGTTTTATTTTATTTTATCTTTGGTTATCATTCTTTACCTTGATTTTCAATATTGTATACCAAACTGAATGGATTTGTAAAAAATAAAATTTTATTCAATTTCATTTTGCTGCAAATCTTTTATTGTTTATAATCAACCTTTTTTTTTGCAGAGAAACTTTATAAAATCAAATACAGAAAATGGAAGGCAGTAAGCTTGTTCATATAAAACCAAATTTTAATTGTGATATTTCAACAGTCTATGTAACTAATTATTATTTAAATATATCTACAAAAGACTTTATCAATATAATGAAATAAAAGCACCGTTTTTAGTTATTCCACTAAATTTTTTTATCAAAAAATGCACAAATAAAAATAAAGGTAAAAAAAGCTTTAATAATAATTGAAAATAAACAACATTAGTAGATAAAATGGAAATAGTATATCGTTTTTTTTTTAAATTATGTTATAATCTTTCCTAAAACTAAAATGATCTACTCATACTAGTTGAAATATTTTAGATGTATGGTCATTTTGTCATTTTTTTTACAGTGAACATAAAATAATATATTAGTTATAATAGCCATAAGAAAAATTTGATACATTTTTTTACAGTGAACATAAAATAGAAACATATTAGTTATAATAGCCATAAGAAAAATTTGATACATTTTTTTGCAAGAAATGCAGCGATACAAGAATAATGCAAACCACAGACCACACAATAATAAAAATAGCCCAGAATACATGACGAAAAGGACTTTCATAAGGATTTTTTAGAGTCCTTCCAAATACTAAATCACATTGTTTCCTAGCTGCTAAAACTAAAAATGTTGGAATCAAATATTGAATACCTGTACCTGCATATGAACCAGTGAAGCTTACTAAAATAGTTATGTTTCCTAAAAACATTGTTATTACAATTGGAGGAATTATTGTAATTAGAGGAAAACAAATTCTTCTTAAAAATAAATTATATGAAGATAGTCTAGACATATTTAAAACCATATTTTGAATAGTATTTCTTAAAGTAATGGCTAGAACTGGAAATGTTGTAGTCAATGTAAATACTGGAAATAATTCTAGAAAATAATCAGTCATTTTAAGAAATAAACCTTGGTCACTAGTTGGAATAAAATTTAAAGTATATAAATCTTCTAATCTGGCAAAAGCAAAAACACCAGTCAATGCCAAAAGTAAATAAAACAATGTGATCATTAAGAAATCTAATGATAGGAAAACTCCGAGGGATTTCTTAGATTTAATAGGAGCAATCATACCAGGTATAGAATGATGACACATAAATGAATAAACACATGAACCAAACAATGCTGGAATTCCTCTCATGTCAAAGGCTGGAGGATTTCCTTTAGGTCCACCTTCACTTAGAAGTAAACGAACAGCCAGCGAGATCATTATGATAAAAGCTAAAAGAAAAAATATATAAATTATATGTAGGTATAATTAAATGTATAAAGAACACATTTCTAAGATGGCAAATTCAACTGTTTTCAATATCCCTTTCTATAAGAGGTCCCTTTCTCTTCTCAAACCTTCTCACTTCTACGCACCCACCACCTCTAATCTCTTGAGATTTTGATTTGAATCGTGCGAGATCACCGAGTGAAACCCAGGATAGAGCAAAGTAGAGGAGTAAGACCCGAAAAGCAGACCCCGTCACCACGCGGGAAAATTGCTAGGATCGATGGCACATGGGGTGCGCAGAGCGCAAATTTGTGTTTTTTTGCTTGGTCGGTATATGTGCAAACTGGCCCCCTCCACGACAAAAAATTCCATGACAAAAGGTTATTTGCCAGATACTATATCATAGCATTGAAAACACAAATTGGTATACAACACTTAATATTATTTTTCTAGAAATCCAAAATAAAAACCCTTTACATGTTTCACGAACAAAGTTTCCTTCTGTTTGTATTTTCAATCATTTAATTATTAAAATGCCAATACACAAGTGAAAAATCGTTCATTAAAAAAAAGGGAAATAAATAATATACAAACAATATAATATGAGGGGTGGATCATCCAAAGCAGGGCAGTAGGAGACCTCAATACCTATCAATTCAACCCCCATGTATGTTCAGCAATATTGGGTTGTTGAAAAGTTATTTTACTACATCACTGTAGCTAAACTATTAGGTGTACGATCAAGATTATTTTTTAAAATAGTTCAAAAGTGACAATACCGCTGTGCGTCAGCAGTCAAGATTTAAATTTGATGGCAATACGGTATAGATGTGTAACACTGCGCCGCGCAATTGAGTCAACTCGATTCGCTGAGCCGGGTGTGTTAGCTCACTTTTTCAAAATGGGTTGGCGCAAAGCGCAGTAAGCTCAGGGACCGGGGGAAATTGAAAGGTGTTGAGTTGCTCGCTTTTTAACCGACTTATTTTTGTTTTTTTTTAAATTAAAGAAGGAATGAAAAGTAGAATAATAAAAGTAGTGATATTATACAATACAATACCACTTATATACAATACAATACCTACATATTTTAATTATTTTTTATCCCTTCAGCAATTGCTTAATATTTTACCAAACAGATTGTACCTACTAAAATAAGCCTTAAAAAGGTTTATAACATAATTTGTAATTTATGGTTGGTTGGAAGAAATTGCCATTAGGCAATAAGCCCGCCAGTGTACTAATCATATGTACAAGAAGTTTCAAAATAAATAAATAAATATTATTGTTTTCGGGTGTCCCGTAAGAGTCAGGTAATCAAAAATACAACAGGCAACAATAACATCTCACATAGTTTAGTAATGAGGTTCACCACCCATTCTGAATGTAGTGCATTTTTGGGTGAGACGAGACTGGTGTGTGGGTATACACAGATGTGTTGTGCTCCCTTTTATAAGGCAATGCACACCCGCACACCTTTCGCTGGTTACCCCACATTGTGGGATATGCCGTGATGGTATGAATGAATGAATGAATAATATACCTTTATTAATATTATTAAAAACTATTGATTCTATGCTTTAATAAAATTAAAATTATTTTGCTTTGATTAGTAGCTCAATGAACCGGTGCAGTGCAGTGAGCTACCAAAGTCACTGAGTTGCTTGAAAATGTCACTGACTCGCTGAGTGAAGTCAGCTACCCAACGCAGTTCGCGCGCATTCCACTTAGTTGCACCATGGCACAATTTTGGGTTAACAGAGTGAGCCGGCACAGTGAACTGTGTTTGAGTTACTGAGTTGGCGCAAGGAATTTTGCTGAGTTACCCATGTCTACAATACAGTGAACATCATTTTGCTAACAATGGACCCACATTTTTCCAATTAAACTTATTATGATTTTTTTTAGTTATTATTAATTCATTTTCAATCTTATTATATTCATGATCATCTTCATTTTATTCTATTTATATACAAAAATAATTTAAACAATACCAAATAAATGCATTTTGTAATTATGACGTATAAAATATATCACACTTTTTTATTTTAATGATCACTAGGTGGAATGGTTTTTTATTTAAAATAATTTACTTTAATTTAAATCACAAATGATGTTCGGTTTTCCTAGCCTACCCCAATAGGAATATGGCATGATGGAATATATGTATGTGATCAATGATGAATGTTGATATTATTTGATATTGTCACCCTATAATGTCAAATTTGAACTATTTTAATGTTTAATTAAACTGCTTTTTTTACTTGAATCAATGGTTATGGTAAATCTAAATATTCTATATTCTCATATTTTTATTTTTCAAAGCATAAATATTCATCACAAATTAGTGGGAATCGGCATTTTCAATTATTTATATTTAAATTAATTATGGCAGCTGGAAAATGTGGGATGTTATAAAAAATATCAAGAAAACAGGACAGTTTTCATAGAAAAACAAATTCATATTATTCATAATCAAATTATGAATTGTTTAAAATGATTTTTTTATGAGTGGTAACATTGAAATAAGTGTATGATTACTAAATGACGTATGTGGAATTTGTTCTTTTCACTAAGGCATTCTTGCATTTTCTGCTTTCTTTTATACACAGAAAATGAAAAACAGATTTATCAAAGAAAGAAGTATATTTGTTTGATCATACCAAAATAGCTATTACTTCTCCTTGTTTATCAGCAATAATTAAGTGAATTTTGGCTTCCAAATTGTCAATAAACATTTGCAATAGTTTTCAATTTATTTTTGGATAAAAATTTATTTTGGCTGTAAAAGTAGGTATTCTTTATATCCACAAATTAATAAAAAAAAACTCACCCAGCCATCTCATAACAGTTGTAAACATCTGGAGATATTTTGTTTTTTGTACATTAAAAAATACAAAAGGACCCAAAGTACAAATGAATGTAAACAAAACTAGTCTATAAACTTCCATTCTTGTCAAATTACTTCCCGTGGCAGTGGAATTGAAACAAGGGAGATCAAAAGACGGATCATTTGATGTGATATTATCACGTCCATAAGTACTAAAATACAAATAAAAAATTATGTAGGCATGAAGGTTAGCATTTAAACAAACTATTTCTTAATACAATGTTACTTATGTATGTGTAAAAATAATTTTGTACATTTAAGTAATTCCATATAAACAAATTTATATAATGTGAAGGTGATTACTTTGTTGTGGTGGCACATAATATATCCATATCTGTGTCATAACTGGTTCCAGTGGCGTAGTGCTAAATTAAATATTACCAAAATGCTAATTTTAACTTTTACCTCTCTTACATACTATCCATCTCCCAGATCAATGGATCCTTATCATATTATGACATTACTCCAGCATGCAATCATGAAAATCATATTATATAAGAAATAAAATAGTACATACTAGAGTATTTAATTCCACACCATAACATCAATCCCGCAGATACACGGGATTACAAACTATGTATCACAAATCAAAATGTTTTTTTTTTAATTCATCATGCAGATCCCGCATTACTGATCCTGCAAAATTCATGTAAGATACTGCGTTTTGGGATTAGATTTTCTAGTACATACATACTTAAAATATATAGTAGTTATTATACCGTTAGTTGTAAAGTTTATGGTTTCTGTAAATTACCCATAAAAACTAATATTTTTTTATTTTATAATTACATGTGCGCAGCATGAACATAAGTGTTCCGTTCAAAAGTTTTGAGAAATTATTCAAATTCACGAATTGACATGAATTCCAAATTCAGAGAAAATCTGTTAACTGACAATATAAAAAAAAATAAAACTGGAATGTGATTTCTTGTAATGTAAGGTAATATCCACACAGTAATATACCACAAGTATTCGACTTGAACCGGATAAACAGTGGATTTTCGAACAATACCTTTTCATTCATCTAAAGGCCATATAACCGCAGTTTTCATATAGCGACATTTTGAGTAGACGTTTGTAATGGATCCACGCTTTGCTGTACTTTTATATTGGTATCGAAGATGCCAGCGGCTTCGCCGCTTGCATAACAGAAGTTTATGGGTTCATTCTATACATAAATAAGCAATGCTTACTAACAATTTTGAAAAACTGTATAAAAATCTAAGAAACAATGAAAAACGCTAGTTCAATTGCTATTTGATAAAAAAATCATCGCACTGTGTAACATAGATGGTGAAATACTATGTGCCACTGCACACTGATTATATTAAAGTTCATTCTATTTGCTTGACAAGTCCGATGAGAATTCGATACATGTATTTAGCGGTGAACGTTTTTTGCAGTAAGAATGATATGTGAAAGTCTCTATATACAATGTATTTATGTGCCACTGTTTATTCGGTAATATTTATACAACAAAATAATGTGTAGTACTATGCTGTGTGAGCTCAGTCTAACTTTGAATTCACTTGAACATTGCCAAAACAATATTTTTTTATGAATATGTCCTTGTTTAAAAGTACATATACATTTTCCTACATTCCCTAAATTAAACATAAAAGCTTGAGCTATGTTTAAATGAAATAGGTCGAGGTAGCTAGGGTGAGGTTTGAACTCGCCATCACTGGATTATTAAGCCAGAGAAATGCCTGTTCTACCACTGACTCATCTAAAAAAATAAAAAGTATTTCAAAATTTTAATGATGAATATAATGGTTGATACATAGTGATACAAACCATATTACATCCATTGTTGATTTTGATATTGCCACTGAGTAAATGCTTAAATCACCATATAGATAGACTATCATCAAAATGTAGAATCCCATTCTACCAAGACGACTAAATAACATGGAAGCCATTTCACCAAGTTCCACTTTGGTATCCAAATGATAATATCTCGATGATAAATTTTGAGTCAAAACTCTTTCTTCACCTTCCAACCTTGCATTGTAACTATTGTGTTCTTGATTTAAAGGTGTGTTTTCATTTTCTGACTCATTTGCATCAGCTTGTATTGACTATAAAATAAATACATCAAAGCTATATTATATTAATAAACAATATTATGATAACATTTTAGGTCATCTGATATTGATAACAACATATATGGTAATGACAATTATTCATCTCACAAAGAAATACACAATTTTAGAAATACACATTTATCAGAAATTACCATTGAATTTTTATGACGTCATGTTGGTAATACTGTGAGAGTAAGAAGCAGGGTTCCCTGATATATATCATTTGATATTCTTATGAAATTATATCAATTGATATTTTACTGTCTTCTGAACTAGAAATATAGCAGACTGATGATTACTGACAACACTTAGCAAAAAAATACAATTGAGAAAAAGCAATCTTATGGGAAATTGGGGGATATACCTTTAATAATAAAAATTGGGGATTCCCTTGTTCTCCGACATTTAATAATATTCAATTTCATGGGAATCTCAAAAATATACTACATACATTTTCTTTTACTTTTTTATAGTGTAAATAAACGTCAAAAATAATCAAGCTACCATTATATTATTTTAAGAGTTTTTTTTTATTATATTAACAGTTTGAACTACATACAGTATGAAAATTGCTTCTATTTATTATTTGATATAATATATCCCATATATATCAAATATCGGATATTTTGATATTTATTCGTTGAAATTATTTTTATTAACACTGTGGAAATCCATAATAATTAAGTAAATAAAATTTAACACTTCTTTTACATAGGACAAAGCGGGAGAAGAATTAAAGACAGGGTAGATGAGCATAAAAAAGCAATTAAGAACATCACCTCTAACTCAGAAATGGCAGAGCATTGCAGAGATAACGGACACAAATTTAATATAAAAGATGTCGAAGTACTCCATATTGAAAAGAAAGGGAAAAAACTCGATATTTTAGAAGCCCTGGAAATAAATAAAAGAAAAAATAACCCCAATTTAATAAATATTCAGATTCCTCCAGCAAATTCACCAATATTGAATATTATTAAGAACCAAACGAAACACAAACCTACACCGCTCGCTACCGCTCACCCCCACCAGTTAATTACCCCCGCCATACTCAACCCACCCACACTCGCCAATGGAAGATGACAACACGCACAATAGAATCAGTCACATTTCAGATGCTGAAGATGAACTAGTACAGTTCGAAAACGTTCCATCAAATATAAATGTGAAGTGGAAGAAACAAAGTTTTTTGTTACCAAAATTTTTATTTAAAAATTTTATTTACTTAATTTTGATATTTCTTATAAATATCAGATTTTTGCAAACCCTGGTAAAAAGCATACCTAGACCATTGACCTCTCTATACTATGTAATTATGTCAATAACACATAATAAAAAAATAAAGTGAAAACTGTCTAATTTATGTTTTTTATGCAGTTAATAAGAGATTCGGTGCTTTTGCCTAACAACATTTTTTTTTTTAAACCCATCTAGAGACCTTCTCACGCCGACTCAATAGTAGTCCATTGTGATAATTTGCCTCCTAGATGTCATTCCATAGTCCTATCTCCTGGAAGAACTATAAAATCCTCCTTGTGGATCGGTGTCTCTGATTTGTTTTTGATCAGCAATGTGCAAACCTATTTTCTTTACTCTTGTTTGCATTAGTGGGTCACATTCTGTAAGTAGATGCATCGGTGTTTCATGTTTATCCATGCAGAACCTGCATAGGTACATTTCCGATAAATTCATCGTGCATAGATGTTTATTGAGTCTACAGTGACCAGTTAAGATTCTAGTAAGAATCCTTAGGTTGTTCCTGCTCATTGTTAGGATCCGCTTAGAGTGTGTTGAAGAGAATCCTGAAATGAGTGCTTTTGAATGTCTTTGTCCTGGAGTAGATAACCAGAGTTCAGAGCATTGTCAAGCATTCTTTGGTAAAGTGTTGATTTAACAATACTATTAGCTAGGAGACAGTGAGGCTCCGGCCCATAGGTAGCTGTGTCCGCTCCCCTATTTGCCAGAGCATCAGCCTCCTCGTTACTTTTATAATTGGAGTGTCCAGGTACCCATCTTAATATGATTTTGTTACCATAGTTTACTGATAAAGTCTTCAGCGCTTCAATGCAGTCTAATACTGTTGTATTTTGTTTAGATTTGCTTGGATTTCTAAATTTGTGTTTAGTTTATTTCCACTTGTTAGTCTTATAATACCTTCCTTTGCCATTTTTTCAAGGTATAAATGGAGAGGTGGTAGACTAATCATGGCCTCTAGAGAAGCGGTGGGAGTTGTGTGTAAGGCTCCCGTAATGAGCAAGCAGGCTAATCTTTGTAAACATTTAAGTTTATCTACACAGCCTCTTTGTTGTAGTTTGTCATTCCAAACTGTTACAGCATAAGATACTATGGGTCTTATTATTGTAGTGTATGACCACAGAGCTTGTTGGGGTTTTAGTCCCCAATTATTCCCTATGAGTCTATGGCAAGTCCATAATGCTTTGATTGCTTTTTGAGCAACTTTTTCTACATGTTGTGTCCATGTTAATTTACTATCCAATGTTATACCTAGATATTTTACTTCGTTAGAGAAGTCCAGTTTTTTTCCAAAGAATATTGGAGGTGAGAGTTTATTCAACTTTCTTTTCCTAGTGAAAGGTACAACAGTTGTTTTATTTGCATTAACTCTTTTAGTCCATTATCTTTGCACCATTTTTCAACTATTTTTAGTGCATTTTGTAACAGATCAGAGATTGTTTCACATTCTTTCCCTCTGATTGTAATGACTATGTCATCTGCATAGCTTTGTGTATTATATCCACATTCGTTCAGTGTGCATACTAGGCCATCCACAGCCAGCGTCCACAGGAGTGGTGATAAGACTCCACCCTGCGGACACCCCCTGTTTGTTTTAGCCTTAGTAGTCTCGTCCACCAGATTAGTTATGATGTATCTATTGGATAACATGTTGTCAATCCATTTTATTATAGTGTTGTCTACACATTTCTGTCTTAGTCCACTAATTAGTACGCTTGTTGGTACACACAGAGTAATTTCTCCGCTATCTAGGGATTTTCTTATATTTCCTACGATTTCAATAAGAGCTGTTTCAGTAGATTTGCCCTCTTGATAAGCATGTTGCTTTAGATGAATAGGATGCAATGTTATTACATTGCTCACTATGTATCTATGTAAAATCTTTTTTAGCATGAATGAAGATAGACTAATTGGTCTATAAGCTTTTGGAGTCTTGTAACTTTCTTTACCTGGTTTTGGTATATAGGTTACTTTGACTGTTCTCCAGCCTTGTGGAACATAGCCCCATGCAAGACTGGATCTGAATATTTTCAGCAGTGTCGGCATGATTTTTTCTATACCGTTCTGTAGAAGAGCAGGGAATATGTTATCATTTCCACTGCTTTTATAAGGCTCAAAAGAGTTGATAGCCCATTTGATTTGATTAGGCCTGAAGATTTTTGATGCTAATCTCCAGTCATTTAGACTTGGTTTGTCGCATCCTGGAGGCTTAGTGATGGTTTCCTTCACCGTTTCGCATCCAGGAAAATGTGTTTTAGCTAATAGCTCAAGTGTTTCCTTGCATGTTGCAGTATAATTGCCATCTTCTTTTGTTAGGAGACCTATATTAGGTTCCTTCCTCCTGGCAAGGATTTTATTAATCCTTGCCTAACAACATTACGGGTCGGCTTGATTTTGTGGCCGAATTAAACACCCAGTTACGTAGTATAGAAATCAATGGGATAAGAAGTAACATGGTGTCGCATTGTTAAAAAGATGTAAACATATGATGTAATTTATATAAAAATATCTAATGTACATTATTATATGATAATAAAGCAATGGGCTACTTGCACATTTTTTGCTCCAATCTTTAATAATATTATTAGGAAGTCACCTGGTTTTTTCACTGACAACAAATATGACAAAAGGAGGCAACATAACGACACAAAAATAGATTTGATTTGGTTTTATCTGTAATTAATCAGTATACTAGTTGTCCTGACGAAGAGAACATGGTTTTCGAAACATGTTGACATTAGTCAATAAAGTGGTTTATTCGAAGTGAATTTATTATTTACAAATTTATGTGTATACTTCCAAATTTTTTGAATTTAGTTACAGTAACATTGTTTCATAAAATTTGTATGGCAGAATACATAATAACTATGGGGAAATTAATAGTGAGATAGGTACTTAATATTCATACATACATATATACATATCATCAAGCTGTTTACATATTCGGGGTAGGAAAAAAGAACTGACCTACACACTATCCTATCATGACATACCTTCATGTTTTGTATAGAATACAAAATATCTTAGGATATTCAATAATTAGACTATAACAGTGTTATTTATAAAAAAAACTTGGTTCAATTGAACCCGATTAGAATATTTGAATTTCAGAATAAGACTTTGAACCGGGCTCAATTGAGCCAAGTTTTTTTTTATAAATAACACTGTAAGGGTTTATATTTTGGAATGTATTCTTCAACTATACATACTATCACCATCAACATTCATCTGAGCCAAAGGTCCCGGGTTCGATTCCCGGTGAAGACACAGTTTTTAATTGTGTTTTCAGTCTGGATCTGTGAGAAGTTTAATATCGTAAGTCTCCAGAATTTGGCAACTTGTTATTGGGTGTACCTGTTAGTTGCCCGAGAAGCAATATTAAATAAATAAACAAACAGTTGGATCTCATGTGTTACATGCGACTAGTTTGTTAGGAAACTTATTTATTGAGTTACACAGTACAGTTCATTTAAAATTTACATGACATTAAACATAGAAAAGAATGGAAAAACATCTCCATCATAGTATATAATATACAAAAGACTATAATTATAAAAGTAGACAACCCGCTCAATAATGGGGGTGATTTGTTTTGAAATGAAAATGATGTTTTATTTATGATTCATGAGATAATATGATAACAAATTGAAATTGTTTAGGAAAATGAAATCTACATATTTTGATGGTTATGATTGGACTATTATTAAATAAATAATATGACATATGGATATGTCAACATTCTAATAAAGTGTCTGCACTAAAGATAGTGATATTCATAGATAGGTAAATGGAACAAACATGTGTTTTGACATGCACGATTCCATATAAGGGTTAGTTTTACATACTGAGTAAAACACTAACATGAAGATAATGTATTATTATATTAACTCAATATAATTTTACGCTTCTTCCTTGATAAACTAAATAGAGATTAAAGTAACCATAATTGTTTTCCACTTACCCTATTGCGAGGAATATCAACATTTCTCCATTTAATCAAAGCATTTGCACATGCCATGCATTCTACAACATATGTTGCAGTTATGAAGCTAACAAATGCCAAAAACAATATGGAGATTGTCCCCAGAAGCCATCCAGCCTTGGCAAAAGCTGCTGGAAGAGTTAACGCTCCAGTTCCAACAATTATATTAAATATAAATACGAGACCAACCTAAAACAATGCATATCAAGTCATTTATAATCAATAAATATCTAGAAAAATTTGAACTATTGAATTAAAAAGATTTTAAATAAAAAACCAAATTATGAGATAAACGTCATTGGTCTTACTTACTATTTACCATTTAAATTTAATCTGACACTTACCTAGTTTCTTGTATGGCTGAAACTGCCTAAGGGTGAGATTGTAATTAAGTTTTAAATAGTAAGAAAGGCTTCATATGTTTTCAATGTGTTTCTTTTGACTTAATGTCTAATTATTAATAATGCAACATCATTCTGACGTGACCTCTTCTGTTTGCATTTTTTTTTTTTTAATTTGCCGCCAAATCACCAGGCACCATAGACAGCAACTCACTCTTTCACTCTTTTCAAAGACCATTGCCTTTGATTTGCTGGCATTCATCCTCAGTTTGTTCTCTATGCATCCTTCATATACCATACTCACAAGATACTGTAACTCTTCCATACTTTCTGCTAACAGAACTTATTCGCCTGCATATACAGTGCTCAATTTTAGACCTCGCTTTCGCCCGTAAGGGCTCTTATGTAGAAATCAATTTACGGGTTGAAGAGCCATTGAGACAGTACGCACCCTTATCTAACGCCATTATTTATAGAGAACCACGTTGTCATATCTTGTTAACACATGCTTCGCTGTCATGCAGTGACTTTTGTTTGCTTCTGTGGGTATTAGAGCACCAACTGGTTAACAGAACAATTCTTGTTATCACTAAGTAGTGATCTGTCTCAAGCTCCGCGCCTCTATACACTCTAGTGTCTACTGTCGCTTCCCTTAGTGCAGCACCAACACATACATAATCTATTATCGACCTTTCATTCCCTCTTTCCCATGTATACTGATGAACTTTATTTGTGGCTGAATACTGAATTCGCCACAAATAAATTCCCTTCCGTGCACACTTCCAGTAGTCTCTTTCTATTATTATCATTCACTCTAATATCACCACGGGGTCCAAGAATAGACTCATAATCTTTCCTACGGACACCCACCCATCCGTTTAGATCTCCAGCCAGAATCACTCTTTCGTTATGCTTAGTCTCGTTCATTATTTCGGTCATACTGTTCCAAAAATGATCCTTTTCACTGTCGGAGTTCCCAGGCACATACCCTACTATTAGGAATACATTTTCAATTCCGATCTTCAGCCTTACCCACATCAGTCTAGACCTCTCGAGCTTGTACTCTTTCATACATTTCCCCATACGTTTTGCAATTATTTATATTGATTTACATTAATCGTTGTGACTCCCAACTTTATTTTGCCAATAATAGTTTAAATTTTGATATATGTGACATAACCCATATCCAATACAGCCAGACGACTTGCACCAGCCATTTTTGGTGAAAGTTTTTATTTGAATTTTGACTTTTAAAGAGAGCATAACCTCCACATTTCCAGAGGAGGTTATCAATTCAAACAAACATTTCCTATCTACCAATCATGTGGCTTATCTTGTAAAATTTTATGTGAATTAATAAATAATTTGTTATAATATGATTTTAAAAAATGCATTAATACATTTTGATAGACATAATAACAACGTAACATTACACAAAATTTATAGATAAAATAAGATCGTTTATTACAAAAATTGGTAATTGTTTACAAGTGCTGTCCCTCGCCGATCGCAACATTTTTTATATCAATAGGTAAACGCGTTTATTTCGCTGTCACGCTTTGAAAAATTATAAAAAATAAAATAAAATTGCGAGAAATGTATGAAAGAATCCATAATAAAAATGGCTGGTTTCCAGACTCTTCTCAAGTTTCCTAAATTCACCACCAGACTTGAACACTAGCGTAATACAATTATGTTACAACATGATTACATTAAAATTATACTCACATTTTCAATTCTTGAAAAATTTATGAGTCATTTTGATAATTAATGCAACTGGATGATGCGAGTCACAATGATAACTATATACAAACCTAACCAACCTATTCTTACCAAAAGTTTGGTGTGAATAGGTTGGTTAAGCCGGGTATCGATTACGCGCTCCTGGAGCGTGCGCTGTGAATGAGCGCGCCGGCCGTGCGCTCTGCGGAGCGTGCTCCAAATTTTGAAGGCAACTTATCTGTGCGCTCCTGCCGTGCGAGGCAGCTGTTCCAGTATTTATTCGTTCACCATGGACATTGGTTGTGTACGAGCAGCTGCCGCTTTCATAATTATTCACAATATAATGCACAAGAAAAAACATAAACGAAACGTACGCTGGTGGATGAAAAAAAATGATCAAAATAGAGTGCAGTGTGGAGTGTGACTCATGAGAGATTATTTCCTTATTTCCCTCCATGAGTCCGTTCTGAGTGCTTTATTATGATAGAAACAACTTTTGCTATTCCATAGTAGTTCTTTGGTACCATATAATTGAATTAATTTACGGCAACTTTGGTTATCCATCTTGAAACGCAACGAACACTCAAGTATGAATGTATCCATCCCAACCGGCGCGCGTGCCAAGACTTAGCTTCCTTTGGAACGCGGCAAAAAACCGACCGAAGATGGAACTCCCCGTTCCACGTTCGCGCGTTCCAACGAACACTTTGGCGTGCGTTCAAAGTCGGTATCAACTTCGCGCGCCAATGTTCGACCTCTTTGAGTGCATAATCGATACCCGGCTTTAGATAAGTATGTAGTTATTATTGCGACTCACGTGAGCGAGTTACATCATATATTCATTCATTCATTCATACCATCACGGCATATCCCACAATGTAGGGTAACCAGCGAAAGGTGTGCGGGTGTGCATTGCCTTATAAAAGGGAGCACAACACATCTGTGTATATCCACACACCAGTCTCGTCTCACCCAAAAATGCACTACATTCAGAATGGGTGGTGAACCTCATTACTAAACTATGTGAGATGTTATTGTTGCCTGTTGTATTTTTGATCACCTGACTCTTACGGGACACCCGAAAACAATAATATTTATTTATTTTGAAACTTCTTGTACATATGATTAGTACACTGGCGGGCTTATTGCCTAGTGGCAATTTCTTCCAACCAACCAGAGTAAATGTTAAATATACAAAACAATATGTACTATGGCAATAAGTTAATCACATTACAAAATAAAAAAAAAGGATATCAGAAGAAAAGTAAAAAAAAAAAAAAAGAAGATAGCATATAAGAACAATTCATAGCAATGATAGGAAAACTAAAGGATAAGGAAAGGAAGAAGAGAGGAAGATGTAATTAGTTGTTGTCAGATAAATATTTTTGCTTTAGCCTTTTCTTGAAGATGTTTATTGAGATAGACGACGTAATATCAGGACTTAGGCTATTCCATAGTCTAGCTGAATGTACTTCAAATGAAGAGCTATAAAATTCAGAACTATGAATAGGGATAGATAGTAAAGCACGTTCAGCAAATCGAAGTGGACGCCCGTGGCTTGAAAGATAAGTGAATTTATCTTTGAGATACTGAGATAAATTTGGATTTAAAAGGGACATTGTATAGTAATGACAATATATGTATATTACGTCGTTGTCGTATCTTGGGCCAATGAAGAAGATTACGGTAATGAGAAATATGATCGAATTTTTTTAGTCCAAAGATAAAACGGATGCAAACATTTTGAAGGCGTTCTAGTTTGTTGAGATGTTCCTCGTTTGCATCCAAGTAGCTAACATCAGCATAGTCAAGCAACGGTAGGAGAAGTGATTGAGCTAAGGTTATTTTACAGTGAAGTGGAAGGAAATTCTTGAGTTTATTAAGTGAGTGTATGGCAAAGTAAGTGGATTTGCTGACATGTGAGATCTGTTCATGCCAGGATAAGTTATTATCAATGTAGACCCCAAGGTCTTTCAAAAAGAGTGGAAGCACTATTCTAAGTCGGTGCCTCACAGCTATTAATTTAACACTTAATAACAATAAGCCACATTCTAGAGACGTGATGAAATAATAAGAATCAAGAAAATTAAAATTTTTAATTACTTAATAAGAATTTATAAAACTTTAAAATAATTTATAAAAATTAATAATATTGGATTTATCGTCTCAAAGATTCAGACTGAAAACACATTTAAAATTTGTGTCTCTATCAGAAGTCGAAAACCGGACCTTTCGCTCAGGAGTCAAACATCTAAGCGACTCAACCATGAAGGCCGATCTTCACGAAGGCGGATCACTTGTTTAGAAACAATGTTTTAAAGCTAATTGAAGAAATATGATATAAAATGTGTTGCAGATTTTGTTACGGTCGTCAATATCCGTAGGTATTATATACTCTTTGGTCGTCAATGTATGGTTAAAAAATGAACTCCCACAATGACTGATATATTTTCTTAGAAAATAATTATTGATCTGTTGAGTCGAGATTATTTGACACGTTAATTACCGAAGTGCTTTAGAAACTACTTAACAATTGTATATTTATCAAAAAATCTATGAATTTTTAAATAGCTCCATGAAAATTCAAAAGCACGCCAACAGTTAAAACTATGAATGAATTCAAGTTTTAAATTCAAACATTTATTTTAAAAAAATTTCAATCAATAAGATTGTGAATAAACCTGATAATGAATTATTTGATAAAAGGACTGTTAGGTACAATGAAGGACTGGTAAAAGTAATTTATTTTTTTTTTTTACTGCTATTGAGTCAATTTATGACATTGCTTTATTTTTATTTATTAAAAAAAAAAAACAATAGAAAGTAAACAATATTTACAAATTTTACATTTTGAAATACATATTTATGTATGACTCAACTTCAAAAAGAGAATTTCTCTTATTTTGAAGTGGGACCAAATACTCTAGATATAATACTTGCAACTTCACAAAAAAACTGGCAGTATGCTACACTAGCGCCTCTATCGGCCTGAGATGTCAGAATTATGTTAGTATGTAATGTTTGTATGGGAAGTTGAGAAGCACTATTAGTAAAATAGCTAAAATTTATAATATAACTATAAAATGTCGAATCAAAGAAGTTATACTGGTGGAGGAGTATGTGCAGTATATGGGTGTAATAATTATAAGTTACAAAAGGACACTAAGTCCTTTAATAGGATGCCGAAAAACATGGAATGGTATGTTTACAACTAACATTATTCTATTTTTATCATGAACTTTTAACCATTAATATACAGGGTGTTCGGCAGAACGTTAGACAAACTGATATGGTATATAGAGGGGACCATTTGGAACAACTTATGGGTACTCAGAATGTATATAATATAGGATGCTCCCTTTTTTTTAAGGATGTTTTAAATTTTTTTTTGAAAAATCCCAAAATTTTACCTGTTAGCCTCTATAACTTTTTAATTTACCAACCAATCAGATTCATTTAAATTTTATTTTTATCTCAAATGTATACCTATTCAGAAAAAAAAAATATTTGTTCCAGAAAGTGGCCATCAAAAAATAATATGGTCCAACAAAGTCCAAAGAATGGACAGAGAAAAAAATTAAGATCATCACAAAAGACTGAGTTCTTCAAATCTCATTAAAACTTCTCTAAAATATTCTCTTTCTATCGGTTTACAACGTGTGTGTATATTGTGTATAACATACATAAAAAATAAAAATAAAAACCCAACGATAGTCGCTTTTTCAAGTAAACATTTTCAATAATATCAATGATTGTGAATTATAAATTTATACTTGAATACTATAATTTATACATTATATGTATACTATACCATACTATGTTAAATAAATGTGAATAAACAATATCTTGATAAGGATCTAATAAAAACTTGCTAATAATTCATATCAATAATCCTAAGTAAATTAACCAAAATATAAATAATTATACACCATTGATGTGTTTTATTATAATCTGGTAATCCTTAATATTCAAAAGAATTAAATAAATGTATTAAATAATTAAATCATGTCATTATCCCATATTTTATCGCAAAAATATAGTGATAATCTTATATGAATAATACGTATTAAACTGAACTTATCACCTCGAGCCGGCAGATGGCTCTGTAAAAATTATTGCCGTCTTCTTGTATGGGGAATGTCAAGAGTTGTGCGTATTATATCTAGAGTATTTGGTGGGACACATTTCATAAAACACTACTGGTACATTCAAACTAACACTAAGTTTACAAATCTTTTTCTTAGCATCATATTTAAGGAATATAATATGTACATAATATTTACATAGATATAGAAACAAAATTTTGCAAAAACTAAATAACCCAAACAAAAAATATAAAATGATCACAAAAACTTGATAATCCTTCAATAATCACAAGTAGATGAAAATAAAACAGAAAACTAGAGACCTAATTTTTTGCGTTATTTTTTTGGTAAAGGGGTGTTATTTTTACAAAAAATAGGTGTTATTTATTCAGAAAAGTGCTGTTATTTTTAAGAAATCGGTGTTATTATTTGTGGTATTTTTTGGTAAAGGGATGTTATTTTTACTAAAAATAGGTGTTATTTATTCAGAAAAGTGCTGTTATTTTTAAGAAATCGGTGTTATTATTCGCAGTATTTTTTTGGTAAAGGGGTGTTATTTTTACTAAAAATAGGTGTTATTTATTCAGAAAAGTGCTGTTATTTTTAAGAAATCGGTGTTATTATTCGCTGTATTTTTTTGGTAAAGGGGTGTTATTTTTACTAAAAATAGGTGTTATTTATTCAGAAAAGTGCTGTTATTTTTAAGAAATCGGTGTTATTATTCGCGGTATTTTTTTGGTAAAGGGGTATTATTTTTACTAATAAAAGGTGTTATTTATTCCAAAATTCTGGTGTTATTTTTAAAAAATCAGTTTTATTATTCGTGGTATTTTATTGGTAAATGGGTGTTATTTTTACTAAAAAGAGGTGTTATTTATTTAGAAAAGTGCTGTTATTTTTAAGAAATCGATGTTATAATTATCGGTGTTTTTATGGCAAAGAGGTGTTATTTTTTACGTGTCTATCAATGGAAGGTGAGATTTCTTTAGTCTTTCGTAGTATATAAAAACATGCTTTATACTAATGCTTCATAATATAACTGACCACCACTACTCAGGGTTCATAACTATCCAATCGTTGCTATCTGCTGTGGAATCCTTTGACTGTCGCTGGCTATTGCTCTGATGTATCAACCACGTACTTTTTAAAACAATGTAATGGTATCTTGAGCGTTAAATTTTATTTAGAAAAGTGGACTATCGGGATCAACCTGCCTCTATGTAACGAGAGCAAATTATAAAATACTATATTAACCGGTTTTTACATTAAAAATATGCAAATTTGCTACAAGTCTTGTCTCCGTTGATATTGGGAATTTCTTCATCAACGGTAGCCGAGAACTCGTGTACTACACGTTGAGTTTTTTCTTATAACACAGATTCTAGGTTAAAAAGTCAATATTTTTTTATTTTTTAATTGACTGTTTACAAAATCGATCATCAAATTTTTACGGTGATCACTGCCATAAAATTTTAAGTGAAGAGTCGTGTAGGCATTCTTGATAGTTAATAATTGGCTATGTAATATCAATTTGCTGTAAAAATAGATTTGGTCGTAGTAAACGATGATGTAAGAAGTCTAGATTGGACATGACATACTAATTAATAGCCGGTTAACTAAACAAACCCAAAGAGAAAATGCCAACCTAAGTCACAGTCTACAGCGGCTATTACGATTTAGGTCCATTATACTCTTCCGAAGAAGCGCACTACGTAGCGTTGGGGACGGTTTGCAATCTTCTCGGGAAAATATTGATTCGAGTTTATAAAAGATCCAGGTTGTAAGAATGATACAAAAGATGACAAAATTAATGTTGAATGTGTAAATGTATTTAGATGTCTGTATTATAAGATTTATACCACAGGTGTGAATGTGCCAAATTACGATTGTATTATTGTTTAGAATTTGCTTTCAAAACGTTAGTAGTTTGGAGGCAGAATTGCCACCTAGCGGTGAGTTTCGGAAATTCAACTTGTGTCAGAAAACTAACAAATCGTAATGGATTACTCCATACATTTTTCGTAAGTTTACTTATTTTTTTTATATTTTATTAAAGCCTTACCGCCAAAAGTTTTTATTTTCCCCGTAAGATATACGCGTTTATCTATCTATTGATATAAAAATTATTGCGATCGGTCAGGGACAGTACTTGTAAACAATTACCCAAAAATTGCCTATTTAGGTTTTATTATTATAGATTATAAAGGAACAAATTTTAAAACATCAAAATAATAACTAACCCAAAGAGAATAGCGATTCGTTGCATCAACGTGAGGCATTTTAAAAATATGTATAGTATCTTGGATAAACAATACTATTTATAATAATCTACAAAAAAAATATGCACAACAAAGCATATTTTTATATTAATTCTACCCCAGTAAACATTCCCATAAAACACTTATATACAACAATAACTATTTAAGTTATTTAAATCAAAAAGTATTTATACTAATTCACGAATTATTGGACTATTTTTATTTAAAATCACAAAACATTAATTCGTAAATTAACAATAAACGTCATTATGCACAGAACACAAATAATTTGACACTGACACCAACTGACACAATCACACAATGAACAACACAATTTCTATGAACACAATTAACAATGACACTAATTTTAATCAAATCTATGGAATGAATCATTCCCATAGATTTAATAATATATATGGACTGCGCACAAAAGCGTTTTGCTTGGCAGGTTTACGGCAAACATGATTTGTATGGAAAAACCACCTGACTGCAGTCCACTAAAGGCAAGGCAAATTTTCATACAAAAACACTAACTTTATAATTAAAATTACCAGTTATTTAATCCTCAAACTGAATAAATTTTAATTGATTTTCAAAGTTTCAAGTTAATATTATATGTTAAATGTATTTTTTGGCATAATCTATATTATTCATATCCTACTCATTGTTTATAAATCCATCTATTTGAGATTCATATTCTTTTTCCCTAGGTACATAGAATAATCTACTATTAATTAATAAAAATGAATGCTCAATATACATATTTTTAATTTCAGTAGATGACTTGCAAAGTGAAATATTGTCGAATTAGCTGCTTTGGATAGTTTATTTTTCCAAAACTGATTATCGTAGCAAGAAGCTTATAAATACCATTATTTTTTATTAGGCTTTATTGCATCAATGTTAACGATGAATCGTTTGTTTTTCTTTTGATCGCGATGATCTATTTAGCTTTACTTTCATGACAGTTCGGAAATCTCAAATAAAATTAATTTTTAGCATAATTATAATTCACATTCATAAAACGCTAAGAAAATCAAATGGCAGAATCTATTTATGGTTGTTACTTTATAATATGCATTTCCTTACATTTCAACACATCCTAGATAACTGTCCTCTATATCTTAATAAAGAAAGTGTGTTTTTCGACAAATAAATCCGAAAACAATTCACATTAGACGTTATTCTCTATAGAAAAACGATGTGGTCTTCCCACCCAAAAAATATGAGGTTTTTTTTAAATAAACTTCCTAAGGAAAAGATGAACAGGTGGCTTAATTTTTTTTATATTATCGTCAATGGTGGACTAGATGTCCCCAATATAATATTGAATTTTAAAGCAAAAGAATATATACAAGATCTCGGGACTTTTCTTTTAAAATCATATAAAACTAATGTAGGCTACTTTTCCCCCCTCTCTAGACTTACTCGCGATTTTAATAGCATATTGTTGACCTGTGGAATCTCTCTATATATCTCAAGAGAGACTTCTTTTTCCTTGTCGTGGAAATCTGGGAGTTGTAATTAACAAAGACTTTGATACCCTCCTCCCAAGAGGCTTTGAGGTAGAGCTCACTTTTTTTCAATGTCAAAAATGGAATTTGATATTCCACACATAGTCGCTGAACGAGATTGGAAAAAACTAAACAAAAATTGAAGCCGTGGTCTGACAATACACAAATGTCAAGTGTCAGCGCACAAACGTCAGACGGCACGGTCATGTCACAAGATAAAATGATAAAATTTGAAATAAAATAAATAATTAAAATTGGTAATAAATTAGGACGTCACAAATCAAAATTAAATAGAGTCAATATTGGACGTCACACGTTAAAATGGATTCAATAAAATAAATAACTTAAAATCACACAGCCGAAATATTGTCACATAAAATAAAAGAATGTCACAAATATTGTTTTGGGGCACACATAATTTTCTCTTCTCGGCCATGGGCGTGCTGATGCACCACCAATGCCGGAATGGATCGTCGTCGATGGGCGAAGGGGCAAGGCTATCGGCGACAGCAACCTCGGGTCCCAGACACCGGCAGATGCCGGTTGGGTGACTGGCGGGAGCGACAGCGGCGGCGCGAGTCTCAAGGAGACGCAGGCCGTCGCTCCAGGGTCCAGCGCGACCCAACAGCGTTTGGAACACTTTCCAAACTCAGCACCCGCTTCGGTCCAGGAAAGCGGCTCTCTCGCCGAATGGTGGTGCGCCGATCCATCTCGGCACTCCAGGTGTCACATCCATGGCTGCCGGTGTGGAGCGAGCCTAACCGACACCCTCTGGTGCGGTTTGCAGCTGCACTGGCCACAGTGAGCGCGGTCCGTGCAGACACGACGCGTGTCTAATTTCGACTGTCAAAACTTTTCACCTGTCACTCGTAATGTCACATATTTTAGGTTGTGTTATTGTCATATTTTTTCACATTTTATTTTTCGTAAATATTAGTTTGTGGTCTGATTTGGCGTCGAATTCAAAATAAAAAATAACGCGAACAGGAGAGGTCGCGTCAACTTGCTCGTGTAATTTTTACTAATTACAATATATTTACAACGAATTAAATACAATATATACAATCTACAAGTTGACTCAGATTTGATACTGTTTAACCCTTAAATGCATCTTGTTGTCATTTGACAACACGATCCAAACTATAAAATTGCCGGCAAACGATTTTACATTGTGTATAGTTTTGAACTTTTATAGATATTCGAAGATTTCTTCCTTACTATGCTTGTGAAATCATTTGCATTTAACTTTTTGTAAGAAAATTATGGACAGTTGAAGTTTTGATTTCTCTAGTTTTGAACTCTTATACATTGGTTGAATTTGAAAACTAGTTTTTGTTGTATTTTTCAAAACATCTTACTGTTAGAAAAATATTTATCAAAAAAACACAGATATGTTTGTTCGATTATGATTTTTTTTTAGATATTTTATGTTTATTTATTATTTTATACCTACTTTTATAAATGTTGTCAATTGACAACAGTATGCATTAAGTCATTACCAATATGTAATACAAGGACCATAAACCGTTTTGAAAAAATAAGGGAATGTCTACATTTTAATGAAAATTCCACATTGTTGCCAAGGACTCATTCAGGTAATGATAGTTTACACAAAATTATGCCATTATACGATCAACATAATGAAAAGTTTTATTAAAATTCCTTTGGGACAAAGACTAAAATTAAAAAATCAAAATTATCAAAAATCAAATATTCAACAGAAGAAGGGGAAGGGGAAGATTGAGGGTTGGAAGAAGGCATCTTTCCTGATAAGAACTGTGGAGGAGCTGTTTCACACTGCACAGGACAGGGAAGCTTTTTCTATGGTGGACGTCAACGTCGGAAAGACCTGATATGACACAAGAAGAAGAAGAAGAAACAATATTTAACTGGTTGATTTTACAACACTACTTACTGGCATCATCGCTATGTAAATATGGGGCAGTTCAAAATGAAAATAAGCGTGATAGAGCTAGTTCCCATTCAACAAAGAATGTAGAAATTAGAAAGAAAGCGAGAAAATCAGTTGTTTCCACCATGCAATCTAATAAAAGATGGTATAGGGCACTGGTCATCCTGGAATGAAAACGAAAATAGATAAAAAATTCCAGGATACAAATGATTTCCTAAAGTATGAGTGAGAAATGCTCAGAAAACTCTCTTGGAAAATTTTTTCTTATGTTTTAATAAGGACAAAAATTGTTTAAAACTTTTGAATACAAAATGGTACATACATTCCATCACGCCATATCCCTTACGGGGTAAGCAGAGAGAACCGAGCGCCATACTCCATACTGTCTCATACATGCTAGTCAATTATTCAAGCTTCTTATATCCTTCTTTCAAAATATCATTCACATGGTCATGCCATCCCTTTCTGGGGCGGCCCCTGCTATTCACTTCATCTCTTACACCCATGTATATTTTTTTGGTCAGTCGTCCATCATTCATTCTTTCAATATGTCCAAACCACCTCAAGGAATTCACTTTCATTTTACTTATAATACTCTTATTCACCTTGCATTCCCTCCTTATGTCCTCATTTTTTATTCTATCATATATCGTTCTATTACATACATACATAAAAAAATGAGCAAGTATTTATATTTCTATTCATGTATCACATAATAAATTCGTAACATAAAAAATAATAAATTTTAACCCAAAATCTACGAGGAGATAACATCAAACAAATTTACCTATTTTGAGCTATTACTGCATGGTGTTGTCAATTGACAACATCTGTATTTTTTTCAAAAAAGGACATAAAAGAAAAAAAAAATTTTTTTAATATTTTTCCCGGATTCAGGAGTGAATAAATACTTTATATGATATTTTTCAATAAAAAATCATGCATTTAAGGGTTAACAGAGGTATGTTCCTAGAATGCCTGCTATATTAAATTTTCGTTCTTTACCTAAACTTTTTATTGTTCCCATGCAATAAATAAGTTTTCACTACAATAATAAGCCTTTTACTAAATAATAATTATTCTATTTAATTATTATTATCATAGCAACAGTAATGAACCATTGACATCTATATATCATCTTCCTAAGCTTTTACACTATAAGAAATAATAACCTGTGAGAGGGTTCTGACCCTAGCTATAAGCTACAACCCAATCTCCACAGATGTCACTGCTATACATTTCATTGGTTTTTTATGTAATAATAAATATATTAACATATTTTACATGACCGGACCTCTTTTCAGAATTCCGTAATTTCAAAAAATATGTGTATGTTCATCAGATATTAAATACGTATATAGATGCAGTGTATGTGCATGCTGATATTTTGTTTCCTACCCACATTGTATTTTGTGAGCAAGCAAAGGTATAAAGACAGCAACTAAGGCAACACACCATCCAAAGTAAAAACAGCACCTCTGTATATGAAATGTATCTCCCATAGTAAACATTGGATTATCCTTGGGATTATCTTCATTTTTTTTTGTTTTTGTTACATGATTCTTGTAATCTGTGAGACCCCATTCCCATTTATCCTGCATAAGGCACTACAACATGTCGTGTGATCTAGTGGCAATACATTTTTTAATGGAGCTGTTCACACATATCGTTAACGTGTAAGTGTGAACAGCTCCATTTAAAATGTATTGCCACTAGATGGCACGACAAGTGGGAACGGAGTCGATGATGTAATTATGAGAAACTATTTTGTTGCTCCCCCACACCTTGTTGATGTAGCTATCCAGCAACTTTCCTTTGCCTCTTCTTTTATCAAGTTGGCAGCGTCCTAAACTCCCTTCCCAGACCAATAAGTTAGGATTGAGACGATCCTCCCACAACTCCCCTTGTGTGCACTTCGCCCCCTCCAGAGGGCGCTCTCCAACAGATGTGCCATCGTCTGATCTTCGCCGCAGTCACAAAGTCCTTTGCCTGAATGAAATCTTTCCGGCAGATCAATTTTAGATGGGCATTTTAAAAGGATACAAAAGAACTACACTACCGTTTTTCTTCACAAGATACTATTTCAAGATATTTTCTTCACGACTATCCATACTAAATCTCCTTTAGAAAAGTTAAAGCGGGTTGGGAGAGATGAAAATAATTTCTAATTTTTGGAGATTTTTGTTATGCTAATAACAAAATATTCTAAATTATTCAATAAAGTTAAAATGGGATGGTGGAAGAACTGGATTAACAATCTAGTGAATATGAGTATGAAATGTAGGAAAAGGCATGCAATATATTATGTAAACTCCAAAATTCTATAAAAACTTTTTATAACATAAGTTTAATTGCATCAAAGTATACCCAAAAATTAAATGAATTTTATTTTTATTGTTCTTTACCTTCAGGTCTAATCTGCAGTCCAAATTGACTACAAGCAGAAGCTGTCCTAGAAGTATATGGTACCTCAATAGAGATAAGAGTTAGAAGAAATAAAGACATACGTAGAAGATATAAATGGGAGGTTTCGTTGGTTAGGACATGTGCATGGTATGGACAATGACTAGATGCCAAAAAGAACCCTCACAATACCTCCGGAGGAAAGAAGAAGTATGGGAAGACCTAGGCTACAATGAAGGGGACCTCTCATATAACCAGTGTGCAGAATTGGAGATAAAAGGCCATGGAAAGGGTGCAATAGAAACAATTCCTTGAGGATACCGAGGCCCATTCTGGGCTGCAGAACCACTGATGATGATAAGATATAAAAAAATCGAGTAGGTATTTGTAGAAGGTATGAGGAATAAAAATTATAGACAAGCAAAAATATATTATAAATAGTTACAAAACTATATAATATAATTGCTTTTAATGTAATCTACAAACAATACATAATAACTGTAAAAATATAAAAACATTGATATTACTGTAGGGACAATTTATATATATCACAGTTTATTTAGTTAATAAAAGACTAGTTATATAAAAAAATCTTCCATTTACTTATATATGTATCATTGAAAACATTATGCCATAAACCTGATTATAAATTTCCCATAAATAAATGTTCTACTTTCCTCCCCACCCAAGAAAACCTTTAACAAATCCTGTCAATCCAGATCCTTGCTTCTTTTCACCCCCTACTCTGTCATCCAAAGATGGAAATTCAACAAAATTACTTGCCAAATCAAAGAACAATGGCTTACAAGGAATTGGTTGCATGTCGGGAGGTAACTTGAAAACATTAGGATTCTTTGACAGCAACTGAGGATCTTCATAATATTCATCTAATCTTTCAGCCAATGGTTTTTTGTTTTTGTGGTGTTTGATGTTAGTTGGAGTACTTTCATCTTCTTCTGCAAGAATAGCTTGAGCATGTGCTATTATTTTCGCTGCCTTAATATTGTTCTGTAAAATAACCAAATCATCCATAATTTTTTTTTCAAGCAATGTCCGAGATAAAGCTTCAACAGCATAGGAATTGGCTCTATCATATAGAGCAAAAGCTTCACTCCAACGTTTAAGAGTCACCAATACTTCAGAAATATAAAAACATCTGAAAGCTTTATAAGCTTTAGCCAATGTCTCAATTTCACTTTGATAAGAAGTGTCTTCTTCAAAACCTGTTAGCGTTTGTAATTCATTTACGTTTTGTAGAATAATTTCGTACAAACGAGTTAAATCATGTGGACGCACTTTTTTGCCATCCACCGGAATCTTCTTCTCAATGGCTTCTTTAGCTTGATCCACAAGGAATTGATTTCTCTGGATTGTTCGATTAAGACGAATATAATTCATATACGATAATAAGTTTTGTACGCCAGGTAAAGCCGATCCTGTTGATGATCTAAGTTTTGGATCACTTTTAACTTCATCTTTAACAGCTGAAATTGCATCTTTGCAATCCATAAGAGCATTCTCAAGAAGCTCAATTTTAGCATTATGATCATGAGTTTTAATCAAAGTTTTATCTAAATCTTCTAAAGCCAAAAGGAAAAGACGAGTTCTCTCTGGTCGCACTGCAATTCTTTTTCCACGCCATTCAACTTCTTGCATTTTTCCTGCATGACTTTCTCTGAAAAATTACATGACTTCAATTAATAGAATATTAGGCAAAAAAAATGTTAGTAAAATAAAATTATCTTCTTTGAAACTAAACGAAATTACTTTATTATGTAATCCAACTGTCGATTTGTTCAGGAGAACTTTGTTCTCTTAACATATCGACAATGTTTCAAGCCAGAATACGCGAGAATTGTATGCAGAGGTCTACTTTTTTCACGGCTTTTCCAACTTTGAAGTAAAAAAACACCAACTTAGAGGCTTCGCAGCATATATCTTCCATAGACGGATTTACTCAGAATTCGGAGTAGAACATTTCGTGTGTCTGTGTGTGTGTCTGTGTGTGTGTCCCCCCCTTATAACTTTTGATCCGCTCAATTTACAGAGCCCAAAATTTCAGAATATATAAACAGTTATAAGCCTACAAAACTTTTATACTCAGAATTTTGAATTTTTGTTTCAGTCAGGGGTTATCAACTTTTGAATTTTTACTTTATTTTTCCAGAAACCATATCAGAAACCATAAAAGCTAGAACGCTGAAAATTGGTATAAACATAGGAAAATACAAAATCTCAAATTAGTTTTTTCAAAAAAATTCCAGGGTTTCTCAAACATTTTTTATTAAAAAAAAAAATTTTTTATGATAAATTTATGAGTTTATCTGCCTATATTTCCAATAATTTTTAAAATATCGAAAAAAGCCGAAACACCCCAACTAGATAATTTAATTTTATATAAAAAATACAAACATTGTATTAGCACATCTCAAAATTTTTTTAACAATTTTTATAAAAAAATGAATTTAGTGACGACATTGCTTCATACAATTTGTATGGAAGTAGCTTGGGAAGTAGCCTACTCACAATATCTAAGAAGACTTAATAATTTGATACTAATCTCCAAACATACATACATACCATCATGCTGTTTTCACATTCTGGGTAGGATCAAAGGACTGACCTCCATACTATCCTATCTTGACATACATACCTAGGTACATGTGTTGTATAGAAAATCAACTATCTTAAAATATTAAATAATTTGTATTTATGGGATTATAGTTTGGTACTTATTCTTCAACTATACATACTATCGCTATCGACAGTTGGATCTCATGTGTTACATGCAACTAGTAGTATAAAAAAATATTATAAAACAAAACTAATAAATCAAGTGAAGTATGAAAAAATATTATAAATTACACAAGACAATATCCTGATGTATATAAAAATAAACATGCAAATAATATGTGATACTAATCATAACGTGGTTAACAGCAGTTTTTCAGTTTCAATATACAATTTGTTTTCTTAGTCAAATTGAGTCTACATTTATTATGTTTTTTTCCAAATAATAAATAAATAAAATTATATACAATAACTTTGTACAAACCAGGAATTTGAATATTTTGGGTCAAACGTTTTGGAAGCTAACCGCTTCTTCCTCCAGACAAACTTATACTAAATCAGAAATAATAATACTCAAATTTGTGGTGAATACAAAGGTATTGTATATATTTATTTATAATTTGTAAAAATGTGCCACAAAGCAACAGCAAAATCATATGAAGATTTACTTTTTCCTTTTATAAGGACAACTGTTTCGGCTGACTATTCAAAGTCTAGAAACTAGAAACAGTCGTCCTGATAAAAGGAAAAAAATATATGTAGAACAACAATCAATTGTTTGATTTAAAAAAAAAGTCTTTGTGTTATTTGCAGCATTTTTAATTTATGTAGATACACTGTATTGAAAATAACGAATATAGAAATGTTGTACCTGGCCTGAGATAACAAAGTATCTAAATTCTCTAACAATCCATGGCCCCTCATCTGCATTAAATCATCAATGGCAGTTTCATCACCAATGTTGTAGGCACAATAACGCAAACTAGGACCAAGTTCATCAATCTAAAAATTATACTAACTATTCAATGATTAATTTTAATTTATTATTCTAAATTATTTAAGGTACATTGAAAACATAACCATAATTTTCAGTAAAATGAATATTTATTATATTATTTATTAACAAGTTGCCACATTCTGGAGACTTGCTATATTAATCGTCTCAGAGATCCAGACTGAAAACACAATTAGAAACTGTGTTTCCACCGGGAATCGAACCCGGGACCTTTGGATCAGCAGTCAGATACCTAACCAACTGAGCCACAAAGACCGACAATATGTAACGCGACGTCTTACGTAGGCGATCTGAACGCGAACTCGAAGCAGCGCGTCGCGGCGCGAAAATAACAGTCTGTAACTATAGAAGTGGCCTACGTTACCAAACGCGAGTAGGGAACTCGCGTGTAACCGCATTGGATCGCTTCGCAATCGCGTTCGCTTTGAATCGCCTACGTAAGACGTCGCGTAAGTGGCCGACAAATTATGAATAGCATCACATGGAAATATCATACTATAAAGACCGCATAATCATAAATTAGGATCAAAGTGACATGAATCAAACAATTAATTTAACAAAAATAATAGGATACATAATATTAAAAACAAAATTGAATTGTAAGGAATATTATGTGATGATAATATAAAGAACCTTTTGTCTATAACACAACTGTTCATCTTCTGGAAGTGTAGCTAAAAGTTTTTCATAAACAACTTGAGCTTTTTTTAAATTCTCTGCAGCAGGCTTCCACATTTGTAATTCAAAATGCAATGAACCGTGCATCCATGCAACATAAGCTTGAGCTTCGAGTTTGGAACGGGCGTCACACTGAGGACTCTATAAAGGACAAAAAACAAACAGTATTAGAATAATTTATAAATTTAATAAAAATGACATTTTTCTACCAGCATTTGTCTTTATACTTACATACCATCACGGCATATGTGGGGTAACCAGTGACATATATTTGTTTCCATTTATTTAAAAAAGATTAGTATTTAGTAAATTTAATTTTATTTTAAGATATTATTAAAAAAATGTTATCGCTTAACATCTTGATATTTAGTGATACATACATAGATGCACAAAAGACAAATTTGGGATTTCTGCGTGGTTAGTTTGATCATGTATGTGCGCAAAACGCCCTCCTCCAGACAGGAAAATTTTAAGATAACTATGATCCTGTATTTGAGTTGGCCCTCAAATCATTGGATTTAGTAATCCAAGTTAAAAGTGAAGGGGAGATTAAATTTCACTTGCGTATTACAGTGCAGAATGAAAAGTCAGATACGTAATCTTCAACTATAGACATATTTTACGTATTCTGTGGTTATTGTCTATTACGCATCTATCATATTGTCAATAACCTCAAATAACATGACGCGAAGCTGTGTCTATTATTTATTATTATTAACTGCTTTATTTTATTTGTTTCATTACCTACACAAAATGATTTTTTTTTTTCAATTTTTTATACAAATCATTGTAATGACAAAATGTATGTATATTTTACAGATAGATCTGGAACTAAGTCATAATGGTAAAATTATATCTTATGTGAACATCTAGGAATATATAGAAACAATCTACAGAATATGTAGAAACAATAAACAAAATAACAATTGCAAAATACGGGCCTGGCGTTTCAATATGGCTGACAGTTTGTTTCGTTTGTTGTTAGGCAATACATTATCATTCATGTAAGAAAAAAGAAAATAAATATTAAATACATGAAACACTTGTTATATTACACATGTCTTTTATTACCAACAAAAATAAATCATTGTTATAAGTATTATGCATAGTTATTTGTAGTAAAATGAAATAAAACACTAAAGCATACGGCGATTAGTGCACCCCCTTGTAATAATAGACTAGAAACAATACTAAGCTCGATCTGCCAAAAATGTTGAGTTAAACATTTTTGTAGTTTAGTAACGTATTTAAGGGAAGATTAGGTACTATAAGACACAATGTTTTTGTTAAAATTGAGTAAAACTCTTATGAAGGGCCAACTAAAATACCTGTGTACAAAAAAAAAAATTGAATAAAAAAACAATGAACAGATAGTTGGTTAATATTATAAATTATGATGATCTGACAATATACCCATAATTTTACTAGCTTTCAAACAAAATGAAAAAATCTTACATCACACAATTCTTGAAGTTGTAATGCATGACCACAAGCCTTTCTCAACCTTGAAATAAGACGATACTTCTTGCGAGGTTCAGTGTTAGCTTCCTGGCGAAGTTGCATTGCATATGCCCAACATCTCTCAGCTTGAGACAATGGAGCTTGAAGTAGTCGTTCATCAGCTCGAGATCCACAGAGCAATGCAATAGTAACATCACGCTTCTTATAGTGTCTTCTGTCACCCTAGTCAAATAATTTCATTTTATTTTACTATTTGTAAAATTCTATAGTATTTAAAAATTAACAATGTATTTTTCCTCTAAAGTTAATATTGATTAAAATGCATTTTCAGCATCATTTTTTTTTTAAAAACTGTCCTTGGAATAAGTTAATATACATCCTTATACGCTGTAAATAAACAAAATCAGTCAAGGCAGGATTTAATCTAGGGTCCACTAGATTGCTAAACAACCTCACTAATTGCCCTTCTACTGACCCATCTAACAAAATGACTTTGGTTATACTCGAGAGAATGAAAACAATATTTAACAAATTATTAAATTACTACAATAAATTTCAAAGTCTTCTTCCGGTGTGTTTTTATACTTAGTACTACTTACACAAGAGAATGATTGTTACGGACGAGAAAAAATATAAATAAATATATAAATAGGAATAAATAGTGATAATAATCAATTGTAAAACGCCACTGTCGTGTGCGTATATTGTTATTTGTAAACGCCAATGTCGTGCCTGCCGGCCGATAAGCGGCGGTATTTCCCACTGCATTGTTCGTAACCATATAAATACCTGTCATGTTTTGTAAATAAACACTTACACTTTGTACGCCTCGACGACCGCCTTTTGTTTATCTCTCTGTTCCTGAACCTACCGATATATTTGACTACTTGCTTGATCTTCACGGACTCGATTGACATTGGATTGGACTTGCTTGGATACCGCTGATTGACCCTGCCTGAATTCTGGACTATTGCTGCCGCTGTACCCTGTACTTCAACTTATCTGCACTACCACGAGCAGAGCGTTCGACCTCCCCTCTGCGATACATGCCACTGTGTATCGCCGAGGTACGGTAGTGAGCTACCCGACACGTCCTGGTGAGAAGGCGAGCCACCCCCCTTTTCTGAAAACTTTGTTATTGGCACTCGAGAGGGTGTCGGTTACAAATTGGTCCTTCGTGCTGCGGATCGACCCTTACCAGGAGTCAGGATGACACCATCGTTGAGGAGCAAGAAGACTGCTGCCAAAGACGTCGAGGCTAAGTCGGTCTCAGAGAACGAGTCGACGATATCTGGAGGCTCTACGTCGGAGGATACGATTGTGCAACTTAGAAGAAAGTTGAAACAACAGGAGCTTGAGCTGCAACGTCGGCAACGTCAGATTGAGGAGATGGAGAATTCATGCGCGGATGGAGCCGACGCTGAGGCCGGCCGCGCAGTACCCGAAGCTACCAACGGTGTGATCGACGAGGATGAAGTGATGCCAGGGGCCTCTGTGGACAATGAGGCCGCCCGGCGTACCCAGGAATGGGCAAGCAAGCAAGCTGAACCATTTGCGATGATGGCGGCAGCTATGACGGATGCCTTCCGTGCAATGACTGCAAGTGTCAGCTGCCCGTCGCCTCATCGAGAGGAAGCGCAATTTAGTGCTCTGATTGCCCGAACAACCACGGCTAAGGATCTTCCGACGTTCTCGGGGGATGCCGTGCACTGGAGGAGTTTTAAAAGCCAGTGGGAGCAGTCGACGAGCCTCTGCGGGTTGACGGATGCCGAGAACATCCTGCGATTACAACGCGCCCTGACCGGGCGTGCGCGGGATGTCGTCTCCGCGATGTTAGCAGACCCGAAAAACGTGTCGAAAATAATCGACAAACTGGAAAAAAACTTTGGACATCCACAGATGATTGTGGCGGCCATGCTGGAGAAGATGCGGAGGCTGCCACGGATCGCTGAGCCGCCCACTATAGACGCTGTGCGGGACTTCGCCCTGGCGATAAGCAATGTGGTATGCACCGTCAAGGGCATAGATGAAAAATATCTGCTTGGACCCCAGCTCCTGGAGGAGATGGTGGCGAAGCTGCCGTCGGTGCTCCAGTGGTTGTGGTTTTTCACTGGTCGGCACAGCACCGACCAAGCTACTATTGAAGACCTGTCGACTTGGCTGGACTCAATGTGCAACGCGGTGCCGAACTTGGGAGGTCTGCAGCCCGGACGACAGCCGAGACGAGACGCTCGCCGAGACACTCACGCGGTGGCCCACCACCTCACGGAGGAAAGGAGAACGGGGCCGACCTGCGAATTGTGTAGTGAGTCGCACCGGCTGCCAGAATGTGCTGCGTTCCAGTCGAAGGCATTAAACGAGAAATGGAGTTACGTGAAGAACAAACGACTGTGCTATGCGTGCCTGGCTAGTGGGCACATGACGCCGAAATGTCAGAAGAAAAAGAAGTGCGGTGTCGATAGCTGTCAACGATACCATCACGCTATGCTACACGGACAATCGGATGGTGCGGCGTTTGAGAGCGTCCACCACATCAACCATGCGAGTGATGTATTGTTGAAGGTGTTACCGGTGACGATAACCGGGCCAGCGGGCGAGGCTAGTGTATATGCCTTGCTCGACGAGGGCTCGACGATATCGCTTATCGACGCAGCCGTCGCAGCAAAGGTTGGCGCGACAGGACCGGTTCGCGGCATCAAGATCCGCGGGGCCGGCGGCATGCGCTCGGATGACACGGAGTCGCGGCGGGTGAAGGTGGGAGTGGCCGGAGACGGACAGACATACTCCATCAAGGCCAACACAGTGCGCGACTTAGACCTGCCGCCGACGACAGCATTGGATGCTTCTTCGAGGCTGAGCAAGGCGCCGGCCCGCGAGGTAACACCGCTAGTGTTACTAGGCCAAGATAACGCCCATCTTATTGTGTCGCGTGAAGTGCGACAAATGCGTGATGCGCGCCTTGCATCACGCACAGCTCTTGGATGGACCATACATGGAGGCGGCGAGTCAGGGCGTGATGGCTCCGCGATCGCGCTTGCTACAGTGGCCAATACGGCAGTAGCGCGCGACCAAGAACTGCATGAATTAGTGAAATTAAACTTTGCCGTAGACTCGCTTGGCGTATCGGCAACACCGCGAGTATCGGAAGACGTGAAGAGAGCTACAGCAATTATGAACAGCACTACGAGACAGTGCCAGGACGGTCGGTGGGAGACCGGCCTGCTGTGGCGGTATGATGATGTGTCGTTGCCCGACAACAGCAGCTGCGCGACCAGAAGATTCACGCAGCTTGAATCGAGGCTACGGGCCGACGAAGGACTTGCGAAGGCCTACAAGGAAAAAATCGCAGACCTTGTGAACAAGGGTTACGCGCGCCGGCTAGGGCCCGGTGAGGCAATGGCGTCTAGCAGAGTATGGTACTTACCGCACTTTGCTGTACAGAACCCGAACAAACCAGGCAAGCTGCGTGTGGTTTTCGACGCGGCGAGCAAATACCGAGGCACTTCACTTAACGATATGTTGCTGACGGGTCCTGACTTCCTATCTTCTCTGATGGGCAATGTCCTGCGATTTCGCGAGGGAAGAATTGCCATCGCCGCAGACATAAAGGAGATGTTCCTTCGGGTGAAGATACGAAAGGAGGACCAAGCCTCGCAATTGTTCCTTTGGAGGGCCAATCGAGAAGAACCGGTGAGCACTTATGTGTTGACTTCGATGATGTTCGGAGCTAAGTGCTCGCCGAGCAGTGCACAGTTTGTTCGTGATAAGATCGCTGAACAGCATGGAGCAACACACCCGGAGGCCTCGGCGGCAATAAAGAACAAATTCTACATGGATGACTATCTGGATGCTGTCGAGACGCCTAGAGAGGCCATTGAAATAATGAAGAGCGTCACGGCCGTCTTACGTCAAGGCGGCTTTGAGCTGACGAACTGGGCGTCGAACCACCCGCTGGTTAGGCGATCAATAGCTGACAGCGACCGTGCAACGGCCGCCGTAGAGATCCACGGCTGCGGCGATACCAACGAGCGAGTACTGGGAGTCACATGGGACCCAACGAACGACGTGTTCATATTCGCCTTCGACCACCTGTGGGAAAATGATGATGACCGCGTCAGTAAAAGGATGCTGCTAAGCGACATCATGAGGATCTTCGACCCGCTTGGAATCGTCTCCTGCCTGACGGTTCGGGCGAAGATATTGCTGCAGCGAGTGTGGCGGACGAACGTTGGATGGGACGACACATTACCCCCCGACATCCTGGGCGAGTGGGAGTCACTCAAGGCTGGCATGTCGGCCAGCCGACCCGCCCTTCCAAGATGCTGCGTGTGGGAGGCTAGAGCGAAGCGTACGCTTCACGTGTTCGGCGACGCTTCAGAAAAGGCATGCTGCGCTGTCGCCTACTTGGTGGAGGAGAGCCCTGGCGAGACGCGTGTCGCATTTCTGACCAGCAAGTGCAAGGTAGCGCCGCTACGGCCGTTATCGATACCCCGCCTTGAGCTGCAGGCGGCGTTGATGGCGGCAAGGCTGGCGGCCACCATAAAGAAGGAGCTAACGTCACACATCAGCGAGACGGTCCACTGGACCGACTCAACGACAGTACTGCAATGGCTGAGAACGGACCCACGGACCTACTCAACCTTCGTTGCAAACAGGTTGGGCGAGATTGACGAGCTCACGGACACGAAGAGTTGGCGGTGGGTTCCGACCGAGCTCAACCCGGCTGACATTGGGACAAGGGATGGAGACATGCCGTATCTTGGGCCAGACGGCATGTGGTTTAGTGGGCCGAACTTTCTGAGGAGGCCGCCCACTGACTGGCCCGAAGAAAGGAATGTGCGTGTGGAGCATGAATGCGCCGACCTGGAGGTGCGGCCACATCGCGTCATGACAACGGTCCAAGTACATGGGCTTCACGAAGCTCATCCTGACGTGTCAAGATTCTCATCTTGGACGCGACTCATCAGGGCGACAGCTTGGACGTTACGATTCATGGAGAGATGCAGACGGCGAGGGCCGGCCGGCTCCGAGCTCACGGTCTCTGAGCTGGTGCAGGCCGAACGAGCATGGATTGCCCACTGCCAGGAAGACAGCTTCGGCGAAGATGCAGCGGTGCTGCGACGGGGGGAGGCAATTGCGGCTGGCAGCCGACTGGCACATTTGAAACCCTTCGTCGATGAACAAGGCATGTTACGCATGGGTACACGGCTGGGCGCGCTCGGCGAGACAGCGCGCGGCGTGCAGGCTCCTATCATTTTGGATGGAGCTCACCCGTATACACACCTTCTGATCAGGCGTTACCACGACCAAGCTCAGCACGCAGGGTGCGAACGAACGATCGCCGATTTGAGAGTGTCGTTCACAGTCGTGAGGATGAGAACTACGGTTCGCAAGGTACTACGAAGCTGCCTACACTGCCAACAGGCACGCGCTAGACCATCACCACCCATGATGGGTCAATTGCCGCCAGCCAGACTTGCCCATCATGAGAGACCGTTCACGCACTGCGGCCTGGACATGTTTGGGCCGATGATGGTCGCAGTGGGACGGCGGAGAGAGAAGAGGTACGGGGCGCTGTTCACATGTATGGTGACACGCGCCGTGCACATAGAGCTCGTCTCTTCACTGAGCAGCGATGGTACCATTATGGCCATAAGGAGAATGACCGCGAGGCGCGGTCAACCTATCGCCTTTTACAGTGACAACGGCACCAACTTCCGAGGTGCCGACAAGGAAATGCGAGACGCGCTGGAGAGCTTGCGAAACGACAAGCATGTGATAAGCGAGCTGACGAACCGTCGCATTGAATGGCGATTCAACACACCATCGGCACCGCATATGGGCGGCGCCTGGGAACGGTTGGTGAGATCAGTGAAAGTCGCGCTGCGGGAGACCCTCAAGGAACGGGTTCCCCGCGAGGAAACTCTCCTCACCACGCTGGCGGAAGCAGAATTCTGCATTAACAGTAGACCACTCACACATGTGTCGGTCGACCCGAAGGATGAGGAGCCTCTGACCCCCAATCATTTCTTGGTGGGATCATCTGGACAGAGGCCAAACCTGTCACTGTATACCGCGCAGCAGGAAGAGATCTGCCTTAGAAAACAGTGGCAGATGGCTCAACAGCTGGCGGATATGTTCTGGCGCCGGTGGGTGCGAGAATATCTTCCCACTCTGGCCCAACGGAAGAAATGGAAGGAACCAGTTACGCCACTGAAGGTCGGGGACCTCGTGGTGATAATGGATGCCTCCCTGCCGCGAAATTACTGGCCGCGAGGTCGCATTGTGGAGGCGACCACCGCGGCGGATGGACAGGTCCGCACCGTGCGGGTACGGACCGCCGCCGGGGACTACGAGAAACCAGCAGTAAAGGTTGCAGCATTGCCGGTTCTCGTCCGTTGACGCCTTTGTGCTGCGAAGCAACACGGGGGGAGGATGTTACGGACGAGAAAAAATATAAATAAATATATAAATAGGAATAAATAGTGATAATAATCAATTGTAAAACGCCACTGTCGTGTGCGTATATTGTTATTTGTAAACGCCAATGTCGTGCCTGCCGGCCGATAAGCGGCGGTATTTCCCACTGCATTGTTCGTAACCATATAAATACCTGTCATGTTTTGTAAATAAACACTTACACTTTGTACGCCTCGACGACCGCCTTTTGTTTATCTCTCTGTTCCTGAACCTACCGATATATTTGACTACTTGCTTGATCTTCACGGACTCGATTGACATTGGATTGGACTTGCTTGGATACCGCTGATTGACCCTGCCTGAATTCTGGACTATTGCTGCCGCTGTACCCTGTACTTCAACTAATCTGCACTACCACGAGCAGAGCGTTCGACCTCCCCTCTGCGATACATGCCACTGTGTATCGCCGAGGTACGGTAGTGAGCTACCCGACACGTCCTGGTGAGAAGGCGAGCCACCCCCCTTTTCTGAAAACTTTGTTATTGGCACTCGAGAGGGTGTCGGTTACAATGATGTTGACAAAATTGTGATATTATGTGAAAATCATTCTAAGACCCGAATGCACAGTCCTAGTTAACTAAATACTAACTCCTAACCTCACTGGTTTTTAGAATTCTAAAGTTAGCAATTGCGTTGCAAAGACATCACAAACTAAATACTACGACAAACTTAAGGTCAATGGCGTAGCTTTTCACATTATTGAGTATAAAGAAAAGAGATAGATAGTTTTCTGAGTTTATACTGACGTTTAAAATGTTTTTTTGTCATTACAACACAAACACATGTCACCAAGCTCACTGACAGCTTGATGTCACGATTCTTCTGAAATTCCATCTACATAATTTATGGCATCTCGTATAAATCACTAAATACTCTGTGTGGGATTTGATTTGACAAAATTACCAAATATATATTCAAAGAAGTCGATAAAAATATTATCCATCGAAAACATCTCGTGTATTATAGTATTAAACCACTTGTAAAGTTCCTCACAATTAACCTTACTTTTTGACAGTTTGCCAATGTTACTGACGCGCATGGGCTAAGTATTTAGATATATCTCTGCAATGCAATTCTCATACAAAAACTTCGTAGCATATTAAGTTAGGAAGCCACGTGATCTCCTAACTTTAGTGATCGACTGTGCAATGAAAACATGGTTAGTATTTACTAGAAACAAACAACAGCTAAAACCGCTACAGCCAAGAATGACTCATTGTCCAGTGTGGGAGGTGGAGTGTTAATTGCGGTAAGGTCTGGTCTTAATGCGGTGCATAGGTCAACATGGACATCGACCGCCGAAGATATGTGGATATCGATCCCCATTAATAAAGTAAGGAGTGTCCATGTGCGATGTGCTTATATTGCTCCGGGCCCAAATCACACTAAGAATATTTAGTCTCACCTGAGTATGGCGCAGGAAATCTGTGATAGTTTCAGTGACGATATTATTGTTTTGACTGGGGACTATAATTTACCGCAGATTGAGTGGACTCTGAGTTCTAGTACGGGGCTAGTGATTGGCCAACATGACAGTGGAAGGGCATACTCATATTTTATTGATTTCCTGGCCTTTACTGGTATGATTCAATTTTCAAATGTCAAAAACACTTTCAATAGAATACTTGATCTGATCATTTCAAATCATGATTGCTCGGTGGGTGTTTCGGAGTCACCATTGGTAGACCCCGATGCTCATCACGTACCTCTCCTAGTCTAATTGAATACTTCTCAAATTAAACAACACGTAATAAAAAATAATCAAAAAGAAATTATTCTTTACAATAAAGCTGATTATGAGAGGGTGAGAACTGAACTTTCTAAATTCGACTGGGAGCAGGAACTTGCAGACCCTAGTAATGATAATTATGTTGAAAGATTTTATAAATAAATGGAGGGGGGCGGACAAATTGATGCAATTTACAGCGATTTCACAAAGGCGTTTGATAAGATTAATCATATTATTCTACTGCGGAAGGCTTGGTATATGGGTATCCGGGGAGACTTGTTTAGGTGGTTTGAATCTTACATTACCAATAGATCTCAGGCTGTACTGTTGCACGGATATACATCGGATTTTAGGCCTATTTACTCAGGTGTACCCCAGGGATCCCATTTAGGACCTCTACTCTTTCTGATATACATCAACGACATTAGAGACTGTTTACGATACTCAAAAATATTGCTTTTTGCGGATGACGCTAAAATATATAAAACTATTACGAGCTTGCAAGACTGTTTGAAACTCCAATCCGACCTCGATAGAATTCACAGTTATTGCATTAACAACAAGTTATTCTTGAATACAGAAAAATGTAATGTAATCACTTTTACCAGAAAAACCAACAAAATAATTTATACATACTCTATAAATGGTGAACAATTAGAATATAAAAAGGAGATAAGAGACTTGGGAATCATATTGGATGAAAAATTGAGTTATGTCCAGCATTTTGAGAGTGTGTGTAAGCGAGGATTCAACATGCTCGGTCTCATATTAAGAAGCACCAAATCATTCAAAAATCCCATGTCCTTGGTGGTGTTGTTTAACTCCTTGGTTAGAAGCGTACTAGAGTTTGGAGCTGTCATATGGAGTCCTAATTACATAACCCACATTGAGGCACTGGAAAAACCCCAAAAAAAATTAATTAAACAGCTGAATTTTAGGGATAGAATCCATTTGGAAAACTACAGAACTAGCCTTCAACACTACAAACTGAAATCATTGGAGTCTAGAAGACTTGTGGCTGACTTATGTTACTTGCACAAGATAGTTAATGGTGGAGAAGATAGTCCGAGTATATTGCAGCTGCTTCCCTTTCATTGCCCTCGGAGAATAGTCAGGAACCCATCTTTATTTTACATCGACACACCTAGGACTAATTACTCACGCAATTCATTTGATAATAGAGCAAGTTATTGTTACAATAAAAACTGTATGAGTGACCCTAGGCTTGATATTTTTATGTCTAGTCTCTATACATACAGAAAATGTTTGATGGAGATGGTTAAATTTTAATTGTGTTTTGGGTATGCCTGTGCTGGGACTGGTCTTTCGATTGACCCGACAACTTGTTTCTTCAAAAGGGAGCTAATCCCTCTCTTCTCCTCTTCCTTTTCCCCTCGCTTACCCTTCCCTAAATCCTAAACCCTCTTGCAATGCTATATGTAGGTTCAATAGTTTTTTGTTTTTAATTTACTCAAACATTTTATTCATAATAAAATGATAATAATAAGAACATTGTAATTGGCACTATGAAAAATTGTAATTTTTATACTATTTTTAAATAAAACTTAAAGCTGTAATGTTCATTCAAATAATAAAATAAAAATAAAATAAAATTACACATGCACAACGTCAATATAGGTTTTTGGCACCAAGGCTTTATTTATTTAATACTAGCTTTTATGTCCCGCCGTTGGCCAAGAATGTAAAATTGTGAAAGAAAAAGCAATCGTTTTTATAATATTGTCACCCAATTATTTTGCAATATCAGACTATGAAAAGTGGTTTGAAATTTGATTGAGTTTAAGTATTGTAAAATGTTCAAGTGATGGCCACAACCCATTCTTTTTTATATATTGCTATAAAGTGTGAATGAAGTATAATATTTATACAATTTCTGCTCGCATGGACTTTGCGTAATGGTTTTAAATATGACTGTTTATCAACGTTGTAAAGAGATTGGTTTGGCCACAACCCCCATTTTTAAATATTATCATCGAAAACAAATTGTAATGTGTACCTATTGAAAATTTAGTAATTTTGGATGTTGGGATGTGGTTAAAATTTGATTAAACAAACGTAGGTACTGAAAAGATCTAGTATTGGTCACATCCCATTCGTTTTTATATTTTTTCATCAAGTGTGCATTATATTTTTGCTCAATTTGACTGAAAGTCTTCATTAACGAAGAAGAAGAAGACTTGAACTATAGTAAATAGTTTTTAATTTGAATATAAATGTTGTGAAGAGTTCAGTAATGGCCACAACCCCCATTCTTTATATATTAGGTGTTAATGATATAAATGGTTTAAATTTAATTAAACAAAAGTATTGAAAAGATTCTAGTGCAGGTTATATCGTCACATCCCATATCCCATTCATTTCATATGTATTTTCATCAAGTGTGCATATCGTTAATAATATTTCTGCACAATAGACTATTAGACTTAAAACTAACCCAAAAGACTAAATAAAAAAGAGAAAAATAAGTATAAGACTATAAGAAATAGTTTGTATAAAAAACTATTCCAATGGTCTACATAAAATAAGTAAAAATACATATACCTAATAGAAGAATTAGACTATTGGAAATAGATTGTATAAAAGCTCACCAAAAGGTCTACAAAAAAGAAGAAGAAGAATATTTAGACTATTGGAAATAGTTTGTATAAATACTGAATAGTTTGTATAAAAGAAAATGAATAAGACTATTGGAAATAGTTTGTATTAAAACTCTCCCAAAAGTCTACGTACTTAAATGAAGAAGAATAATAATTAGACTAAAGGAAATAATTTTTATAAAAAAATGACCCAAATGTATACATAAAAGAAGAAGAAGATGAATTAGACAATAGGAAATAGTTAGTATAAAAACTGCCCTAAAGGTCTACATAAAATTAAGAAGAAAAAGAATTAGACTCCAGGACCCGCCGCTTCAGGCCCTTCAGTACCTCCCGTCCCTTTAATCCCTCATTACGTCCCTTCCCATCAGGCCCTTCAGTACCTTCCGTCCCTTCAGGCAGTTTTATACCTCCCGTCCCTTCAGGCCCTTTAGTGCCTCCCTTCCCTTCATTACATCCCGTCCCATCAGTCGGTTAAGAAAAGTTTAAATCCAGAAACCATCCTGGAAGAACCGCGAAGAGATGAAAGAACCTTCTTTTCCCAGGATGCTCTACTTAATAGGTAAAATGACTAAATACACGAATAAGAAGAAAAAAGTTTAAACCCAGATACCTGCGAAGAGATGGAAGGACAGTTGGACCTTCTTCTCCCAGGATTCTCCAACTTCATAGGTAAAATGACCAAAAATACACGATGTAGAAGAAGAAGAAGAAATAAGTTTAAATCCAGATACCTGCGAAGAGATGGAAGGAAAATTGGACATTCTTCTCCCAGGTTAGTCCACCTTCAAAGGTAAAATGACCAAATAGACGATGAAGAAGAAGAAGAAAAAAGTTTAAATCCAGAAACCTGCGAAGAGATGGAAGGAAAATTGGACCTTCATCTCCCAGGATAGTTCATCTTCATAGGTAAGATGACCAAGTACACGTTGAAGAAAAAGAAGAAAAAAGTTGATATGCAGAACCCGTCCTGGAAGACCTGTGAAGAGATGGAGGGACAGTCGGACCTTCTTTTCCCAGGATACTCCCCCTTCATAGGTAAAACGACCAAATACACGAAGAAGAAGAAGAATAAGAAAAAAGTTTAAATCCAAAAACCATCCTGGGCATACGCTCGACAATTCACCAAAGTTTCATTATAATCGGACAAACGGTTGATAAATAAATAAATAAAATAATTTTCCTATAGGAAATCAGTATAGGTATATTATTGTTGATTTGTAAGTAAATAGTATTAGGTAGGTACCTACCTACAACAACCTTCTAAATAAATTTGATTCCTAACAAATTTTATTTGAATATCACATTCTTTCTGTAGCCATAGAAACGATTCGAACACGTAAGTAATATCGAATGGTTCGGATACATTTTTTGAATATGTAGGTACCTACATTGGTTTGTTCGATGCCATAAAAATGAAAATTGTCCGAAATATCAAATATTATATACAAATTATGCAATTTTATTATGCCTATATCTTTACTAATAATTAACAGACTTTTACAATATATGTCTTAAATCTTGCTGTAATGTCTTGTGTTTCATTTTATTATTTCATAATTACATTTATTTCAAAGGTTTATTATTTTCAAGAACATATTCATTCGGTAGGAAAATGAAATATTGTATGAAAAGATATTAAAATGGCGGCATTTATGTACAAAACGCTTACTTTAAAAATAAGTTAAACATTATAATTATACAAAATATTCACCATGTTTTTCACTTAAACGCTAAGTTATACTTGAAAGTAAATTTTTTTCGTGTAAATACGTACTTCTAACTTTTAAACTAACAGATATTTGCGTGCAAAATGTACACTTTTTTGACAGATACGACTTGGAAAATTTTGTATGAAAAAAATAATTATTGAAATATTTTTAAAATTCAGCATATTTATCGCATTATTTTTAGCGTGACACTGCATCAGGTATACAGGTACACGTTCGCACATAAATTAGATTTTTAGATGCTCTTAGTTTTTCAGAAGGCGTGAGACAAACACACACACACACACATACACTAACATTTTGATTGCTTTATTACTTTAGATTGCTTCTCGGGCAACATACAGGTACTATGTCAAATATTAATTTAACACGCACTCAATAACAAGTTGCCACATTCTGGAGACTTATGATATTAATCGTCTCACAGATCCAGACTGAAAACACAATTAAAAACTGTGTCTCCACCGGGAATCGAACCCGGGACCTTTGGATCAGCAGTCAGATACCCAACCCACTGAGCCACGAAGGCCGACAAATAGAATAATGCTGGACGCTTTATAATAGAATAATGCTGGATACCGAACAAAACATATCGCATGATGAGAAAAATTTCAGAGACCTCGTTACTCGTTGGCTGAAGCAGATTGGTGGAGAAGGATCTGCCTCAGTACTCTTGGAGTTTTTCATCCTGGTTATCGATGACCTAAGTGAATGGAATATGTGAAGAAAAAAAAATCTTATAATAATAATAAATTTGGATAATTTATATAGCGCCGTTTTTGTGAATATCTCAACTCAAGGGCGCTGAAAAAATGATTACGTTGTATCATTTCGGCTCTGGTAAGATTTGCGAAAAAGGTGCGTTTTGAGTTTTTTTCTGAACGAAGATATATTTTCGGTTTGTCTGAGGGTGTGTGGGAGCTTATTCCATGCATTTACTCCTGCCGCAGCAAATGCACGATCACTGAAACTAGTTGTGTGCACCCTGTTTATTTCAACTAATTTCCCAACCATGGATGAAGAGGCAGAACAAAGTGATGATTGTCTGTCATTTATTGAAAGCGGAATGCACAGTTCGGAGAGGTAAGTAGGAGCCATACCACGAAGTGCTTTAAAGATTATGAGACAGAGCTTATATTCAATTCTTTCGGGGACTTTAAGCCAATGTAGATTGCGAAGAAGGTGAGAGATGTGAGAAAATTTGGAGGCTCCAGTGATGAGTCTGGCTGCAGCATTGAAAACTGACTGAATTTTAGCAATTTTAAACTAGTACTGCCTCAGAACAGACTATGTCTATTGAGGCAGTAAAATTTCAAAATGTGTGAAAACAATTAAAAATATTGTAATTAGGTATAAATTAAATTGTATTTTGTTCTTTTGTAATATTTATAATACAAAGAATTTAGAATTGAGTATTTAGGTTGGACTCTGCATTCGGACATAAGTAATACAATCTTGTTTCAATTCAAAGTAATTAATTTTATGGAAAGTTCACATCAAATAAATTGATTTGCATTAGGTGTTTTCCAATTGTTTTATTTATTTTTTTAACTAACTTACATTTAGCTAAGTAGAAAAATAACTCCAGTAAAAATGAGTGTTAGAATAAAATACATATTTTTAAGTTATACCTGAGGAAGTTTTAATAATTTTCTCAAGCGTCGAATTCTTCTTGAGCAATATCCACGATAGCGTTGATAATCACCATGCCGTAAACCATGCTGTTGCTGAGCATCTTTGATAACTCTCAAAACTAATATCATGTTAAGGACATTATTATAAAAAAATAATTAATGATTCAAAGATACTGTTATTGATTATAAATTATATTAATTTCAAAAGATTCCAATTAATTTTTATATAATTATAAAATTAATGGAGAGTGTATTTCTAAACATATTCCGCCTTACATTTTGTTTGCAGATAAATATGCAATAGTGGATTCTTCCACAAAATTATGAAATAAATATGGTATGGTAAAGGGAAATTAATAGGAAAAAATATTTGGTATAATAGAAAATAATATAATCTGATAAAGTAGAAGTTAATATAATCTAGTGTGTAGTGGAAATAGATGTAATCTGGTATCTATAGGTCTCTCTTTGGTATAATAGAAAATAATATAATCTGAAAAAGTAGAAGTTAATATAATCTAGTGTGTAGTGGAAATAGATGTAATCTGGTATCTATAGGTCTCTCTTTGGTATAATAGAAAATAATATAATCTGATAAAGTAGAAGTTAATATAATCTAGTGTGTAGTGGAAATAGATGTAATCTGGTATCTATAGGTCTCTCTTTGGTATAATAGAAAATAATATAATCTGATAAAGTAGAAGTTAATATAATCTAGTGTGTAGTGGAAATAGATGTAATCTGGTATCTATAGGTCTCTCTTTGGTATAATAGAAAATAATATAATCTGATAAAGTAGAAATTAATATAATCTAGTGTGTAGTGGAAATAGATGTAATCTGGTATCTATAGGTCTCTCTTTGGTATAATAGAAAATAATATAATCTGATAAAGTAGAAGTTAATATAATCTAGTGTGTAGTGGAAATAGATGTAATCTGGTATCTATAGGTCTCTCTTTGGTATAATAGAAAATAATATAATCTGATAAAGTAGAAGTTAATATAATCTAGTGTGTAGTGGAAATAGATGTAATCTGGTATCTATAGGTCTCTCTTTGGTATAATAGAAAATAATATAATCTAATAAAGTAGAAGTTAATATAATCTAGTGTGTAGTGGAAATAGATGTAATCTGGTATCTATAGGTCTCTCTTTGGCAAAGATCGTGACAATTTTCAGCATAGTGGAGGATGGTTTTCACATCTACCAACCAAGCAAATAATTCAAAATTTGTATTATGCACAACCCATGTGATTTTTGAATAACAATAACTATACAGGGTGTCCCATAAGTCAATATCATCCCTTGAAGGGATGATAGACCACTAATGATTGATCATAATATCGAAATATAGTCTTAGTGAAAAGTCACTCGTTTTGGAGATATTGGCACTTTTTTGAATTTCGTGAAAATTGACACCTTTGCTCAGTTTCTCTGCCATAGTCACAAAATTCCATATTCTAAAACTATCATTTTTGGTACGTAATCCTAAATAAAACTGCTATTTGATTAAAGTCTAAAATAGAACTATTAATGCTATACTTTTGAAAAAAGTCATTATTTTTTTTTTGTATTTATATTCAACACATAAAAAAGACTACACTGTAAAAAAACAAAAAAGTACCGCATCGACCACAATGTCAGTTACATTTTTGTCAAATATTTTAAACGAGCTTCCGGTTGCGCAGAGCGCAAATTTGTGTCTTTTTGCTTCGTTGCTTTACGTGCAAATCGCCTCCCTTCTTGACTTAAAGTTAAAGATTTCAATCTGCAAAATATGGGGCTTTATTCAAGAAACCGGATTGCTGTTGAAGTGACATCCCCCTAAGGGAGGCACAATAGATCAAACTATGGTCGCGGTGAAGGGGCGTGTTGGACCCACTTCTAATAAATAATAATAATACGTGCAAATCGCCCCCCCTTCTTGACTAAAAGTTCAAGATGTTTGACTACAACTATATTAGGTCTATCACACCTTTACAGGATGGTGTTGGCTTACAGTACAGCATGTATAGTAGAAGACCCGAGGTGAAATGGCCTGAGCAACCTAGGGTTGAATAATTGGATGAGAAAATCCGTCTACACAGGAGAATGACGATGTCTTTTGTGAAAATTGATCTATTACTCCACTATTTACGTCTTATTGGAAATAAATTTTGGATTTGTAAATTTACCTAAAGGAGTATGTAATCAGGTTTTGAAAATTCCATGTAGCAATATAAAAATCAACTTTGGTACCTAGCATTTGAAATTATAAATATAAAAACTTTCCTTGGTGTCTGGTTTTTCATAAATGATAATTAAAAATTAATCAAAAGGATACTTTCCAAAGTAAAAACTTTGATTTGAGTGTTTTCTTCTATTACTTCGGGTACTCCTTCCTTTTCTACAATTTCATTAGTTTCCACAGCTGCAATAACCATCGTTGATATAACACTTGACTTTTATTCTTTAATGTGACTTTTTGTGTGTGGAAACTAATTTACTCATATCACATAAAATGAAGAGGTTATTAATCAATATGCTTTACATATGTTAAATTAATGGTTGAAAATTGAAAGTATTTTATAATCGAAATCGACCACGTCTGACAGCCACGCGCAATATCATCATTAACAGAGTTGCCATCAGCCATATTGTCATTTGTCATTCTGTCTCTATGGTCATTTTACACGTTTATGGCAATGTGATATTTACGTAGGTTGTCGTGGCGTCGTGGGGCGATTTCCAATCAAAGTGATATTTTGATATTTCCATAGGTATTGTGATCGATATATTTCCATGCATTATGATATTGATATTTCCATAGGTATTGTGATCGATATATTTCCATGCATTATGATATCAAAGAAACCCAAAAACCATTATTTTACTTTGGCCTAATGTATTTCTTCTATTAATTCTAGGAATGGATTATAGCGGCCTCCCAGACGAGTGTCTCGGGACAGTAAAACCAATGGCTACCATAGAAAAAATACATTTCTTTAAAATCCATAGATGTCATAGCTAGATCCCTAGAAAGTGCACATACTTCAAAAGTTCTGACAGCCAGTGTGACAGCCAGTGAATGATAATACTAAAACATCGTTGATGTATGTATAAATGTAGGTATTTCTATAATACGAGTTGTTTTTTGTTTATTTTTTTTAATAAAAAAACTATTATGTACATCAAACTTTTGTAAATAAATATAAATGAAGTGTTTAAATATATTTTGAAAAGAATATTAGCCGTTTTACATAATCATTTATCGTTTCAGCCGTTTTACATCGTTCCTCCAATCTGATGAAGTATGTCCTACCGACATTTGTTGAAGAGGCAATGACACCATTCTATCGTCTTTTCGCCACCATATTTAATAAATTCAGTTGGTATGCAATCAAATCCCGCAGCCTTTCATGTACGTGCATGCTTCACTGCTTCTCTAACTTCTTCTATTGAAATTTTTTCTGTCATTCTCAATTTCATTTATTGGTACTCTTTCGTACGTCACACTGTCATACTGCGTACTTTCATATAACTCTTTAAAGTATTCCTTCCATCTTTCCTTGACATTTTCCTCGTCTATAACCATACATCCATTTTCTGAGACCCTTCCTGTTGGCCACAGTCACTTTTATCAATCATTCTCTCATCATGCCCAAACCACTTTCATTGATGCACAATGATAAAAATAAAGGAATGAATACATTATCAAAAAGATGCATTCTGGTGATTAGCTGCAAGTTTAGCTCTATCGTTTGCTTGGAGAGTTATTCTGCCAATTTCAGCTTCATGTCCTATGTGAGTGCTAAATAACGTAACACAATATGTGCCGTCTTTAACCACCACTTCAATTGTAGATGGGCAAGTTGCTCCAATTTTGTTTGTTCCTATATTTTTTATAGATCGTTGATTACTTCCTCGCCCTTTATAAGAATTAGATCTATGGCAGTGATAGTAATATTTGACTGTATTAGATGTACATTTCTTAGAAGAAGTATCCAACACATAAGAATAAAAATTCTTCCTCTCATAGTTTTCCTTCCACTCTAGAAAATCTAAAAATTAACAATTTTGTCAAGTAATCAAAAATACATTCAATGCTACAATTTCTCTAAGAATATGTAATGTATTATCAATTTAAATAATAAATAAAGTCTGAGTTTACCTTCATTGCATTTCAATGTCAGTTTTTCAATATGAAATTCCTTTTCATGTTCTTTTACAAAATGTTCTCTCAACCTTTTATAGGAAACTAAATGTTTAGAACATTCTGAGCACTTTATTCTACAATTGCGGGTTTTGGATGTATTATGTACGTTTTTTCTGTGTTTTAATAACGATGATTTAGTAGAAAAAACACATTTACAAAGATTACATTCTACCTGTTTAGTAACCGGATTTATTTTACAAGCAGTGGTTATACCATGAATATTTCTTCTATGCGCGTTTGAATTTTTTTCATGTTTATATCGACATCTACATTCATCACATTCGAAACTATTTACAGTAGAGTGGTTATCTTTCCCAGCCATTTTATCAATGTATACGAAAAGTTGGTTGAAGTCTGATGCAGATGAACGTCTGTTAAAAATTTACAATGAAAATTGTTGTAATATCATTTATATACACTTTTAATTTTGTTTACACTGACAGCGTTTACTATGTAGAATTCCATTTTTAAAATAAATTAAACACTTGTTTTTCTTTCTACATTTATTTTTACTCTCCAGAACGACCGTTTCGCCTGGTGAAGGCCTTTTCAACTGGAAGGCGTATCATTTATATATATTAAAAGACATTTATATATATATATATATATATATATATATATATATATATATATATATATATATATATATATATATCATTTATATACATAATTTATTTATATATTATATATATATTATATATATATATATATATATATATATATATATATATATATATATATATATATATATATATATATATATATATATATATATATATATATATATATATATATATATATATATATATATATATATATATATATATATATATATATATATATATATATATATATTTAATCTTGTATGTATTTATTTATGTGGAAATCCTTTACAGTAACTTTACATATGTCTTACACCATTGAACAAAATTGAACAGAGTTAGGCACACAGAGATAAGTAGACAGGGAGCAGTTTATCTACGCTAAAACATTTTTTAAAACTAGTGTTCATTGCCACTTTTTAACAATACCCCTCTTCAATGAATACCATGTCTAAAAAAAATATTTTTTTACATTAAAAAAATTGTTGTTTTCATTCTAATCCTAATCCATCCCTGAGTACACAAATATCTTTCTCGCAAGAGGTTTAGTTAACATATCACTTATTTGTTCATTAGTTGGAATATACGCAATGTTAATACCATTATTAATAATTTTATTTTTTACAAAATGTAATTTAATATCTAAATGTTTCAGCTTTGTATGATGAGATGGACTTTTGCATATCTTGATCGCACTTTGATTATCTTCATAAATTATTATTTTTACCTTTTCATCATACACTCTGAAATCATGAATCAAATTTTGCCACCAACAAGCTTCACTTACAGCTAAATTTATTGCTACATATTCTGCTTCAGTCGATGATAAGGCAACCGCTGCTTGCTTTCTTGACATCCATGAAACTGTGCATCCTAGCACTATGAAAACATAGCCAGCAGTTGACTTACGATCGACTTTATATCCTGCCCAATCTGAGTCTACATAGCCCACGATAATATTTTAATTTTTTTTTTTTTAATTTTGTCAATGCTGACGGTGTTGAATATGTAGAATTCCATAATGGGTATTTTAAATCAAACAAATGATTTGGTCTACATATATATTTTTTCCTGAGTCCAGGACGACCGTTTCAGCTTATTAGGCCCTTATCAACTGGTAAACATAAAAACTCTGCTTTTTCTTATATACTAAAATTCGGTACATTTTTGCAGTTATGGATTGTTCAGAACAGTTGTAATATGGTTTATGTTGGGAATTACGTCGATGCAGGTTAAACACCTGCATCGACGTAATGAAAAAACCTACAGTACAGCTGTTTAAAAATATAAAGTCTTTACCGAAAAGGGTGAAGATCAGACGTATTATAGTTTTTGTCTGTATACCAGTGGTCAGGAAAAAATATATATGTAGACCAAATCATTTGTTTGATTTAAAATACCCATTAATATTTTCATTGTCTAATGCAAACACTAAACTTAAATTTACAGTTCCCTTTATATAACGTAGGACTCTTTTTAAGGCAGACCATAGTTCTTTGCTAGCACAAGATTGATAGCGACTTGTATACTCAAACAAATACCGAGATCTAGTCTTGTGCATAACATGGCATACATGAGAGCACCAATTAAACTTCTACAATTACTTTCTAACTCTGGGCTCTCAGAAGATTTTCCTTTTAAGCTACTATGATCAAAGTTAGCACCTAACGGAGTTGACATAGATTTACAATCTTGCATATTATATTTTCTTAATATGTTTGTGAGATAGGCAGTTTGATTTAACTTAATTTGGTTCTTAACCATATCTTGGTGAATAGTCATGCCCAAGTAATTACATGCAGGACCAAGGTCTTTAATTTTAAAATTACTATTTAGACTATTTTTACATGTGACACCTCTTCCTCTTCAGTACCTGATATCAACAAATCGTCAACAAATACTGGTAAGTATATGTAACCGTTGTCTGTTGATTTTACATAAAGGCAGTATTCATTTTCAGATCTTTTAAACCCCATGGACTTGTTTTTCTTATTTCCATTAAATAAAATATCAAAAATTGCTAATTGTAATGGGTGACACATGTGCTCTGCGCGAGCACTCAAGGAGTACTTGAAGGGCCGAGTACTCTAGTGTTAATAAACAGATTTTTTCTATAATGTGTCTTTTATTGTTTTCTTCTCTGAGTTACATATATATCTTTTTTTCTCTATATTTCACTTTGTATATGCTATATTATAAAAAACAAAATTCCAAGCAAAAAAAATCCAGCCATGAATTTTTTGCCCATCATTTAAATGTAGATAAAGAAAATGTTCCAGTGTGCAAGTTTATGTCTTTATCGACATTATCATTAGGTGAATTTTGTGATTGGATAAAGAAAGCTACGTGCAAAAGGAAAATACCCAATATGTAATGGATTCTATTGTTTTTTTAAATGAATTAATAATTTATTATTATTGCACATATTACTTGTAAAACATGTGACTTTATTGTAGCACTATAGGATTTTCAATCCATAAATTTGTTAAAAGTAATTACTCGTAAGCCACAATTTTGTTATTTTTGGGGAAGCAATACCCAATATCCCACATAAAAAAAATATTATATTTCACATAAATTTAGATACCCTATGATTAAAAGATACATACATACATACCATCACGCCATGTCCCTTGCGGGGTAGGCAGAGAGAACCGAACGCCACATTTTTCTATCCTGGCACGCATCCCTCGCTTCGTCCACATTCATGCATCGTCTCATACATGCTCGTCTATTGCTCACACTTCTAACATTTCCGTCTTTCAAAATTTCGTTCACATGGTCGTGCCATCCCTTTCTTGGGCGTCCCCGACCTCTCATTCCATTCCTTTCCGCTCTGTATATTTTCTTCGTCAGGCGCTCCTCATTCATTCTCCCCATGTGACCAAACCATCTCAATGTGTTCACTTTCATTCTAGTAATGACATCTTCTTCATCTTACATTCTTTCCTTATGTCCTCATTTCTTACCCGGTCATACATCGTTCTATTACAAATCCTTCTTAACGATCTCATTTCAACTGCATTTATTCTACTTTCATGCGTCTTCTGCCATGTCCAGGTTTCACTTGCATACGTCAAGGTTGGCACTACGACGGCGTTATGAATGGCAACTATGGCATCCTTTGATATGTTGCGATCATTCATAATTGGTCTTAGTGCTCCATTCACTCTGTTTCCTGCCATAACTCTTCTTTCGATCTCTTTATCGAGTCGTCCATTCCATTGAAATATGCTTCCCAAGTACACATATTCTTCGACTTGCTCGAGCCATTCGTTCTCTACTCTTATTTTACACGCTGTTCTGCTTTCACTCTTTTCAAAGACCATTGTCTTTGATTTGCTGGCATTCATCCTAAGTCCATTCTCTATACATCCTTCATATACCTGACTTACAAGATACTGTAACTCTTCCATACTTTCTGCTAATAGAACTTTATCGTCTGCATACATCAAATCTCGCACCATTACAGTACTCAATTTCAGACCCTTGCTTTCATCCTTAAGGGCTCTTATGCAGAAATCAATGTACAAGTTAAAGAGCCATGGAGATAGCACGCACCCTTGTCTAACGCCATTATTTATAGAGAACCACGTTGTCACTGTGTCGTTGACACGAACACATGCTTCGCTGTTCTCATATAATGACGCGATTGCGCTTATCAGCTTGCTCTTCACTCCATACACTGCTAGTATATCCCATAATTTTTCTCTAACAACTTTATCATACGCCTTTTCTAGGTCTATGAAGGCACAGAAAATTTTCTGATTTTTATCCAGAACCATTTCTGTGACCGTGCGCAGAAAAAAAATTTTGGTCTATACATCCTCTGCCGCCCACAAACGCACCTTGGACATCCCATATCTTGCTTTCTGTAATCTTTCGCACTCTTTGATCCAGGATCCTTGCATACATCTTACCAACTGAGCTTAATAAACTTATGGCTCTATAGTTTTTGCAGTCGAGCTTCGATCCTTTACCTTTATACAAAGGTACCACGACTGCATTTCTCCAGTCTGAGGGAGTGTGTCCTTCTTCCCAACATTTGTTGAAAAGAGAGAGACACCACTCCAACGTCTGTTCGCCGCCATATTTTATAAGTTCAGCTGATACACTGTCATATCCGGCAGCTTTCCCAGCTTTCGCGTGTTTTACTTTACTGTTTCAAATACTTCTTCTCGCGTTATTTCATCCTTATCACTTTCGCTTACTTGCCATGTTCTCTGACTCACGTCCCCACTTACTCCGCTATCATACAGTTCCTTAAAATATTCTTTCCATCTTTCTTTCACGCCGTCTTCGTCCATAATTATTTTTCCATCTTTATCATTTATTCCTTTCGAAGCTTTCACAGTTCCATTTTTTCTTTTCGCTACGCCTTTCCAGAACATTTTCATGTTTCCAGGAAAGTCGTTGGCTATTTTCAGGCTTTCTTTCTCTTTTATACCATCTTTTTCCCTTTTTACTGTGTCTTTGACTACCTTTTTACATACTTTATAATTCTCTTTTGCTCTTTCTTCATTATTCGATCCTTTCGCGGCTATTAATGCCATCCATGCTTTCTTCTTTTCACATTAAAAGATTTATTTCAAATATATAAAAAACATAATTATACAAAATACAACACAAAAATGTATAAATGTAAGTTTTTTGTCTCTCCTGTAAAATCTTTGGTGAGTGGGTTACGAGGTATTGCTTTATCACAAACGATATGATACACTGTGTCGATTGTTTACCTACTTGATAAAATATATTATTCATGCTAATTATTGAAATAGTATACTTATATATTAATTATTGTAATTGTCTTATTTATTGTAATAAACAAAGTGAGATTCAACTTTTGTTTATTCATTGGCTAATACACCACAGAATTACATTTTCATTGAAATGTTTTTTACTCTCCACTGCTATAGAATCACTATACTACAGCCAGAAGAACGAATGTGTCAATTCTAGACGAGCTGAAGATCGAGGATCGTCTATCGACGTATCAAGATGTATTTATTTTTTATGTATTTCTACAGACGTATCCTTCAATTATTTGAACACATTGCCAGAAGGGAACCTGACTGCCTCGAGAAGCTTGTTTTGATGGGCAGCGTGGAGGGACGGAGATCTCGTGGTCGCTCACCGACCAGATGGAGCGATTTGGTTAAGTCCACAATGGGGTCTTCGGTGACTGGTGCTCTGCGTTCAGCACAAAACAGATTGGCATGGAGGCGGGCCATATGTGTGGCGACGGACTGCAGCCGCTATCCTCAGTCATGAGGAAAAGGACGAATGATGACTATAGAATAGTAGAGAGCCATGATTTCACAATTTTTAAGCATATTTTTTACATCAATTTCTCAATGGGTGTCATGTATAATCACCGGCAAACTAGTAGAACCAAAATAGAGGGTGCGCATACCGCAAATTTGTGTCGTTTCGGTTGTTAGGTACATATACAGACCCCTCCACGGCGATTTGTCAGAAACTACAGAGAGTATACAGTTTGAGTTTCGTCAAGATGTTTTTATATGTACGGCGTATCCTTTTTGTGTCCTCTCTAGAACCTAAACTATAAGTCTGATCGACTTCAAATTTATATCATAGGTGTAAAGTACATAAGCCTAGAGCTGATTATAAAACATTTTTCGTCCATTTCGTTACCTCATGTAAATTTTGCAAATATATTTTTGGGTAGTTAGTTAAACATTTTGTACATATTTTGAATTATATAAATAATTGGATAATTTATATAGCCCCATTTTTGTAAGAGCTCACCACAAGCTAGGTTGGTAATGGTTTAAAAATGTAGGTTAGTGATCTTTATATTATATTAATCACATAAAGATTTTAATGCCATGAGACATTTAGAAATAAAACTATTAGAAATTAGTCAGTAATGTAAGTGTGATTGAGTAACATAAGTGAATATATTCTTCATTAGAAACAAATTATTTATTTTTTTCTTAAAAAAAGAATAATTTGCTATAAGTATATTTTATATGGCAGTATCTGTGCATCCACAATTGTCACAAAATAAAAAGTGTAAACACTAAACAAAGTAAATTTAATGTAAATATGTATAAACAATCTATCTTCAAAATCAATTTTACTTCTTCTCAGAACACGGATTGTCTGTTTATTCAGATACCAAAAGACTCAGTATCCCAGTGCAGTGCACAATACTTCTTACTTCACAACATTTTTATCCATTTAAGCAGCAGGTTACATACCATACACATTAATTACTTCAACAAATGAATATGGTTGGATGGAAGATATCGCCAACAAGCAATAAACCTCCCATTGTACATTTATTGTGTACATAAATTTATTGTAAAATATCTAACTGATAGTTTTCAAAATAAGTTATTCAATAAATTGATGTTTCAATTTGGGATATTCCACCCTTCATCCATATTTCTGATCTCTTGCTATATTTGATTGATCACTATAATAGAAAAGAGATTTTAATCACTATATTATATTTTTCTATGACAAAAACTTTATTATTTTAAAGTAGTCGCTGCTGAAAATTCAATATAAATTAATTAAACTACTTGTAAGTTTTCCAGTTACAATGTTACTATAATAATTCTTCTTCGTGCCTCTGTTGTTGGGTACTTCCGTCTTACTATAATTATATTATATCATCAAGGTATTAAGATGATATTATAGCAATTTAAATTTATAGATAAACGAAAATGTTTGCGTCAAGAGGAGGTTGCAGCCTCCATATATAAATGCCATTGAAAGGAATGGGCTGCCCAAGGAAAGGTCTGTTCGTCGTACCTGATCTTATTTATGCGCTGCCTCAAGATATATTTTCATAATATTATATAGCCTATACTAATATCAAGTTAATGAAGAAAATATTGGTGAAAGTCTGATTTCAATAAAATAAACAGTTTTTGATATAAAATCACTGAAATTGTAATTAACCTACATGATCAACATAATTTTAATATAAATGATTATGTAAAACGGCTAATATTCTTTTCAAAATATATTTAAACACTTCATTTATATTTATTTACAAAAGTTTGATGTACATAATAGTTTTTTTATTAAAAAAAATAAACAAAAACAACTCGTATTATAGAAATACCTACATTTATACATACATCAACGATGTTTTAGTATTATCATTCACTGGCTGTCAGAACTTTTGAAGTATGTGCACTTTCTAACGAGCGTATACTCGCCAATCTATTCCCCCCACTCCTACGCAGATAGTACTGCCATAATAGGAAAAAATATTGTATTTTAAATCAAATTTATGTTATACCTATGGCAAGGAAATATTGACCATATCAGATGTCAAAGTATATTTGATTAATCAGATCAAAAATCAAAGTTTAATCTATATAATCTGTGAATCAGATGAATTTATTCACTTATGGAATTCACGTAATTGTGTTGATTATTGATGTTCCAGGTGTTAGATGTTTAAATGTAGTATTACTTTCTAAAATATCGAAGACGCCTATGTTTTTATACAACGCATTTTGTTCTGAAAAAAAAAACTGTAGTTTTAGACATAGGACACAATACATAACCTATAAGTTTCTTAAAGGTCGGTATAAATGTGTAAAAGATACTAAGATCGTGGATAGACAAAGCATTAAATAGTTTAATATGATCGTGAAAAAAACAAAACATGTCAAAATGTAAATAAATGTCTTATTAAGCATTTATATAAATGGTGTAATCAGGTTCATTACACACAAGATCTGTTTTTCATAAGAGTTGGAATTTTACTTTATGTCAAACCCTATGGTTTGGACAAAGTCCTCTTATCTTCGTGCTGAAATACACTCATGATCTAATATTAATGTACCGTACATCCAATTTTACATTATTAACATTTTGTTTGATTTTCACCATGTACAAATACCATCACTTAAGATTGATAGCCCTCATTCTAATCAAGTTTGGTACATTCATCAAATATTATTTTTATCAACCCAATCCAGGTCTTCCACACGCCACTGCCTAATGGGTGGCAAATTTACACAAGTTAGTTCTTATAGAAACAAATTGTGTAAGTAAAAATATATATTTCTTTCCTTTTCTTAACAATAAAAACATAAAAGGAATATAATAATACAAAATAAATATATAATAATAATAACACAACGTCCAGCCATCTCATTTTTGATTTTCCTCTGCTTCTTCCGTCTGGTGTGGTGTTTGTTTAGAACCTTGTTCAGAGTACGATCATCACTCATCCCGTGGACATGGCCCAACTATTGCAGTCTTCTTATTTTAATGAACTGTATAATGTTAGGTTCGCCATAGTATACCTACAGTGCCTCTAATTTGTAATTGAATCGTCTCTTCCCATTAGATAATTTATATTAAAAATGTATGTAATTCTAGGTTCATAAAGTATTTTTTATAAAAACATTGCGAAAACATTATTTTTTTCTAATTTGGTAAGTAGAGAATAAGAGGTAAGTAGTTAAATATTTCACCTAATTATAAATATAACACAAATGTCACAATAATATAATACACCCATTATAAAGCAATAGCCCATATATTTTGGAATGTGAGATTTATTTATTCAGTATTGCTTCTCGGGCAACTAGCAGGTACTATAGTCAAATATTAATTTAACACACTCCCAATAACAAGTTGCCACATTATGGAGACTTGAGATATTTATATATCGTCTCACAGATTTAGACTGAAATCACAATTGAAAATAGTGATGGGAATCGAACCCGGGACCTTTGGCTCAGAAATTCAGATATCTAACCAACTGAGTCACGAAGGCCGACAAGTAAGATGTAAATAAAATGTTGTTGATAAATTAAAATGAATCTTGTTGTAATTTCTTTAATCGAAATTGGAAATATGGTGCGTCGAATGCAGAAATATTCTCTATCATAAATAGTAAACAAAAATATAACTTATGATTTTAAAAAAAGTTATTTAAAGTGGGTTTTGAATAATGGTCACTTTTGTAAGAGAATATGAAATTAAAAAAATATTCATCATAACATATTGAAAAAAACTGCTAATCACCTAATTTTTATTTATTTCATTTATCTCACCAAATTTTACATGCGTCATTAAAAATAGACAACTGCTGCCCAACTAGGTATACCTGTTCTAGGGCTAGCAGTGTACATAATATATTATAATACTTCACAGGAGAAAAATATCTATTTGTACTGAAAGACAGTGATTTGGCGGCGGAGTTTGAACACAAATTCCGGATCAAATCAAGACTGCACAAACACGGGAAGGATAAAGTATATTTCAAATGTAGTATTTAAATACAGCATTCCTCACAAGATTTGAATACCCATGGGTATATTTTATTTGTTCACAATGTAAAACATTAATATTATTTTAATAATACTATAAAAAGACACATAACTGATAATTGTTTTAACATATATGTATGTATGTGATAAAATTTAAAAATTACTAAACGTTTATTGCTACTGGTGAAGAAAAGTGTACATAATACATATAATAATGTCATTTGAGTATTATTCAGTATTCTGTCTGTAAATGTATTTAAAAATAAGGTAAGATAAAAAAAAATAAAAAATACACAAAAAATTGATGGGTAGTGGCTGAGCGGTTAGCGCACTGGGTTTGTAATCCAGAGGTCGCGAGTTTGAATCCAGCCTCTACTGATTTCGTTCACCTATAGCACAAGCATTTATGCTTATTTTAGGGAATGTAGGAAGATGTATATGTACTTATTTATCAAGGACATATTCATTTTCATTAAAAAAAAAATTAAATGTGAGTAACAAAGAAGAATTAACAATAACAGTGGTCATTATTTGCACATATAGGTACACATAAATAAACAAAAAAATTAAATGTGAGTAACAAAGAAGAATTAACAATAACAGTGGTCATTATTTGCACATATAGGTACACATAAATAAACAAAAAAATTAAATGTGAGTAACAAAGAAGAATTAACAATAACAGTGGTCATTATTTGCACATATAGGTACACATAAATAAACAAAAAAATTAAATGTGAGTAACAAAGAAGAATTAACAATAACAGTGGTCATTATTTGCACATATAGGTACACATAAATAAACAAAAAAATTAAATGTGAGTAACAAAGAAGAATTAACAATAACAGTGGTCATTATTTGCACATATAGGTACACATAAATAAACAAAAAAATTAAATGTGAGTAACAAAGAAGAATTAACAATAACAGTGGTCATTATTTGCACATATAGGTACACATAAATAAACAAAAAAATTAAATGTGAGTAACAAAGAAGAATTAACAATAACAGTGGTCATTATTTGCACATATAGGTACACATAAATAAACAAAAAAATTAAATGTGAGTAGTGAAGAAAAATAAACAATAACAGTGGTCACTATTAACAGGGCACATATAGGTAATAATAATAATAATAAATTGTAATTTATATAGCACCGTTTAATGATTTAAAATCATTCCAAGGGCGCTGATAGCTCAATTCTGTATTGCTCTGCGAAACAAAGTTGTTTTTAATTTTTTTGAGAATGTGTCTTTGCTTTGAGCACCGCGAACATCAGGAGGTAGTTTATTCCATTTTAATGGACCACTCACACTAAAGCATCGATCATAGTAAGCCGCTTTGTTGGCTCTGTCCACCTCCTTTAAGGAGTTGGTACTCTGTGATCCAGATGACCTGAGTGTGAGGTGCCTCCCAGAGAGTTATTTTCTTTGACATAGTTCTTGTATGTAATTCGGTGCTAGATCATTCAAAGCATTAAACACCATCAGACAGATTTTGTAATCGATTCGTTCTGGACACTTCAACCAGTGCAGTTCGTTAAGAAGAGGTGTTATATGACATCGCTTATCTGCGCTGTAAATTAACCTAGCCGCTGCATTAAACACCATCTGTAATCTATCGAGCTGATACTTATATTCCGTTGCAGTAATCAAGCCGAGATACGACAAATGCATTTATGAGTGTTTTTGTCTCATTCTTTGGCAAGCTTCGACGAATGGTTTTCAGCTGTCTTAGTTGGAAAAAACATGAGCTGATCGTTTTAGAAATTTGCAGATCAAGTGACAACTTGTTGTCCAAGTAAACACCTAAGAACTTGACGCTTGCAGCAGGCTTCAGCTTTTCTCCATTGATGTGTATGGGAGTATTTTCAATAAGGTGTTGTCGTTGTGGTGATGCTACCCACATGAACTCTGTTTTTGTTGGGTTCAACTTTAACTTATTGTGGGACATCCACGCAGCGACTTTTTCGATGCATTGAACTGTATCTTCACATAAATAGTACACTTCACATTAAGGTACACATAAATACACAAATAAATAAAATGTGAGTAGTGAAGAGAATTAACAATAACAGTGGTCATTATTTGCACAATTAGAAATAAATAGTTCTGATTCATCACTTAACATGGCTTTAATTTTAACAATTTCCATTTTATTAGGTTTGCAAATACTTTTGTTACCACGTTTTGCTTTTTGTTTGGTGGATATAAAACGTAATTGAGGGTTTATATTTTTATTTGATGGTTCTTTGGGATTTTCCATGTTGTTAAAAGAAATACGACTTGCTGAATTAGTTGCTAAATTCTTTGCTACACGTATTTGCTCAGCAATTAAAGACATAGTATCACCATCTAAATTATTACTATTTTCTAGTACATGACATATTTTCTTGATGTCTTTGTATAATTTATCTTTTGTACTTTCATTTTTAGATTTAGCCTTTGTACATGAAAAAAAATTCTGAATTTCATCATCATCCTTATTGGATGAAGAAGATCTTGTGATAGAGACATCAGCTTCACTACTTTGAGGACCAAACTTCATTATTATTATGTAATGTATATGCTTGCATATGCTTAAAAAATGTGCATAGCCATAACAATTGCAAGAATACATGTGAACACAAATATTGCAACTAGAACAACTGACTTCACAACAACGTAAGGGTGAAACATATTTCACTAAATATTTGTCGACTGCCCAAGAATCACCACTTTGTGCAGTAACATTAAATTTGCTTTTACCTGCTGACTTATGTCTTTTAAAAATGTCTCTCTTATAGATAGTATTCTTTCCCTTCACTATTTTTATCAACCTCTCAAAACTTTTGTTCCGTAAGAATTTTAAGACCGCGTGTAACCCTTTGTCTAATCGTTTGGTTTTTTTATGGTCCAAATAAAAATATTTTATAGTTTTATGCATTGATTCTAGTCTCATGTTGGTGTTAATCCCCGTATTTTTGCGATAACAATATGCCCATTGTTGACAATTACTAAAATAATTTGACTTAAAATAGCTCCCAAAATTCTGTGTATCTTTATCGTTTAACATTAATTTGAAAGATTTTGTAATGTCTATTTTAAATTGATTTTCGTCAATCTCTTGTTGCAGCATTTTTAATATATTGTAAACATCCTTCCGCTTATCCTTGTTATTTATTTTTGACAAGTTGGATTGCCATGCCCTATCAACATGCCAAGAACAAAATAGTCTGTAGGTAACAAACAGGATTCATAATGTGAGACCATGCATTATAAAATGTCTCATCCATGTCAGACATGAATGTTTTGGCTGTAATTGTTCCCACTTTATCTTTCACAGATTGGAACAATACTTTATATATATAAGTATCCTTCCTGTTACTAAACATGAAGGTGACTGGAAATCCCTCCCCAAATTCATCAACAACCATCACTGTTGTTAATTCGAAGGCATAATTATTCAACCCATGGGTGCCGTCGATAGTTATTATGTTGCTTCCAAATTTTTTTAACATTGACTCCTGAAATTTGTTCATAATGATCAAACAAAAATCAGTAGATTTTAACAAATTGGAGACTTCACCCTGTTTTTTATACAACAATATAGAAGATTCATTATTTTCTTTTGATTTAATTTCATCTTGAACCCATAAATCTATAGATATTGCATCATTTTCATGACGTTTACCATATTGTACATCTATTTTGTAAGAATTAATAATATTCGTCAAATCTCTATTTGTTATTAAGTTTTCTCTTTTCACTTCTCCTTTTATAATTATTTCATCTCGTGCCTGATCAATAATCCTGTAAAATAATAGTTGATTTAATATAATAGTTATTATTTTTTTTAAGCTCATCAGACCATTTACAAAAAAAAATCTCACAATTACATACTTAACAATTATAAAGAAAGAAAACAATAAAAAAACAAACAAAAAAAAAATTAGTAAGTACTAAAAAAATACACATAAAAAAAGGTTTTTATGCAACATACTTTGTTTTGGGGATTCCGTTGATTAATTTTAAAGCGATTTTGTCTCTATCTTGAGTGGAGAGCCTAAGATGCTCTAACTCCATAGTATGGCCATAATGTTTCCGTTGCCAAAATACTGTCACCTGATTGTTTTCTTCTTCATTGTACAATACTTTTATTTGGCTTGTACAACCATAATTTAATTTGCAGCTACCTTGACTTTTAGAAAGCCGCTTTCCTGTCGATATCGATTGTTTTCCTGTTGGATAAAAATATTATAACAATATTTTTTTAAATATATCATTTACCCTAGGTACTCCTGAGCCCAATTAAAATGTTTTGCCTTCGCCATCATGTATGTGTATGTGCGTATTTATGCCTTCGCCATCATGACTATAATATTATTTGTTAAGTACCTACCTATGATAACTTTAACATTTCATTATTCATTCTTAGTAACAGTGAATGGACTGTTTATTGGATAATGTAACACTAACTTGCATTAAGTTTTTTTTTTTTTTTAAAAAAATGAATATGTCCTTGTTAAATAAGTACATATACATCTTCCTACATTCCCTAAATTAAGCATAAATGCTTGTGCTATAGGTGAACGAAATCGGTCGTGGCTGGATTCGAACTCGCGACCTCTGGATTACAAACCCAGTGCGCTAACCGCTCAGCCACCACCCATCCTTTTAATGTATTATCATTATATTAAATGTATGTCAAGATAGAATAGTGTGTCATTCTGTTATCTCTGCCTACCCCGCGAGGGAGATGGCGTGATGGTATGTATGTATCTATTAATACTAGTTGATAATTGGTGGATAGAGTTCAAGTAATGAGGATATTTTCAAGTGAGTAAAAATGAAGGTAAGTAGTATAATTAACAAACACTTGGTAAAATTTTGAACATCCTTTTAAGTTTTTTTTACATAGAAAGATGATAATAAGACGTCCATTATTTAGATTATTAAAATAATGCACCTGTTTTTGTTCTGTGACAATTGTAATATATAACTTTCCCCTTGCTATGATTTGCAACAACATACATACAATCAAAGTTTTTTTCGATTTCGTGTTTCCAACTCTTGAATTCTAAAAATAACAAATAATCATGTTATAAAAAACTATTTAAGCAATATAAGTAGAATGACAATGTCCTAACCCATCATAAAAATATCATCCTCCGAATGACCTTTTGGTATTTTTATTAGTAGTTTACACTTTATTTATCTTCATCTTTATATATATATATATATATATATATATATATATATATATATATATATATATATATATATATATATATATATATATATATATATATATATATATATATATATATATATATATATATATATATATATATATATATATATATATATATATATATATATATATATATATATATATATATATGTTATATTTGATGTTTTCACGGGTGAAATATGTTATAATATTTTTATCTTGACGGTGAGCTTTCAGTGTGAGTAGACGTGTGTCGCGCGCGTGCTTTTCGTTAAGTCCTTGAAAATGCCTGGTGATATTCAGGCGAAACGTCGGAAGACAAATGGTCTTAGTCAAGACCTACTGACACGGGAAAACCGAGATAAAAATATTATAACATATATATATATATATATATATATATATATATATATATATATATATATATATATATATATATATATATATATATATATATATATATATATATATATATATATATATATATATATATATATATATATATATATATATATATATATATATATATATATATATATATATATATATATATATATATATATATATATATATATATATACATACATACATACATACATACATACATACATACATACATACATACATACATACATACATACATACATACATACATACATACATACATATACATACATATATATATATATATATGTTATTATTAAGTATTTTGGGGATAACCCGCGTCAAATTCTGATTCCCGAGAGAATCAGTCGTCTGCCGACGTTTCGTCTGAATCACATCAGACATTTTCAATAGGCGCTTTGTTAATAAATTTCCGTCGCGAGGGATAGTGCGCGCACGTCCGTTCGCGTCGGAAGCTTACCACCACTTGGTGGTAAGCTTCCGACGCGAACGGACGTGCGCGCACTATCCCTCGCGACGGAAATTTATTAACAAGGCGCCTATTGAAAATGTCTGATGTGATTCAGACGAAACGTCGGCAGACGACTGATTCTCTCGGGAATCAGAATTTGACGCGGGTTATCCCCAAAATACTTAATAATAACATATTTTGTACTCGCGAAAACCTTAGATTTAACATATATATATATATATATATATATATATATATATATATATATATATATATATATATATATATATATATATATATATATATATATATATATATATATATATATATATATATATATATATATATATATATATATATATATATATATATATATATATATATATATATATATATATAGTTTCTAGGTACGTAAACACATCTTCATCTCATCATGCTTCAGACAATTTGCGAAAAAACCACCATCCTACACCCCCATCTAATTTTATATTAATGTCTCTAGATTCAGGCCTTCACTAACCCTTATGTTGATGTAATATTATGTTATTTTACAAAAATAAAAATTGGTATATTTGTTAACATACTTACCAGCTATGTTAGCAAAAGTAAATTTTTCGGTTTCAAAAACCTGATTATGTTCATTTTGGAGATGACATATCAAATCCTTTGTCATCAGGTATGAAGCATTGCAGTTAATTTCCTGACAAACATACTTATATTTGGATTTTGTGGTATTGGGCATAATATTATGTACTTCTTTCATGTGCCTAGTTAGTAAAAATTTCTTCTGAAAGATTCTTTGGCAGATACCACATGTTAAAGACATCACAATTCCTTGGTTTACACACAAAAAAGCTGATATTATTATGTATGTCAGTTAACAGAATATTTTTGTTTGACTTGCCGCGTTATACAATTCGTTCCTTGCCATATAACGAGAATTTTATTTAAAATAAAAGGATTTTTTTATTGAATGGCAACACTATACTTAGCGTTAGAGTGGGGGGAATAGATTGGCGAATATACGCTCGTCACTTTCTAGGGATCTAGCTATGACATCTATGGATTTTAAAGAAATGTATTTTTTCTATGGTAGCCATTGGTTTTACTGTCCCGAGACACTCGTCCTCCCAGGCCTTGTTTATATATTTAAGCATTGTCTTTTCTATTGAAAATAAATTTGAAATGTAAAATGCATTTGGCAGATTCCTGGAATCTTGGTTGGCACCCGGCGGTACGGATTGATTCTTCAGTTAACCACCCCCCCCCTCCCCTACTCCATGTTTCACGGGCGCTGGGTCGCCCGGCTGTAGTCGATCAGTTATCATTCGATAGTTGTCAGTGTGAGTTGTCATTCGGTAGTTGTCAGTGTGAGTTGTCATTCGGTAGGAGTCAGTGGTTGGTCGGTAGTTGACCCGCGTGCGAGAGTGCGAGTTTGCTAGGCTATCGGACGGCCTTAGCATTTTTTTCCTAATTGTATAAAGTAGTGAATAAGTGTGTTTCAGGTCCATATAACCAACGAGGGGTGAATTTAAGATAGTTTAAGTTACTATTAAAAATAACTTTTAAGAATAAAAATAACTTAAATAATCGCATAATAGTGAATAAGTGTGTTTCAGGTCTATATAACCAACGAGGGGTGAATTTAAGATAGTTTTAAGTTATTTTTAATTAATATAAAGTGATATGTAGTGTGTTTCCTCTACAGTCCCGTTACGAGACCAGCAGTTTGGTAAGATCTTTCCTGTATTTGTATGTATTTGTCTTTTCAGGCACATCGCAGCCGATTATGTTTTATTTGATTTTTATTTTCAGGGGCAGAGTTTAATGTTTATTTTTATTATGCTTTTCAGCTTCTTTAGTTATCAATTTCGCGTCCCAACATGGGACCAATATATTTCTTCCCGCCTTCTCTAGATATCAATTTCGCGTCCCAACGTGGACGAGTATATTCTCCTCCTTCTCTTCAGATGTCAATTGGCGCCCAACGTGGGGCGCCAATTGATATCTAGAGAAAAGGAGGAGAATATACTCGTCCCACGTTGGGACGCGAAATTGATATCTAGAGAAGGCGGAGAAAACTACTAGTCCCACGTTGGGACGCGAGATTGATATAAGGAGGCTGGGAAGAAATATATTGGTCCCATGTTGGGACGCGAATTGATATCTAGAGAAGGCGGAGAAAAATACTAGTCCCACGATGAGATGCGAGATTGATAACTAAAGAAGCTGAAAAGCATAATAAAAATAAACATTAAACTCTGCCCCTGAAAATAAAAATCAAATAAAACATAATCGGCTGCGATGTGCCTGAAAAGACAAATACATACAAATACAGGCATGGTAAAAATAATATATACATAACTGGAAAGATCTTACCAAACTGCTGGTCTCGTAACGGGACTGTAGAGGAAACACTTACACTACATATCACTTTATATTAATTAAAAATAACTTAAAACTATCTTAAATTCACCCCTCGTTGGTTATATGGACCTGAAACACACTTATTCACTATTATGCGATTATTTAAGTTATTTTTATTCTTAAAAGTTATTTTTAATAGTAACTTAAACTATCTTAAATTCACCCCTCGTTGGTTATATGGACCTGAAACACACTTATTCACTACTTTATACAATTAGAAAAAAAAATGCTAAGGCCGTCCGATAGCCTAGCAAACTCGCACTCTCGCACGCGGGTCTCTACAACTACCGACCAACCACTGACTCCTACCGAATGACAACTCACACTGACAACTATCGAATGATAACTGATCCGACACAGCCGGGCGACCCAGCGCCCGTGGAACATGGAGTAGGGGAGGGGGGGGTTACTGAAGAACCAACCCGTACCACTGGGTGAAAGCCAAAATTCCAGGAATCTGCTTGATGCATTTTACATTTATTTTCAAAAGAAAAGACAATACTTAAATATAAGAACAAGGCCTGGGGGCCGCTATAATCCGTTCTTAGAATTAATAGAAGAAATACATTAGGCCGAAGTAAAATAATGGTTATTGGGTTTCTTTGATATCATAATGCATGGAAATATATCGATCACAATACCTATGGAAATATCAATATCAAAGAAACCCAAAAACCATTATTTTACTTCGGCCTAATGTATTTCTTCTATTAATTCTAGGAACGGATTATAGCGGCCCCCCAGGCCTTGTTCATATATTTAAGTATTGTCTTTTCTATTGAAAATAAATGTAAAATGCATCAAGCAGATTCCTGGAATCTTGGTTGGCACCCGGCGGTACGGATTGATTCTTCAGTTTAACCCCCCCCCCCTCCCCTACTCCATGTTTCACGGGCGCTGGGTCGCCCTGCTGTGGCCAGTCAGTTGTCATTCGGTAGTTGTCAGTGTGAGTTGTCATTCGGGAGGCGTCAGTGGTTGGTCGGTAGTTGTAGAGACCCGCGTGCGAGAGTGCGAGTTTGCTAGGCTATCGGACGGCCTTAGCATTTTTTTTTTAATTGTATAAAGTAGTGATTAAGTTCTTTTCAGGTTCTCTACCTATCATCGGGGGTGAATTTAAGATAGTTTAAGTTACTATTAAAAATAACTTTAAGAATAAAAATAATCGCATAATAGTGAATAAGTGTGTTTCAGGTCCTTATAACCAACGAGGGGTGAATTTAAGCTAGTTTTAAGTTATTTTTAATTACTAAAAAGTGATATGTAGTGTGAGTGTTTGCTCTACAGTCCCGTTACGATAGCAGCAGTTTGGTAAGATCTTTCCAGTTATGTATATATTATTTTACCATGCCTGTATTTGTATGTATTTGTCTTTTCAGGCACATCGCAGCCGATTATGTTTTATTAGATTTTTATTTTCAGGGGTAGAGTTAAATGTTTATTTTTTTTTTTTTTTCAGCCTCTTTAGTTATCAATTTCGTGTCCCAACATGGGACTAATATATTTCTTCCCAGCCTCCTTATATCAATCTCGCGTCCCAACGTGGGACAAGTACTCTTCTCCGCCTTTCTTCATTTTTCAATTGGCCCCAAAACGTGGGACATTTTAAAAACAGTAGTTTTTAACGAACCGCCCTGAGATTTAAGTTTTGTTTGTAGATAGCTGTGTTTTTTTTGAAGCGTGTAAATTTTAAGAATGATTTTTAGGTATATTTATTTTACTGATATTGAAATATTTATTTGTCGGGATACTTGAGCGTGTTTTAATAACTGTTGTTTTCACAGACCACGTGGAGATTTTCAGTTGTAGAAATTTATTACTGTTTTGATAGTTATGTTTTTTTGAGGTGGATTTTCTTTATATATTTTCGGTCATTATATATGTATGCAATTATTGGATAGTAGAACGTGATGACGAAATTTGTGGTATACTTATAAAAATATGAGACTAGGTTTGTAGCGAATAATATAAATGATAATATGAGCCGCGGTAATATAGAATTGCTGTTATTTGTTAGCCCAGGAGTTAGATATTTATTTTATTTTTAAATATGTTAAATTAATAGAATATTTAGTAATATTTTTACAAAGTCGGATAGTAAAGGATATGTAAGCGTTTTTTTTTTTCGAAGAAATTTTTTGTTGCTGTTGTTGTGAGAGCTTCTTAATAAATATAACCTGCGTTCCACCAGGTAAAAACACGTGGAACTGGCGCCCTGATGATAATGACGATGATGATAATAATAATTTAACGACGTTTGAAGATATCGTGACCTCACGGGAGGCTGTGAATATTATTGAATCTGTAGACGAATTTGTAGAAAAAATTCTGCATGAGATGAAGATTGATGAATAATAAGTCTGTAGGTGACGAATTTATTATAACTCTGACGAAGTATCGTGGATTATAATTCTGTAGGCAAAGCATAACTCTGTAGGTGAAGAATTTAAAATAACTCTGACGATGGAGGTGGATGATTAATCTGTAGCTGATGAAGTTGTAGTGGTTTATAACTCTGACGATGAAGGTGAATTATAAATCTGTAGATCATGATGTTATGGTGGTTCATAGCTCGGACGATGGAGGATGATAATAAATCTGTAGTTAATGAAGCATAGTGGTTTATGACTCTGACGATGAAGGTGGATAATAAATCTGTAGATGATGAAGTTATGAAGGTGGATAATAAATCTGTAGATGATGAAGTTATAGTGGTTTATAACTCTGACGATGAAGGTGATTTATAAATCTGTAGATGGTTTTGATGAGTAATAAAAATTCTGTGAATGAAGAATGAAGTTGTTTGGAGGATAATGATGATCCCAATTCTGTAGATTTTGCTGTAGTGGTTGTGGAGGCTGTATGTGAACGATTCTTAAAATTCGAACACAAACGATTCTTAAAATTAGTGGCATTATCCGACAAGATCGCTTTTGGATATCCGTAACGAGAGAATACGTCATCTTCTAATATTTTAATTATAATCGGAGCTCTACTCGATCGTACCGCAAACGCTTCCACCCATCGTGTATATAAATCCGTAACTACTACAATAAAACGCTTGCCGTGTGTGGATATGGGATATGGTCCCATCAAATCGACTGCGCATACGTCAAATGGTTTATGTACGTGAGTATTACCTAATGGGGCCGCAGGACGAGTCGGTACGGCTCTCGATAGAGCACACGTCATACACGCTCTCACATATTGCTCAACGTCAGTACGCATGTTCGGCCAAAATAAATGGCGTGCCGCAGCCCGAGTCGTTTCTTTAGCTCCGGGATGACCTGCCACACGATTATCATGATACGTAGATATAACCTTCAAAACCATCGATCGGGGTACAAATAAACGCATATCATCATCCGCAAATTTTCTCCAAAGATAATCACCTAATAACGCATAATCACGTAAATATTGTTGTTCGTGACGTGCCGTCGATGTATTTGGTCGAGATAATAATATACGCAACCTATTTATACGTCGTTGTACGTCGGTATCTCTTTTCTGTCGTAACCGTATTTCTTCCGCAAGACTTACATCTACTACCTCAACATCGTCGGATGACTCAACCGCGTCCGGCTGGTCCTCCGTCACCTCCGTTTCATCTTCCGTTTGATGTACTTGTGCCGTTATCTCATTCGTTTCCGTTGATGGGTACATAATGCGACTTAAATCTTTTGTGTCTGCCTCCGTTACTATTGGGGACGATTCGGGATTTCGGGATAACGCATCAGGGAGTTCATTTTTACGACCGGGACAGTGTTCAACTGTAAAATCAAATTCCTGTAAGAGGAGTGCCCATCTGATGAGCTTTGCCCTATCATTTTTCGCCGTATTCAACCACGTTAATACTTTATTATCCGTACGTAGCTTAAACGATCGTCCATCTAAATACGGACGATATCTTTTAATGGCCCACACGGCCGCAAACGCTTCCTGCTCATTCGAATGCCATTTTTGTTCGGCCGGTGAAAAACGCATACTCGCATATGATATAACATCCCGTTCTCCATCAGAGCGTGGATGATATAATACGGCCGCAATACCTAACTTACTCGCGTCTGTTTGTAAAATAAATTCGCGATTAAAATCGGGTCGTGACAATTTTAACGGTTGTGACATAGCCAACTTAATATTACGTATAGCGGTATCGGCTTGGCTATTCCACCGATACGGCCGATTAACCTTTAATAAATCGGTTAAAGGAGCAGCAATCTCAGAGAATCGTGGTACATATTCTCTTAACCAATTACACAGTCCTAAGAAGCCACGTAGTTCTTTACGAGTTCGCGGAGCTGGTGCAGAGAAAATCTCCTTGCAATGAGACATTTGAGGATAATTTCCTTCTGCAGTAACAACATGTCCCATATACTCTATTTCTGACGTGGCTAATTTACATTTATCAGGCGAACATTTCAACCCGAACTGATCTAACCTTTCAAAAACTAGTCTTAAGTGATGGAGATGACTCTCCCAGTCAGAAGAATAGATGACAATATCGTCTATATATACAATACAAAATTCTCTTAAATAACCGGCAAGAACTTGCTGACACATCGCTTTCTGGAAGCAGCTCGGGGCTCCCTTAAGTCCGAAGGGCATAACCTTAAATTGATATAACGCACCGTCAGGAGTAGAAAATGCCGTATAAGGTTTAGAAGCAGGATCGAGAGGCACTTGCCAGTACCCCTTTATTAAATCTAACGTGGAAAATATCGTTGCGTTCCCGAGATCCTTTAATGTTTCATGGATGACCGGTAAAGTGGAGACCTCGCCCTCGGTGACGTCATTTAGCCGACGGAAGTCTACACAGATACGATAATCATTATCTCCCTTTTTCGGAGCCATCACGATAGGAAAACAATACGGAGATCTACTCGCTTCGATTACGTCATCAGTTAACATTTCTTCGATTTGTTTATGTAAGTTACGTTTCTTAGCGTCTGATTAACGGTACGGTGGGATACGAATGGGTGTCTCATCTTTCAGCCGGATAACGTGCGGCTGCAAGCGAGCAGGGCCTGCATATGGGGTAAATAAAGCATTAAATTCTCGCAATATTTTATGTAATTCATTTCTTTTCGCATTAGATAAGTCGTTCGTAATATTTGGTAACTGTACGTTAGTTAAATTTGGTTGACGCTTCGTCGAATGAAAATATGCCGTAACCCTTTCCTTCTTGCCGAAATACAATGCTCCACGAATAAAATCAATCACGCCGTGTTCCGCTATTAGCCAATCTATACCTAATATTACGTCATCTCGTAGGCCGTCGACTACTAAAAATTCATTTTCCATCCTAACGTCTGCTATCGAGCAGTCTATTTCCGCTTTCGCTACTACCGTCATTTTGGCCGAAGCATGTGCAAGATTTAAACTCTTTACATCACAAAATTTTCTTCTATACTCGTGTACTAAATCTGCACGAATTAAACTGTGAGAGGCGGCAGTCTACTAACGCTACATAGAGACGATCCTCGATCGTCACGCTTATCCGTGGGAGGCTAACTTTACCAATCGCACATACACCGTCTACTTTATGTTCTAGTTCGCAAATTCCGTCACTGTACTCCTCTTCGTACCTACTCATCACTTTCGCCATCTCATTACTACCCAGCGCAACTACTGTCGTACCTAATTCGTGATCCGGCGCGACAACCGGTTTCCTCTCTTCGAACTTCTCTGACGCAACTACCAGCTTCTCAACATCCGACGTACCTGACGCAACTATCAAATCCCTATCGTTCAACACATCTACCAACTCTACCTCCGACGCGAATTTCGAACTATCTCGTATGTAAACTGCCTTCTACCACCATCACAGTAAAACCTACAGATTTTTGATCGTCTCTTTCTACAATTACTTCATCAACAGACTCAATCATATTAATAGCATTCTCATTATTAGTACAGGGCGCCAGTTCCACGTTTGTTAACCTGGTGGAACGCAGGTTTAATTTCTTCGGGAGCCCGCGACAGGTCGAGGTCCGTAATTTGTGTTCCTGTCGGGGCGGCGAGCGTTTCCCGATGCCGATGCAATAAACTCGTTTCTTTCCACGCAATCTTTATTAAAATGACGACCAGGGCAAAATTGACATTTTGGTAACTGTTTTCTGTTATTTACTGGGCTATTATTATTAGGGCGCGAATTCACATTACAGTTGTTTGGACGTATATTATAATTATCCAGCCGGTACGTTGAGGTATTATAGTTATTACCGCTTTCGCACGAAAAGTCACGTTGGGTATTCCTATTTTCATGATTACGTTCGGCAACTGGCTGAAACAACGTTTGTCGGGGGAAATCAATCATCATTACTTTTTCTTTAAGCAACGTGAACGTAAAATTTCCGAAAATCACTCCGACATCTAAAATGTTGCGATACGTGTCTCTCATCAGGTATATTAAGTCGGAGCATGAAGCATCCGACGGAGCCGTTCCAAAGAGCCGCATATGAACAGCTTCCTTCCGCTTAAGGAATGCGATTCCACCCTCATCCGCACGCTGACGGTCACCATAATAATTAGCCATAAGCGAAGACCGGGCAACGTCTATTCCGTATCTACCAATTAAAAAACCTTTGAATTCATCCCATGTCCATTTACCCTGCGCATGAGGAGACCACCAACGCTTGGCTTCTCCTCGCAACCTCTGAGACGCACGGCCGACCATTGACGCAGGAGAACAAAACATGTGGCCGAAAAACGCTTCGCATGCCGTGATAAATAAAACAGGGTCTTCTTCTGGAAGACCGCTGAACGTATCTTCCAGTTCGCGACGTTGTAAATATGGGAATAAATGTTCAATTCCCGGGCTATCGTTTCTTGGGGGTTCTGGAAAATCGCGGATAACATTATCATTTGTTCTTGCCCTAGTAACTCGTCTACTTTCTCCTCCGCCGCCATCGTTTTCGCGCTCTACTACTCCGAAAATAAGATATTTGAATAAACGAAAAATAAGTTGAAATAACATTTTTTTTTTGTTAATACGAGAAAAAAACAAACGAAAAGTAAATGCTCAAAACCTCAGGGTGGTTCGATAAAAACTACTGTTTTTAAAAATGGCTACACGTTGGATAGCGCCAAATTGTTATCGCATATAACAAAGAAGAGCGTTGATGAGTGTTTAAATGCCGGCTAGTCAATACAATAATTAAATATGGTGGAGACGAAAGAACGTGTTGAGAGTATAAATTAAAACAATGCTTCAATTGACAGAAATACACGCGTAATATAAATTATCGGTTAGTAAAAATTGCTGTAAAATTAAGAAGAAAATTAATTAGAAAACCAGTGATGACGGCCGCTGAAAAGAATTATTACATAAGGAAATACACGTGGAACAAAGAATAACAGTGCTGAAAAGAATAATCAAATACCTGAAATACACGTGGAACAGAGAAAAAAAAGGTGCTGAAAAGGATAATCAAATACATGAAATGCACGTGTAATATTGACGACAATCCTGCTGAAATAAATTACGAAACGAAACGTTCAGAGCAAAGAAAACAAATAATAATAAATCAGAAAGATCTTACCAACCGCTTCTCTCGTTACAGGTCTGTAGATGAAACACTTACACTACATAATATCACTTTTTATTAATTTAAAATAACTTAAAACTATCTTAAATTCACCCCTCGTTGGTTATGTGGACCTGAAACACACTTATTCACTATTATGCAAATATGAAATTTAATGCTATTTTTATTATTAAAAGTTATTTTTAATATTAACTTAAACTATCTTAAATTCACCCCTCGTTGGTTATGTATGGACCTGAAACACACTTAGTCACTACCATGCAAATATGAAATTTAATGCTGAGCATCAAGCAGACGCCTCGCAGAGATAAGACTTTTTTTCAACGTTCGCGGTCTACGTTCGTTTTTAAAAAAAAAACATATAAGTTATCTTTCGTACGCGTAAGTTAAAATTCGTCTATCCCGGCAGAGCGTCTATTCAATACTGATTCAAACCAGCTATCGCGTCCACCGCTGGAGACAGGGGGGGAGGAGCTACCCCACCGCGCGGCGGGGCGCGTTCTACCATCTACCAATAGGAAGCCTCCATTTCACCTACCAAGTTAGAAAGTATAAAGTTCCAGGAATATGCATTGAATATAAAATTATTAGAAATGACATATTTACAAAATATAAGCATTGTTTAAACACATTAAGGACCCAAAGACCCGTTAATATGATAAAACCATTATAAGAGAAAGTTTTCCAAGAATCAAGGTATTTTGTTGAAACAAAATAATAGATGTCTGGCTTCTATGCTACCATAACCCATGGTAATATTTTGATCATAATACCTATGTATATATCAATCTAAATCTTAATAAACAAAGTGTTTTTTTTTCGACAAATAAATCTGAAAACAATTTACATTAGTCGTTATTCACTATAGAAAAACGATGTGGTCTGCCCACCAAATCGTCAAAAAATCCCCGGAAAAATGCTGCACTTCGATTCATAAAAAAATTACTAACTACAACATATTATAATAAAAATCTATGAGACAGACCACAGATAATATAGAAGTAAACTTTTTTCTATGACTTACTTCAAAAAGTTGTATTTGTAATTTGTATAGTAAATTCATATTGCATTTAAAATTTAATTTAATTTAAATTTATTAATTTATAGTCATTCGTCGTGGAATTTGTGTTGTTAATGATTTTTGAAGCTGAAGTTTATCAAAACCCTATACAATACCCATAATATCTTATTGATTGAAATTTCAATACACTTGTATCTGTATCTAATATTTTATGAGGGATATTATGTTATCACGTGTCGCGCAGTAGTAAAATTGTTTTGATAACCGCATGTTTTAAATCTATTAAACACCCATCATAAATACAAAATTTATTTTTACAAAATCTGATTTTAATTTGAAGGTAACAGAATGAAAGACTTCGATGAAAAACTTGTTAATCTGGCAGTTCGATTGTACAATTGTGAAGCAGTAAAATTTGGAAACTACAAAATGAAAATTGGATCATATTCACCAATTTATTTTGATTTACGCGTAATAATTGGATATCCAGATTTAATGGTAGGATTTTGATACTTATGTACTTATATAAATATATTACATACTTGCCTATTTACAAGTATTTTTTTAATACTTCTATTGGCATATTTAATTTGTAATTGAACAATAGCAACAGCTATATAAATACAGTATTTAGGTAGTTTTCTAATTTAGTGCAGCTAAAACTAGTTTCAATTGATAAATTAAAACCTTTAAATATTACTTTTATGTATTTCTTTGCCTATAAGGAAGTTATGAATTTTGATTTCATATGATTGGCCGCGATGTTTTACTTATAGTTCAGGTTTATAGTGGTTCAATGTGAAAAATACATCTCTTTTACTATTATTAATCATCTTACTACTATAGATGGGTGGTAGCAGTGTGGTTAGCACGCAGGGTTAGTAATCCAGTGGTCGCGAGTTGAATCCTGCTATGACCAATTTCGTTCACCTATAGCACAAGCATTTATGGTTAATTTAGGGAATGTATGAGTATATGTATTTGTTTCAAGGACATGTTCATTTTTTTTAAAAAAAATCTTATTTTAATAAGAAACACATTAGACTCAAATATTTAGGTAGGTCTCATTATTAATTAGATACTGCCCCCAAGTCAAATTGAAAACGCTGTTCGTTATTGCCAAACGCTAATTTTTTTTTTTATGGGATTTGACGTTTGTTATTGTAGAAAAAATTTCTACAACAAATGTCAAATCACATACAAAAAAAAAATAGCGCTTGGCGATAACAAACAGCGTTTTCAATTTGACTCAGGGCCATTGTCTTGTCTTTTAGTCATATAATATATGATCCCAACATTTTTTAATACGTAATTATTACTAAATTTCACCCTTAAACAACTCTGTTACTTATTTTTATTCTAGCTGAATATACACAGCATTGCTTGATTTAATTTAAGTTCACAAATAGTTTCCGAGATATTTGTATATTCTAACAAACTTACAAGCCTATTTCTGAAAGAAAATAAAATGAAAAGAGTTATAAAATACTTGAATATAGGTATATTAGTTATAAAATACTTGAATATAGGCATGTTAGTTCAAATGTCTTACAGATTGACTTATTGTGATATGACCGCACTGCATGTTTTTACAGGATAAGTAGTTTTTCTGAAAATTTTTAATATATTTTCTATATCTTTGGGACAGAAAAGGGTAATTATTCAGAATAGTATGTAAACGCCAATTTTGTTGATTTTTTGTCTATAGGTAGATAAAAATATACAGATTACGGGAAAAATATTAATTTTCCCGGGAAAAGCCTAGAAAAATTAAAAAAAATAATATTAAATTACGAAAAATGTATGAATAAATTCATGCAAATAATTGCTTTTTTGACATCTATGGGCGAATATTCAAACTAAGTTTTAGTATAGAAACACGCTGCGAAAATCTGAAGTTAATGAAAATTCTATGAAATGTCGAAAATGAATAAAGTTTAAAAAAATCTAAAAACCTAAACTAACCAATTTTTACCAAAAGTTTGCCTAGAATAGGTTGGTTAGGTTCGTATTTAGTTATTATTGCGTATCGCGTGAGCGAGTTGCATTATACATTGAGTGACAGTATGTAATGCAGTCGCAATAATAACTGCATACAAACCTGACCTAACCAATTTTTACCAAAAGTTTACAAAAAGTTTACAAACCAAAAGTTGCATTATACATTGAGTGGAAATTGATTGTAACTCAACCTAACCAAATTAAAATAGTTGAAATGATATTCGCTCATAATATTATTATTTTTATGATATTACTAGCTGACCCGGCAAACGTTGTTTTGCCATATAAATTATTTCTAGTGAATAATTTTTATAATTAAATAAAAAAACTAACTTATTGTAAGTATGTGGGGATGTGGTCTATGAGTGAAAGAGGAATGGAGCGCTGTAGACGATGATGGCCTATGAAAATACCAAAACGGACTACGTGGCTCAGTGGGTTGGGTATCTGACTGCTGATCCAAAGGTCCCGGGTTCGATTCCCGGTGGAGACACAGTTTTTAAAATTGTGTTTTCAGTCTGGATCTGTGAGACGATAAATATCGTAAGTCTCCAGAATGTGGCAACTTGTTATTGGGTGCGTGTTAAATAATTATTTGTTAAACACCTGTTAGTTGCCCGAGAAGCTACATAAAATAAAAATAAAATAAATACAATAAAACACCAACCATTCATTTCCTTAATTCAATGTACCTACCTACTTCTTTAACTTAACTCACATATTAAAAATTTAAATGTAAATTATAAAAACCGATACATATTTTTTTTCGTAAATTATGCCAATTAAAAAAAAAACAATATCAATCTCGAAGAGCAGTGTACGATGTTTTTTGTCAGTCCGTCTTTAGCCAACACAAACAAACTGGATGGTTTGCCCATGCCACGTATAATTCTCCGTGTGAAAATCATGGTGTGCCCAAATCTAAACCATAAACAGACATCGTTTGGCCTTATGACTTATTGATTGTCATTGCGAATACCAATCTTATTGGAAATTGAACGCATTTTAATTCAATTACCACTTCTGTGGTAATAATTGGGATTTGTGACAGCAATACATTTTCGCCTCGGAACTTGTCATTCAAAATGCTTTTTCATCATTTTTTTAATGACTAATCGCGTGCCATTGCACAGTCATGGTGGGTTCAAATCCCGAAGTAAAATAACTGGAGATCCAACTTTCTGTTGTATATAGATGGTGCAGTGACATGCCTTGTAAATCCAATGAGTTCAAATCTCTGTAGGATAATTTACAGCTTCTTTGACATCGCAAACTGTATCGATCATTTTGTATGACACCAAGTCGCCTGGCAACAACTATTGTATCGTTGATGTCCACATTTTTTGCTGTCAAAATTCATGATTCATGTATTATGTGTGTACAACGGGAAATATGCTATCCATGAGAGTATTTTGCGAATTAATGATTGTACAGAAATCGGTCGGCAATTTTATGCATCCATTATTTTCATGGACAGCAACTATTCCATTGAGAATGTATCAGCGGATGGATCTTGAAGCATTTGAACGCGCTTGTTTACTTTTAGCTGTACCTACTTTTTCAACATTACGCCACAGTGGCGATGATTTCAAGCAAGCATTGATCTCATCAGCGTACGTTGAACGTAGAATGACGGGAATTGTTTGTCTGAAATCACCTGAAAGGAGTAACAGAGAGCCGCCGAATAGTTTGTCGTTGTTTTTTTATATTATTCAGTGTCCTGTTCAACGCCTCAAGCGAATTTTTGTGTGCCATAGTGAATTCATCCCAGATGATAATTCATTCCAGCTGTTCATCCAATAAATTTCCTTCAATGCCAGATGATGCAACGGCCAATGCGATGCCATTATTTAATCATATTTTGGCGAGAATTAGCGAAATGAGTAATGTTTTGCCAGTTCCACCAGGTGCATCCAAAAAAAAGAATCCACCTTTTCCTCCCAAAACTGCCTGCATAATGCGGTCGCAAATGATTCTTTGTTCATCAGTCAGTAGTGAGACATTATGATTCAAAACTGCCTGCATAACGCGGTCGCAAATGATTCTTTGTTCATCAGTCAGTAGTGAGACATTATGATTCAGACGATTCAGATGTTGTAACAATATCGAACAGTGGTTGATCAGTAGACGGATCTGGAATTTCCGCAGAAATTATACTATCGATTTCCTCACTGATAGAATCGATGTACAAACAATAATAATTGCCGAAAATTGTGTAGACAGTGAGAGAAAGCTTATTGTGTGAGAGAGATAGGAGACCGCTATCTTTCTCGTCCCTACTCCTTGCTGTTTGCTGGTTGAGAGGTGACACCTGTATAACAATCGCACTTTCTGTTTTCACTGGGTTAAATACATAAAATGCCCCTGCATATCTGAAAGAAAGATTTCAACCGTTGGCCTCTCATGGACTCCCACTTCTGTCTAGAGAAGAGAGAACCCTTGCCATTCCACTTCACGTTACAGATTATTATTCATCTTCCTTCACTATCCATGCTGTCCGGCTGTGGAACAATTTAGCATTTGATAATAGAACTGCCACATCACACTCTTCCTCTCAATTCAATAACGAATATATATCCCAATTTCACTTTCCATCCCTTTTGTACACTCCTCATCCTCTCCCTTCCCTTTCTAAATTTCCTCTCCTTTCTGAATTTGTGTAATTGTTCACTTTTTGTTTTGCTGTCTTATACTGGTTGTGTTATTGTGTTATTATATATATGCCGAAACTATGTTATGTATGTACTTTTGATCTCAGATGGTTGACTGAAAGAAATTGCCCCCAGGCATTAAAACCGCCATTTGTACTATGTACTTTTATGTATTTACAAAAAAGTGCTATATAAATAAATAAATAAAATTATCGTACGACAATGATTAATCAATTGCACATCTGTGGATAAAAGTAAAAATAGTAATATCGCTATTAAAAAATAGGGGTTAGTGGTAAAAGGGTTTAAATTTAGGATTATAAGTATATTTTAATACCAATTCATAAAAAAAAATAAAAATTTTTTTTTGTCAAAAATCTAAAAAAAAAATCTGGAGAGGGCCACCCTTATCACATAGGGGTATAAAAAATAGTCTACAACCTATTCTCAGACCTACCAAATAAACACAAAAAAAATCATAAAAATCGGTCAAGCCGTTTCGGAGGAGTTCGATAACAAACACTGTGACACGAGATTTTTATATATTAGATATTAAGTACCTATCTAACATTTCCTACCTATCTAACATAAAAATCGGTCAAGCCGTTTCGGAGGAGTTCGATAACAAACACTGTGACACGAGATTTTTATATATAAGATATTAAGTACCTATCTAACATTTCCTACCTATCTAACATAAAAATCGGTCAAGCCGTTTCGGAGGAGTTCGATAACAAACACTGACACGAGATTTTTATATATAAGATATTAAGTACCTATCTAACATAAAAATCGGTCAAGCTGTTTCGGAGGAGTTCGATAACAAACACTGTGACACGAGATTTTTATATATTAGATAATACAGTATATATTATTATTTTTATGATATTCCAATAATAACTACATACATTCAAACTTTGTGTTTTAATTAAAGTTATTTATATAAATTCGATGTTTAAATGAGAAATAGTTTTTGTAAACAAAGTATGGCAAAACTATTGTATTCGTTTCTATTCGCCGATAGATGTCCCAAAACCATCATATTGTATGGATTTCTCCATACATTTTTCCATAAATTTATTTAATTTTTAAATTTTTCCTGGGCGTTTCCCGGGAAAATGACTATTTTTCCCGTAATATGTATAATATTTACTATGTTTATACAAAAAATCAAAAAAATTGGCGTTTACATACTATTCGTATTACCTAAACTTTAACACTTTTAAAAAATAATCTAATAACTCGTAAAAAAAATTACGTATTTAGAGTAAACTTAAATAAAAATGAGAATATCAATTTCAGGCGTAGTTATTTCTCAAAGATTTCTAATTGAAAATCAAATTATTAGTAAGTATACTCTTTTGCCAGAGTTTAATTTTTTAGGTTCTAGAATGACAGCCAGTAAAATGTCGAAAGGCTCGTAAGACAAATTAGTCCCAATTAATCTGTAAATGTTGCAATATTGATAATAATATAATAATTTTTTCATCTCCATCATCTTCTACTTTGGTATAGATGTAGTTACTGCTTTAAACCAGAAACTTTTACTAAGATACACACACCTGGTTGTATTTTATTTACATGAAAAATAATATTTTCCTTCTTCAATGTATCATTATTAATTCCTCTTGATGTGCTGGGTTAATCTGTCTAAGGTTTTTCTTTTAATGTTTCTATAGGAAAATCATCGGAGTCACTGTAGACAGCACAAATTTTCATACATCTAGCTTTATGTCTTATCAGTGCTTTCAAATTCATCAAATGTTATGGAAGAAGAAATTTACATGTTTATACATGAATGAAAAGGTGGTTGGGAGATTTGTGTAAATACAAGATAAAATCTGAGTGGTGTATTTCACTTCTGAATCTGTTTCAGTTCACAAACTCTTGTGAGCAACAAGAGTTTGTGAACTGAAACTTTTATCAGTATTATACTACCCTGAATGAATATATTATGTTACATTGCTACTTCTTATAAATATGTTATGTCCCCTAGAAGAATATACCATATCACAAAATAAAATTGAAATAACTATACAATTAATATATTTATATTTTATATTATATTATTTAGGAATCTGTATGTGAACTCCTGTATGATTTGGCCCTGTCACAATCAAAATATGATCAAATATGTGGAGTGCCATATACAGCGCTACCAATAGCAACAATATTATCAGTAAAATCTAAAATACCAATGGTTATTAGAAGAAAAGAAGCAAAAGCTTACGGAACAAAGAAACTTATCGAAGGACATTATAAACCAAATGATAAGTGTATAATTATAGAAGACGTAGTTACTTCAGGTTCCAGTATTCTAGAAACTGTTGCTGATTTAAAAAATGAAAATCTTGATGTCACAGAAGCGATCATCATCCTTGACCGTGAACAAGGTGGTGTGGAAAATTTATTGAGAAAAGGCATTAAAGTTACATCACTTTTGACTATATCCAAATTCATACAGATATTGTTAGATGCTGAATTGATCAACGAATCTGTGTTTACAAAAGTGGAAGAATATTTAAAATCTTCACAAATAAATACTACAGGTAAAGTTTTTTTTATTTATTTTACTTATTTTGTTTTAATATATATTTTTCTTATTTTTATTAATGTAAGTTGGGAAACACATTCTGTCACTATTGTACAATATTATCTAATCCGAACCTGCCACAGTACTTCAAAAACAAATTCGCTTATTTATCCAATCATGGACTTTCACTCCGATCTGCTGAACGTACGACACTATCCATCCCTGTCCATAACACAGATTTTTTTCAGCTAGTCATTTGATAAGATTAATAAGAAGACAAATAATAATCAGTAAGACTATGGAATAGCCGAAGTCCGGATGTTGCGTTGTTTAACTCACTTTATATTTTCAAAAAAAAAAAACACTAGAAATAATATTTATCCCTAAATACCTGATCCCGATTTCCTCTCCTTGTTCTTTCCCAATCTTTTTTTTGCTAGGATGTTTTGCTCCTTGTTGTCAACTTAGTAAAATATAATTTTGAAATAATTGGTAATCTGATTTGTTGGAAGAAATTGCAATAAGCCTGCCAGTGTGCTTTGTATTATGTGTGTGTTTTTCAGTTTCTTCAATTGATGTGGACAGAACTAAATTGTCATATTCTGCACGATCAAAGTTAGCTGAAAATGCAGTTGCAAAAATACTGTATCAGGTCATGTGTGAAAAACAAACAAATTTATGTCTTGCTGCAGATGTTAAAACTTGTAAAGAAGTATTACATTTATTGAATGAAACTGGCCCATATATTTGTTTATTCAAAATACATGTGGATATATTGGAAGATTTCAACAATGATTTTATAAATGAGTTAGTGACCTTAGCGAAAAAGCACAAAGTTTTATTGATGGAGGATAGGAAATTTGGAGATATCGGAAATACAGTTGCTCTTCAATTTTCCCAAGGCATTTATAAAGTCAGCAGTTGGGCAGACTTAATAACGGTACATTTACTGCCAGGACAAGGCGTAATCCAAGGTATTAAGAGTGTCCTCAGTGATAGACCTTTGGGAGTATTTTTGATCGCAGAAATGAGTTCGAAAGTAAGTAAATAAACTATTTTTACTTCTATTTTTAATTTCTCTTATAAAGAGTGCTTTGTGCCATAACTATTTATTATTACATTGAGTATTAACAAAATTTAAAAAAATAGTATTTTTTTGAGTAGGTACCTATTTATTTTTTCACTAACTCATTTTTGTTGACATTACGATTGGTTGTGGATCCTGCCTTGTTCAAGAACATTCTTGCACCCACATCCATTTCAATACTCTATTGTCCTCTGGTTCATTATGCCAATGATGCATTCACCTGCCTACCTTAGATATTCAGGTTAATGGTTTAACAATTGCTTCACATGTTGCAATATGTTCCATTACTTGATGCATAAGTGTTTGTTACAACAGTTAATGCAATGATCAACTATTAACAAATAATGCAGTCTACCATTGAGGATGCAGTTCTGCCTCCCTAGACAACGTGTCATTTAGCTCAAGAAAAGATAACTAAATGTATGGAAGTGACAGTTGTCACGTGACTGGTAACTGTCACTTCCATACATTGAGTTATCTTTTCTTGAGCTAAATGACACGTTGTCTAAGGGGGCTGAATATCAAAATTATTTCATTTTAAAAACTATATGTTTTCAGTCAATTTGAATCAACCAATTGTATTATAATTATTGGACACTTATATTTATATTATACTTATATTTTTTTGAATTACCAAAATCTAACGATGTAAATATTATTTTAGGGTAACCTTATTACACCTGAATATACAGAAGCAAGTATGAAAATTGCAACAGAGGAATCAATTTTAGTTGCTGGTGTTGTTTGTCAATCCAAAAATATAATTAAGTCTCCCGGTTTGATTCAACTAACTCCAGGAGTTCAAATTACAAACTCATATGATCACTTGGGACAACAATATTCTTCACCAGAAAATGTTATTCTGGAAAAGGGTGCAGATATTGCTGTGGTTGGTAGAGGAATAATTCAAGCAGCAGATCCAGCAAAAGAAGCCATGTTGTATCGTGATAGACTATGGAGTAGTTATGAAACTAGATTGAAATAAAAGAACATCATGTTTTCACACTTAATAATCTATAAATCATAACATAACAAATTGTACATTTAACTTTAAATGTAACTGTCGCATAATAACTTTTTAATAGACTCGCTCAATTTTTTTTCTAATAATGAGGTCCCTATAATGAGAACATAATATATTATTATACATCCTTATACATTCCACAACCTAAGCAAAATTTGCATTTAATGTGAACGTAATCAGTCGAGGTAGGATTTCTAGTGCATTAGCCACTCTGCTACTGAAATATCTATATTATACATATTAACATTCCATCACATCATATCCTTCACAGAGTAATAAGAACTGAATTCTACTCAATCTTGTCTTAAGATAACAAACTGCATCTTATACTTTTTTATTTCATTTTTCTGGTATATTTTACAAAGTTTTATGTTAAAAAAAATAAACAAGTTTGAGTGTTTACTTTTAAAAAATTGAATTATAACTTAATAAGTGAGTTGTTTGTATATAAGCACTAACAGTGTTATTTATAAACGTGGTTCAAATATTGAACTACAGTTGAACCCAAATTTGATCACTTTTCTTGTTTATAAACATGGATCAAGAGTTGAACCGTTATTCAATTCAAATATCAAATTGAACCGGCGACAGGGGTAGTTTAACACTAGTTCAACTTGACATGTCACATTTTTGAAGTAGTTATGATCCGTTTTAATTATATCTATTGCTTTTTTTTAACATAAAATATGAGAAATATATATAAAAAGCGATTTAATCCATTAAATTATTGATTTACGTTATTTTCAAACAAATATTGAATGTCAAAAAGTGCAATAGCTAGAGTTTGACAGAACTATCATGTGGCACTCACATGCTCTGTGCCGCGCATACTGTTTTGTAGTCATGACAACCAACTTAACAAAACTAAATTCAGTGCTGTCTTATGAAAAAGAGGTCAAACTCGAGTTCAACAACTGCGGTTCGAATATTTTTATAAATAATGTTTCAATTTAACGTGGAATAAAACTTTGAACCATGATTCAAGGAATTTTTATAAATAACACTGCAAGAGATCTTTGGTGTTAAGTACTACTTTATCTGTGGTTTACCCTCGTAAACGTAATGTATGTATGTTTTTGGTATTTTGCAAGTGATAAATAAAAACTTGGTGTTTACACAAAATCGAATCGCTGATTTAAGAATTGATTTCATTGCTCTTTCACCACCAGATTTGATAACTCAACTGATCTTAATTAATTACCTTATTTTTCTTGATTTTGCCTGCTTCACACCCTCTATGTGAAATGAAGTAACCACAGAAAAAGTCCTCTATAGTAAATGAATCTTTATGTCTGCTTTATTGAAATTTTCATTGTTGTTCTCTATATACCTATTTAGGATGAGATGTATGTTATGTATTGAATACATAGTATTTTTAAAGCATCAGCAAATAACTTGAGTATATCACGTGGGCTACGCAGAGCGCAAATTTGTGTTTTTCTATTTGGTTGATATATGTGTGAACTGCCCCCCTCCACGGCAATAATTAAGTTATTTGCCGGAAACTATACATATCATTAATATGTAATTCATTCCTTGTTTATGTATACAATTTTTTTTTATATAAATATTAAATATATTGTTTTAATTTTTTGTGAGTCCTATCTTGTTATCTCAAATTGTGAGTCCTATCTTTTTATCTCAAATTCCATGTCCCTGATACCTCATTTATTGTTGGTAATGATAATGAAAGTCCCACCCCTATTACTCCCCCCCCCCTCCCAATTACTCGCTTTGTACAACCTGCCCTTGGTTCGTAATTAGTATAACAATTAGTCTATAAGTGAACTTCAGAAGGGGAGGTACTCTTTGAGACCTGTTGAGTTATTGATGTAATAATAAAAATAAATTCTTGCATCATTTTTGTGAGAAATGATCTTAAATAAATTTCTCTACTGGGAATCGAACCTAGGACACCCACGCAGAAGCCAATCGGCTTACCAACTGTGCCACGGCAGTCAGCTAAAAATTATTGATTGTTGTTTTGGCACACGAAGAAAGTTTTCTTTTTAATAAATTCCAAAATACTATCAAGTAAAATAAAAAACAATTATTTTATGGCTATATAACGTGGGCAAGACGAAATGCTTCCTGTCTGGCAGTCATAGTCCAAATGTAACTTGTTAAATAGATTTAGGTGACTCTTAAAATGTATGTGTGTTGCATATTTTCATTGGAATGGATAGACTTGATGCTTCCACCACCACCCGCTCTGCATATAGGGACTGTCAACGGCCCCTTCGCAGAACGCTAGAATGAACAACAAAAAAAACAATGCTTGGCACAAAGAGTAGCTCATGGAGCCCTCTAGATTAGCAATCTCGGCACCATAGTGCAAAAAGAACAATCAGCAAGTGCGAATTGAGATTCACACTTGCGAACTGTCGGCAACTTCAGATCCATATATATATATAGGGCATCAGAGGAGTGACCAAGATCTCTGGAAACAAACAAGTCAGTGAGAATCTTCGGATAGGGTAAATCCATACCAATTCAACCACAAAAAAATGATTTTGCCACCCAACATCTCAGATTTTGATGAAACTTGGCATGATCTATTCATTGATGTTAGTAACCATACCAAATTGTTTTGCTCTATCTCTTAACGGTTTGGATTTTATAGCCTCTTAAAGTTTTTGGATTTTTGCAAATTTTATCATTCGGCGGTAGAAAACTAGTTTTGTTTTCCGATGAAAAATAATTTATATCTTTCTTGATTACCAACCAATGTTGATGATTTTTTTTTAAGTATACATCAATATGTGAGGAATAATTAAAAAAATGAACAAAGCTACCAAGTGTTTATTTGGGGCCAGAAAAAAATCTTAAAATGTCATTTTTAGGATTTTTAAAACAAAATTTAGAGTTCTACGGTAAATGTAATATCTCGTAAAGGAAAAAGGATAATCGTGATTTTTTTTTGCTTTTGTTCTAAGAGATGTGCTCTACCACATGAAACAATAAAAATAGTGGGTATTTCTACTCTTCTGTTATTTTTGCCACTTCAAAACAAAAAATGTGTTAATTTATTAATTGTACTAAAAATTATAAAAATAATAATTTATCTAATAGAAATAACATTTGATAGGTTTATTTCTATTGAATATAGTTATAATAAGAAAAATAATCATGAATAATAAAACAATCTCTACGTTTAATAATATAGTTTAAAAATTTGTGGGTTTTTTTACTCCTTTATTGTTAAGGTTTACAATTCTTAGCATTGAAACAGGATTAGGTCATTGTACTTTGAAACTTTTCTATATTGTCATATTTTGATTGGACACTTATCATACATTCTTGAGAAAACTGATAGGTTCTTCCAGTCATTGTTTTTGGGGGTTCCACCATAGCAATAATATGAGGAATGGGCACAACACATGCATCTTCCTTCTTGGGCCAAAAAAATTATGTTGATGGTCCGTGGGGATGTAGAAACTGTATAGTGACATCTTTTTCTTTAGCATTTACCTCACTAACCATGCCAAAGTACCATAAGCTGTCATAAACACAAGCAATAAAGCACCCAGGGTTCAAATTTTCCAATTTTACAAGAAAATTTTGCTGCTTGTTAAATAAATTACAAATAATAGCTGCTTTTTCGTCCCTGCTAATTCTTCTAGCCTCAATTATTCCCAAATCATTTAGTGGCTGAAAATTGTGAAATGATCTTGTCCCTGGAAGAGTTTGAACATCTTTGAAGCGACTTTCTAAAGCAGAACGAGTTAATTCAACCGCCTCTTTAGAAATAAAGTGGAAACTGATTATTAAAGTGGAAACTGAACTAATATGAACTCCGAGTAGTGGTATAATATGCAGTAATTCAAAGTATTTCTAGGGAGGAGGACTATTAGAAATCATGTATTCCATTTAGACACTTTGGTTGTTGGAAACTCCCTGACTTTTGTTCCTTTGTTTAAGTTCAAATAACAGTAATGTTCATTATGCCTGTCGTTTACTGTGAATACAACATGTATGGCAGAAAACATAATGACAATAACAAATTATTAAACTTTAAATTAAAGTCTCTTGAATATTTGAGTTGGTAATATTGTTGGATGGATTAGGTGCAAGATTGAAAAAATCAGTATTACTCAATTAATATATTGATAAATAATTGTAGCGAATTGAATACTTAAAAATATATCGAGAACCAACAAAGCAATATGTAAAATAAAATTTTTAAATTCATTAATATAATATTTTTGTTTGCACATGTTATTTAATTTAAGTATAAAAATACATTAATATAATTCAAGACATTATTCAACACCTATTTAACACTTATGGAATGATTTATATTAAAATACATGTATGTAATATTAATAATTATTTTGGAGATTTTGTAATTGGAAGAGTATTACTAACACAAATAGAATGAAATTGTAAAGTTTCATCTAATTCACTTGAAAGTCGTGCAAATGTATTGTCCAGATCCAAGTCATATGTTAGGGTTACTTCTTTTTCTTGCAGCTCATCTAGAAGTTGCTTGAGTACATCCTGAATAAAAATAAATGCTATATTATTATCTACAATCAGCAGCCTTACTTTTGACTACTGGTGTCCGACCGAAGCTTCGGCTTTCGCAAAACAAGCATCTTCGGCTTCGGCCAAATTTAGGCCAAAAGTTTTCGTTCGTTAGCTGTACCTCTCCAAACACAATATTGACACTACGAGCAGTTTCTTCTGGATTTGTCCCATTTCGGCACAAGTATTCGAAAATTACTCTGATTTTTGCAATATCCATCTTCACTTTTAAGGTTGTAGGTATGTAAAAACAATTGAAAGTCAAGCAAATACATGTCTGAAACTCTGAATATTGACACCATAGGTTTTATTTTAAACAAAGTTGTCAGTGGGTCAAAATGGCAATTTCATATTTAAACCCCTATGACATTTAAGCTGACAGCATAAATTTAAAGGTTTATTAAACTGAATAGTGAAAAATGTTATTTAGTTTACTTACTGGTGATTCTCTGAAGTTGCTAATACAATCATCAGGAATTTCATTAGGAAAATTATTACAAATATTTTTCAATTTTCCAAGACTTTCCTCATTCCACATATCTATCGATGTTTGATTCCTTAGATGTTCTGAACAGATTCTACAAAATAAAAACAATAAATAATATTATATCTTCATTTTATATTATTACTCCATTTACTTTGCTATAATAGTTACCACAAATAATATCAAGGTATAATGAACAGTAGGTTTATTGGCACAACACATATTGGGAATTGTTTTACAATAAATAAATATTATTAATTGTTCATTCATTCATACCATCATGATATATCCCACAATGTGGGGTAACCAGTGACAGGTGTGTAGATGTGTATTACCTTATAAAAGGAAGCACAACACATGTGAGTATCCTCACACACCAGTTTTGTCTCACCTAGAAAGGCAATGTATTCAGAATGGGTGGTGAATGTCATTACTTAACTATATTACCTGGCTCTTACGGGACACACGACAAGGACGATGAAAAGTTTTTCTATTTTATTGTATTTTTTTCTTAGCAAATATTTTAATTCAATAATTTATAAAATCTATTTCATGATAACTTTTATAAGAGCCTAATCATACTTCAAATTAAACTACTACTTTAAAAAGTTATAAAAATATACAGGGGTCGGCGTTTGAAGTTAAAGTGTTACCAACTTCACACTGCTATAGCAACCAAACGGCTAATGACAACGCACTCATTTTTTGACAAACGTCAGTCTGTTATGTTTACAAGCCTACAGAAGCAAGTTGTTTTACGTTGCAATTGAAAAGAATTATTGAAATGGAATTCTAACGCAACAGTGTTATTGCTTTATATTTGGCTGAAAAATCGCAACCAGCCATTGTTAATGAGCTATGACATTTACTTGTGAACAAAATGTTTGTGTATCGGACCATTACACATTACAATGATACTAGTAGCATCAATAAACGCCATGAAGGTGGACATCAAAAAACAACAACATCGCCAGAAATGGATCTAAACGTGTAGGCCAGAATTCAATGTAATCCACGGGCGCACATTAAAAATGAACTGAGATTGAAGCCCTACAAAATACAAAAAGTGCAAGATTTAACACCTGCACAAAAGGCAGTTCGCCTAGCAAGAACAAAGTCGTTAAAACACTTGCACGTTGGTGGAGAGCTTGAGAATTTGGTTTTTCGATGAAAAAATTTTTACGGTCAGCAAAATGTAAATAAACAAAACGATCGTGTTTGCTTCAAGTGCAAAATAAAAGACAATTCAGACCAGCGAATTGCTTTGCGAAAACAAGCGCCTGCATCAGTGATGATTTTGGCCACGGTACCTTCCACAGGGCGCTCACCACTCGTTTTCATTGAACAGGGTGTAAAATTAATCAACAAATCTACCGTGAAAACATTTTAAACAATGCTTTGTTATCTTGGGCACGTAAACATTCGGTAGAAACCATTGGACATTTCTACAAGACTCGGCGCCATCCCATAAAACAAAGTTTTTTTACAAGAAAAAATTCCCAACTTAATTTCTTCACAACAATGGCCACCATATTCCCCGGACTTAAACCCAATAGATTTTTACAAATGGTCTATTCTGCAAGCCAAAGTATTAACTACAAAATATGAGACGGTCAACGCCGAAAAGTTGCTATTTACCGAGAATGGGACAAAATACCATTTGACCATATTCTGGAGTGTGAAGCCTTCTCGGACAGACGCGATGCTATTATACGCACTATAGATGGCTAAATTGAACAATAACATAAATTTTGTTAAATTTGAAATGTTTTTACAGTATACTAAAGTTTACAAATATGAAAAATAAAAATTGACAAATTTATAGCATTTTTAATTGGTAACACTTGATTACCGAACCCTGTATATATAATAATAATAATAATAATAATAATAATTTGTATAGCGCCGTTTAATGATTCAAGATCATTCCAAGGGCGCTGTTATTTAGATAGATATTATATTGCTCTACGAAACAAAACTGTTTTCAGTCCTTTAGAGAAAGTACTCTTACTATTTGCACTGCGGACATCTAGAGGCAATTTATTCCACTTCATAGGACCACTCACACCAAAGCATCGATCATAGTAAGCCGCTTTATTGGCTCTGTCCAACTCCTTTAGGGAGTTGGTACTCTGTGATCCAGAAGACCTAAGTGTGTGATGCCTCCCAGAGAGATCTTTTCTCTGACACAGCTCTTGTATGTATTGTGGTGCTAGGTTATTTAAAGCATTAAACACCGTTAAGCAGATTTTGTAGTCAACTCGCTCTGGACACTTCAACCAATGCAATTCGTTAAGTAGTGGAGTTATGTGACATCGTTTTTCCGCTCCATAAATGAGCCTTGCCGCTGCATTAAACACCATCTGTAATCTATCGAGCTGATACTTTGGCAATCCATCATAGATGCCATTACAGTAATCTAGCCGAGACACAACGAAAGCATTTATAAGTGTTTTTGTCTCATTTTTGGGCAGGCTTCGACGAATGTTTTTCAGTTGTCTTAGTTGGAAAAAGCATGAACTGACTGTTTTAGAGATTTGCAGGTCAAGAGACAACTTATTGTCTAAGTGTACACCCAAAAACTTGACACTTGCAGACGGCAAGAGTTTTTCTCCGTTGATGTTAATAGGAGTACTTTCAATGAGGTGCTGTCGCCGTGGTGAAGCTACCCACATAAACTCTGTTTTTGTTGGGTTTAATTTTAGCTTGTTATGAGACATCCACGTAGCGACTTTTTCGATGCACTCAGCAGTATCCACTTCCAGACGGTTTTTGTTCATGGGACTACAAAATTTGAATAACAAGCGGTCGTCAGCGTAAGCGAAAGAGTCGAATCCTTGATTTTGAATTATATTATCAAGTTGTTTTATGTATAAAATAAATAAAATTGGTCCGAGCACCGATCCCTGAGGCACTCCAAACTTTACAATTTCCGGTAAAGACGTATTATTATTTATCCTCACAGACTGGCATCTTCCTGAAATATATGAGGTCATCCATTTTAGAAAACTACCACAAATTCCGTATTCGCGTTCCAAGAGTCGAAGGAGAATTTCGTGATCAACAGTATCAAAAGCGGCACTCATGTCAAGAATTGACACTAGAGCAATATTCCCAGATTCAATTCCTTCAATGAGATCGGACAGTATTCTCATTAGTACAGTTTCAGTAGAGTGATTTTGTCTGTACGCTGATTGTTTTTTCGGAAACAGATCGTGTTCTTTTAAATACTGCGTCATTTGATTTACAACTGCTCTTTCAAGTAATTTTGAAAGCACTGGTAAATTGGAAATTGGCCTGTAGTTTCCAGCATCTTCCGGATCCAGATTTGACTTCTTTAAAATGGGTGTTATGATAGAAGTTTTTAGAATTTTTGGAACTCTCATTGTTTCGATCATCGAAAGATTAATTATTCTGGTTATAACAGGAGCCAATTCATTTACGCAGCTTTTCAAGAGCCATGTTGGAATAGGATCTAGTGTGCATTGCTTATTTTGACAGGCCATTATCATTTTTGATACTTCTTCCTCGGTTACTGCTTGGAGCATTTCCATTTTTGCATATGTTCTTTGCAGTCCACTTTCAATAGATGTTTTATTTGAAGTGCTTACAGAATTGCGAATATTTTCTACTTTTTTGGAGAAAAAGTTAGCAAGATTTTGTGCATTTAGAGATGTTTTTAATGCTGAAATATCTTTTTCTCTCACCATATCCAGGTTTTGCCACAGCTTTTTTGGGTCGTCTTTATCAGATTCAATTTTATGTATCCAGTAGGAGGCTTTTTTGTTTTTGGTTATATCTCTGTATCTTTTTTGCGAGGCGAGCCATTCTTGTCGGCTCAAAGGTATATATATATACATATATATATACATATATATATATATATATACATATATATATACATATATATATACATATATATATATATATATATATATATATATATATATATATATATATATATATATATATATATATATATATATATATATATATATATATATATATATATATATATATATATATATATATATATATATATATATATATATATATATATATATATATATATATATATATATATATATATATATATATATATATATATATATATATATATATATATACATATATATATATACACATATATATATACATATATATATATATACATATATATATATATATATATATATATATATATATATATATATATACATATATATATATATATATATATATATATATATATATATATATATATATATATATATATATATATATATATATATATATATATATATATATATATATATATATATATATATATATATATATATATATATATATATATATATATATATATATATATATATATATATATATATATATATATATATATATATATATATATATATATATATATATATATATATATATATATATATATATATATATATATATATATATATATATATATATATATATATATATATATATATATATATATATATATATATATATATATATATATATATATATATATATATATATATATATATATATATATATATATATATATATATATATATATATATATATATATATATATATATATATATATATATATATATATATATATATATATATATATGTTATATTTGATGTTTTCACGGGTGAAATATGTTATAATATTTTTATCTCGGTTTTCCCGTGTCAGTAGGTCTTGACTAAGACCATTTGACGGTGAGCTTTCAGTGTGAGTAGACGTGTGTCGCGCGCGTGCTTTTCGTTAAGTCTTGACTAAGACCACTTGACGGTGAGCTTTCAGTGTGAGTAGACGTGTGTCGCGCGCGTGCTTTTCGTTAAGTCCTTGAAAATGCCTGGTGATATTCAGGCGAAACGTCGGAAGACAAATGGTCTTAGTCAAGACCTACTGACACGGGAAAACCGAGATAAAAATATTATAATATATATATATCTTCTTCTTCAATGGCTCTACAGCCCATATCGAGCCTTGGCCTCCAGCAACTTCCTCCTCCAACCTCTCCTGTCACCTGCTGCGACCCTCCAGTTTGGCACATTCAGAAACTGGGATGCGTCCCTCCCAATATCATCTTCCCATCGCAGCCTCGGTCTCCCGACCTTTCTTTTGCCACCTGGATGCCCCTCTAAGACTCTTTTTGGTACTCGTGATGATGGCATTCTCTGAACATGTCCGGCCCATCTTAGCCTGCTTAGTCTTATATGTTCAGACAATTTGGGTGCTTTGTAAATGCTGTACAACTCATCGTTGTATCTAATTCTCCATGTTTGTCCATCATTCACGGGTCCCAGGATTTTACGCAGCACTCTTCTCTCAAAGATGTCCAGCATCTCCGCAGACCTTATTGTCAGTGTCCAAGCCTCACACCCATATGACACAACAGTCCTGATGATTGTTTTATATAGGGTTACTTTTGTCTTTCTATGGACACTTCTAGACCTGAACACCGGTAACAGAGAGAAGAATGCTTTGTTACCTGTCATTATTCGTCTTTTTATTTCTAGGGTATCTTCATTATCTTTATTAATAGTAGAACCCAGGTATGCAAACTCCTCTACAGTTTCAAAAGTGTATTTTTCTTTGAACGTTATGTTGCTTTGTAGAGCGTTTCTAGCATTTCTAGTTTGCTTCATTATTTTGGTTTTATTTACATTAATTTGCAAACCTATTTCTGCTGCTGCTGTTTCAAGTGGGTCAAAGACTTCCTGTAGGGCTGCAAGGGATCTTCCGATAATATTGAGGTCATCTGCATAGCCAACTATTTGAGAACTTTTAAAATATATAGTGGAGCTGGTGTTAACAGATGTTTTTCTGATAGCATATTCAAGAGCCAGATTGAACAGTGTAGGTGCCAAACCATCACCCTGCTTGAGACCCTGGGATACAACAAATTCTTCGGTCATCTCGCTGCCAATTTTCACCATGCATTTTGTATTGCTCATTGTGGATTTAACCAGCTTTATGAGTTTTGTTGGGATCTTAAATTCTAGTAGGATGCCATAGAGCTTTTCTCTGCTTATGCTGTCGTAGGCCTGCTTAAAATCAATAAACAGCTGGCATATATCTACGTCAAATTCCCAGCTTTTTGTAAGTATTTGCCTAACTGTGAACAGTTGGTCGCTGGTGGACCTGTTTCTTCTGAACCCTGCTTGGTATTCTCCTATAATGTTTTCCGCATAGGGCTCAATCCGGTTCTTCAATATGGTGGTAAATACTTTATATGCGGTGTTTAGCAGCGAGATGCCTCTGTGGTTTTCACACCTCAATTTGTCTCCTTTTTTATGTATTGGGCATATGACACTCATCTGCCACTCCTCAGGTATTTCCTCAAGGGACCATATCTTTATGATCAGTTCGTGAAATAGCGTTTGCAGGTGATCGCTGCCATATTTGAGTAGTTCAGAGGCAATTTTATCTACTCTGCAATTTTATATATATATATATATATATATATATATATATATATATATACATATATACATATATACATATACACATATACACATATACACATATACACATATACACATATACACATATACACATATACACATATACACATATACACATATACACATATACACATATACACATATACACATATACACATATACACATATACACATATACACATATACACATATACACATATACACATATACACATATACACATATACACATATACACATATACACATATACACATATACACATATACACATATACACATATACACATATACACATATACACATATACACATATACACATATACACATATACACATATACACATATACACATATACACATATACACATATACACATATACACATATACATATACATATACATATACATATACATATACATATACATATACATATACATATACATATACATATATATATATATATATATATATATATATATATATATATATATATATATATATATATATATATATATATATATATATATATATATATATATATATATATATATATATATATATATATATATATATATATATATATATATATATATATATATATATATATATATATATATATATATATATATGTTATTATGAAGGTTTTCACGGGTGTAAGATGAATTATTAATAACTTTGGGGATAACCCGCGTCACTTGGTCTTTACTAAGACCGTTCGTCAACCGACGTTTCGAACAAATCACATTGTCCATCTTCAGGGACTTGAACAGCTAGCTTCGTAGCACGACACACGTAAAATACGTCCGCTTGCTTCGGGCACCGACCGTTAAGTGATGAAGTTCCAAAAGTGCCGCGACTCCGGTAGCGTGGCGCTAGTGTCCACGTGTAGTTACCGTTACGGCTGTTGCGTGGGTGGGTGGTGGGTGGTGGTACTCCCGCGCGCTATGGCTGTCGCTTGTTTTGTTTGGCTGCGCGTGATACGCTTTTCGTATTTAGTAGTTTCTTTATCTATTTTATTTGTTTCAATTATTTTGTTTTTATTGTCGAATTTATTTAAATATAAAATATTTTGCCATGTTTGGGGTAAACGGATACTGTCGTCTCTATGATTAATTATATTATTTCTTTTAAATATCTCAATAGCCTCCCGATATATTCTGACTGGTTCATTATTTATGTTTGCAATTACTTTTGCGTTCTCGAAATTCATCTGATGGCCTTCTTTTAGAGTGTGTTGCACTAAAGATGACGTTAATTTCTTATTCTTTACGTCCACCATATGCTCTGCTACGCGGGCCGATATTTTCCTATTACTTTTGCCCACGTATGACTTATCACAGGAGCCACATGGAATCTCATAAACGCCATGCGATTCCAGAGGGATGCGATCCTTTACACTCCGCAAAAGGCAGGATATTTTATTTTCAGTTCTGAAGACAGTTCTGATATTGTGTTTCTTTAATAATCGGCTGATTTTGTCCGTTGTGCCCTTTATATATGGCAAAAACGCTGTTGCTATGGGTTTTTCTTTATTGTCATTGTTTGATTTAATTCTGGAATGGTTTTTGAGAGCTTTGTTTATGATAGAATTTGAGAAACCGTTACATCTTAGCGCGTTCTTCACATATTTGAGTTCTTCTTCTATGTGATCCGGGTCTGCTATTCTCATTGATCGTGTGACCAGGGTGTTCGCCACTGATGCAATTTGTGCCGGGTGGTGGTTGGATGCTGCGTGGAGATATCTATTTGTGTGGGTCGCTTTTCTGTATACTGTATGGCCCAGGGTTCCATCTTCCCTTTTTATCACTAGGACATCTAGAAACGCTAGCTGGTTGTTCTCTTCTGTTTCCATTGTAAACTTGATGTCTTTATGAAAAACATTGAGGAAATTAAGAAACTTATATAGTTCATCCAAACCGTGTGGCCAAATGATGAATGTGTCATCCACGTATCGAACCCATAATTTTGGTTTTAATGTAGCTTCCTGTATGGCACGCTTCTCAAATTTAGTCATATACAAGTTAGCTACAGGAGGTGAAAGTGATAAGCCCATTGGAGCTCCTTTAATTTGCTTATAAATTTTGTCGTTATAAATGAAATATGTGTTGTTTAAGCAGTGTTCTATTAATTCAATTATGTGTTCCGGTGGGTTGGAGATTTCTCTTATTACTTCTAATGCTTCATCTGTAGGTATATTTGTGAAGAGTGAGACCACGTCAAAACTAACCAAAATATCACCTTTATCTAATCTTTGATTGGATATTATCTTTATGAAATGTTCGGAGTTTTTTACATATGATTCAGCTGTTTCAACATCTGGCTGTAGATAATTTGCAAGGTATTTAGATAGCATTTGAAGAGGTGAACCGACTGAGCTGACTATGGGTCTGAGAGGATTGTCTGCTTTATGTACTTTGGGTAAACCGTACAATTTTGGGAACCGCGACGACTTTTCTCTTGGAATTAATGATTTCTTTATATCCGGATGTAGAAGAGATGCCATTATTTTCGATTTAGTTGTTTTTTCTAAATATGTTATCGGATTGCCGATTATTAAAGAAACACAATATCAGAACTGTCTTCAGAACTGAAAATAAAATATCCTGCCTTTTGCGGAGTGTAAAGGATCGCATCCCTCTGGAATCGCATGGCGTTTATGAGATTCCATGTGGCTCCTGTGATAAGTCATACGTGGGCAAAAGTAATAGGAAAATATCGGCCCGCGTAGCAGAGCATATGGTGGACGTAAAGAATAAGAAATTAACGTCATCTTTAGTGCAACACACTCTAAAAGAAGGCCATCAGATGAATTTCGAGAACGCAAAAGTAATTGCAAACATAAATAATGAACCAGTCAGAATATATCGGGAGGCTATTGAGATATTTAAAAGAAATAATATAATTAATCATAGAGACGACAGTATCCGTTTACCCCAAACATGGCAAAATATTTTATATTTAAATAAATTCGACAATAAAAACAAAATAATTGAAACAAATAAAATAGATAAAGAAACTACTAAATACGAAAAGCGTATCACGCGCAGCCAAACAAAACAAGCGACAGCCATAGCGCGCGGGAGTACCACCACCCACCACCCACCCACGCAACAGCCGTAACGGTAACTACACGTGGACACTAGCGCCACGCTACCGGAGTCGCGGCACTTTTGGAACTTCATCACTTAACGGTCGGTGCCCGAAGCAAGCGGACGTATTTTACGTGTGTCGTGCTACGAAGCTAGCTGTTCAAGTCCCTGAAGATGGACAATGTGATTTGTTCGAAACGTCGGTTGACGAACGGTCTTAGTAAAGACCAAGTGACGCGGGTTATCCCCAAAGTTATTAATAATTCATATATATATATATATATATATATATATATATATATATATATATATATATATATATATATATATATATATATATATATATATATATATATATATATATATATATATATATATATATATATATATATATATATATATATATATATATATATATATATATATATATATATATATATATATATATATATATATGTTGATCTTCAGGGTTTTGCAGAAGGGGGGGTGTAAATGATTGTGAACCATAACCATGGTGAACCATATGACATTGACTCAGAGTACTTTCTCAAGTACTCTGAGTCAATGTCATATGGTTCCGGGTGGAACTGTATCTTTGACATTTCGACTGGTCGTTGCCAGTCGTCTTTGAGCAATGCTTCTCCTCGACTCAGTCGAAGACTTGAAAAGCAACTAATTATATTATATAAACACACGGGGTCTTATCTAAAGTAATAAAGCAATCAAAATGTTAGTGTATGTGTGTGTGTATGTGTGTGTGTGTGTGTTTGTCTCACGCCTTCTGAAAAACCAAGAGCATCTAAAAATCTAATTTATGTGCGAACGTGTACCTGTATACCTGATGCAGTGTCACGCTAAAAATAATGCGATAAAAATTCTGAATTTTAAAAATATTTCAATAATTATTTTTTTCATACAAAATTTTCCAAGTCGTATCTGTCAAAAAAGTGTACATTTTGCACGCAAATATCTGTTAGTTTAAAAGTTAGAAGTACGTATTTACACGAAAAAAATTTACTTTCAAGTATAACTTAGCGTTTAAGTGAAAAACATGGTGAATATTTTGTATAATTATAATGTTTAACTTATTTTTAAAGTAAGCGTTTTGTACATAAATGCCGCCATTTTAATATCTTTTCATACAATATTTCATTTTCCTACCGAATGAATATGTTCTTGAAAATAATAAACCTTTGAAATAAATATAATTATGAAATAATAAAATGAAACACAAGACATTACAGCAAGTTTTAAGACGTATATTGTAAAAGTCTGTTAATTATTAGTAAAGATATGGGCATAATAAAATTGCATAATTTGTATATAATATTTGATATTTCGGACAATTTTCATTTTTATGGCATCGAACAAACCAATGTAGGTACCTACATATTCAAAAAATGTATCCGAACCATTCGATATTACTTACGTGTTCGAATCGTTTCCATGGCTACAGAAAGAATGTGATATTCAAATAAAATTTGTTAGGAATCGAATTTATTTAGAAGGTTGTTGTAGGTAGGTACCTACCTAATACTATTTACTTACAAATCAACAATAATATACCTATACTGATTTCCTATAGGAAAATTATTTTATTTATTTATTTATCAACCGTTTGTCCGATTATAATGAAACTTTGGTGAATTGTCGAGCGTATGCCCAGGATGGTTTTTGGATTTAAACTTTTTTCTTATTCTTCTTCTTCTTCGTGTATTTGGTCGTTTTACCTATGAAGGGGGAGTATCCTGGGAAAAGAAGGTCCGACTGTCCCTCCATCTCTTCACAGGTCTTCCAGGACGGGTTCTGCATATAAAATTTTTTCTTCTTTTCTTCAACGTGTACTTGGTCATCTTACCTATGAAGATGAACTATCCTGGGAGATGAAGGTCCAATTTTCCTTCCATCTCTTCGCAGGTTTCTGGATTTAAACTTTTTTCTTCTTCTTCTTCATCGTCTATTTGGTCATTTTACCTTTGAAGGTGGACTAACCTGGGAGAAGAATGTCCAATTTTCCTTCCATCTCTTCGCAGGTATCTGGATTTAAACTTATTTCTTCTTCTTCTTCTTCATCGTGTATTTTTGGTCAATTTTACCTATGAAGTTGGAGAATCCTGGGAGAAGAAGGTCCAACTGTCCTTCCATCTCTTCGCAGGTATCTGGGTTTAAACTTTTTTCTTCTTCTTCGTGTATTTAGTCATTTTACCTATTAAGTAGAGCATCCTGGGAAAAGAAGGTTCTTTCATCTCTTCGCGGTTCTTCCAGGATGGTTTCTGGATTTAAACTTTTCTTAACCGACTGATGGGACGGGATGTAATGAAGGGAAGGGAGGCACTAAAGGGCCTGAAGGGACGGGAGGTATAAAACTGCCTGAAGGGACGGAAGGTAGTGAAGGGTCTGATGGGAAGGGACGTAATGAGGGATTAAAGGGACGGGAGGTACTGAAGGGCCTGAAGCGGCGGGTCCTGGAGTCTAATTCTTTTTCTTCTTAATTTTATGTAGACCTTTAGGGCAGTTTTTATACAAACTATTTCCTATTGTCTAATTCATGTTCTTCTTCTTTTATGTATACATTTGGGTCATTTTTTTATAAAAAATATTTCCTTTAGTCTAATTATTATTCTTCTTCATTTAAGTACGTAGACTTTTGGGAGAGTTTTAATACAAACTATTTCCAATAGTCTTATTCATTTTCTTTTATGTAGACCTTTTGGTCAGTATTTATACAAACTATTTCCAATAGTCTAAATATTCTTCTTCTTCTTTTTTCTAGACCTTTGGGTGAGCTTTTATACAATCTATTTCCAATAGTCTAATTCTTCTATTAGGTATATGTATTTTTACTTATTTTATGTAGACCATTGGAATAGTTTTTTATACAAACTATTTCTTATAGTCTTATACTTATTTTTCTCTTTTTTATTTAGTCTTTTGGGTTAGTTTTAAGTCTAATAGTCTATTGTGCAGAAATATTATTAACGATATGCATACTTGATGAAAATACATATGAAATGAATGGGATATGGGATGTGACGATATAACCTGCACTAGAATCTTTTCAATACTTTTGTTTAATTAAATTTAAACCATTTATATCATCCTATTTTGAATAATTTTCAACACCTAATATTTAAAGAATGGGGGTTGTGGCCATTACTGAACTCTTCACAACATTTATATTCAAATTAAAAACTATTTACTATAGTTCAAGTCTTCTTCTTCTTCGTTAATGAAGACTTTCAGTCAAATTGAGCAAAAATATAATGCACACTTGATGAAAAAATATAAAAACGAATGGGATGTGACCAATACTAGATCTTTTCAGTACCTACGTTTGTTTAATCAAATTTTAACCACATCCCAACATCCAAAATTACTAAATTTTCAATAGGTACACATTACAATTTGTTTTCGATGATAATATTTAAAAATGGGGGTTGTGGCCAAACCAATCTCTTTACAACGTTGATAAACAGTCATATTTAAAACCATTACGCATAGTTCATGCGAGCAAAAATTGTATAAATATTATACTTCATTCACACTTTATAGCAATATATAAAAAAGAATGGGTTGTGGCCATCACTTGAACATTTTACAATACTTAAACTCAATCAAATTTCAAACCACTTTTCATAGTCTGATATTGCAAAATAATTGGGTGACAATATTATAAAAACGATTGCTTTTTCTTTCACAATTTTACATTCTTGGCCAACGGCGGGACATAAAAGCTAGTTAGAAATAAAATATAGTTTTAACCTTTTGATCCTCTGTCGGGTAGTTTCATCTCCATGAAGAATAGAGAGAGCGGCCAAAGTTTCTAAATCTCCCGGACGACCACGAGCTAGCAACAGAGCCCTACGTGGAACTCTTACCACACAACGCAATACTTCACCAGCAGGTATGATGGCACGTTCCGGTATCACTTCTACTTCATTACTTAATGTTCTATATTTCCCTGAAAAATGTGTCAATAATTGTTTTGTGTTAGATGATTAAATCAAATAATATATGATATTGAATGTACATACTATGTTTTCTTTAATAAAACTCTTACATTTCAATTCCAATGCGAGCATTACAAAAGCAGAAGATGCACCCTTGTTCCAAATGCTAAAATAAATATCTTTAATAACTGCAGACTCCTTCAATGATCCAAGAGGCAAACCTTGGGTACCACCATGTCTGAATATGCCATCTCGAAATACAAGCATTGAAATTTCACCTACTCCATGCAAAAATACCTGCAATAATACATAAATACTATATTAGGATTATTCACTCTTCCTCGTTTCCTCTTTGAGAAAACCAATAGTATAATTATCAAAATACGTCATTTATAAAATAATTTAATATTTCTGGTACTTATAATGTGATATTTTACTGTAGAAATCAATTGAAAATGAAAAAATTCTTATCACATAGAAAAATTATTTGAAATTATTTTTATAAACAGCAAAAAGTTTTCAGCATACAACATAATATTGTATATATATAGCAGTATAATATAGTAAGAAATTAAATCAAACCTTATACAAAATATTAGAAGTTTGATTGGTTCTAAGAGCAACATCCAATGATCCTGTGTGTCCTCCAGGTTTGATAGGAAGGAATCTAATTCTCAGAGTACGACATTCTTGGGGTAATAGAGAAAACATCAACGATGATACAGGCCCTTTCTCACTAATTATCTGAAATTATATATTGCATTATATCACAAAACTGCTTTCTACAAATTTAGAAGTTTGATTGGTTCTGAGAGCAAATTCCAATGATCCTGTGTGTCCTCCAGGTTTGATAGGAAGGAATCTAATTCTCAGAGTACGACATTCTTGGGGTAATAGAGAAAACATCAACGATGATACAGGCCCTTTCTCACTAATTATCTGAAATTATATATTGCATTATATCACAAAACTGCTTTCTACAAATTTAGAAGTTTGATTGGTTCTGAGAGCAAATTCCAATGATCCTGTGTGTCCTCCAGGTTTGATAGGAAGGAATCTAATTCTCAGAGTACGACATTCTTGGGGAAATAGAGAAAACATCAACGATGATACAGGCCCTTTCTCACTAATTATCTGAAATTATATATTGCATTATATCACAAAACTGCTTTCTACAAATTTAGAAGTTTGATTGGTTCTGAGAGCAAATTCCAATGATCCTGTGTGTCCTCCAGGTTTGATAGGAAGGAATCTAATTCTCAGAGTACGACATTCTTGGGGTAATAGAGAAAACATCAACGATGATACAGGTCTCACTTTGAAATTATATATTGTTTATTATCACAAACGGGGTTCAAAATTTGGTAGGGTCACAGAGACACATATTTTGCTGGAAAATATGTGTCCTTTGAATACCGTGTAAAGCCACAGTTGCATTCAATCAGCAACACTACCGATAGTCTTACTCCATAGCATCCCTGAGTGGCCTCTAGAACATTGCCCGGGGTTCGCCACTGGTCTAGTAGACACTGGCAATACCAGTCATAGGAAAGGGTGAATGGCGAGTCTCCGGCACCAAAAACCGGAGCCCCCGAGCACAGGAATGGAAAACCCTGGTCCTCCTGGTAGGGGGTTGGGCGAGAGGCTAATAACCTCTTCCCGGAAAACAGCTTAACTACGATACCAAACACTGGACCTGGCAAACGGAAATTGGACTTGAAAATCGGCACATGGAATGTACGGACGTTGTATAGGAGTGGAGCTCTTGGAGAACTGATTGGAGAGATGAAGAAATATGGGGAGCGCATAATGGCTGCACAGGAAACTAGCTGGGATGTGAAACCTTTGACAAACAAACCCACACAATACTGGATTCCAGTTACGGGGAATATTATAGGTTTCAAGCCCATCAACGAGAGAATGTGTATCCTGCGTATAAAGACCAGATTCTTTCATGTATCACTGAAACATATACGCAGAGTCAGAGTAAAAGAATGACATCCTAAAAGATGCCTTCTACCAAAAACTAGAACAGGTGTTCTATGTTATAAAGTCTGATTTTTTTTAAAATGCCAATTCTATACATAAACAAAAAAAATGCATAGCATTTACGCATGTAAATGTATTAGTAGACTCGTGGTTGCTGATTGGTTTACACCATTTGGTGTCCTTAACAACAAACATCAACAAACCCGACATTACGTATCTATCTCTCGAAGTGAGCACACGTTTGATCTTTTATGGTGACCATGTGTTCTAAATTAAGAATTTCATTTTTTATTTCTAACTTATGTATTTTATTTTTTGTTTAATATCGATATATAATTATTATTATAAACATGTGTTATCACCGTCTTAGTATAGAATAAGTGTCCATTATTTATTTGTATTAGTTACATAGATATATTATTTATGTATGTGTGTTTGCCTCAATGAACTATTATGTAAATATTTTGTAAAATATAATTTATTATTTTGTAAAATAATATGTAACTGTTTATTATTATAAGGATTAATTACTTCATTATGTATTATTTTATTTTCCTAATAAAAAGTATCAAATAAATATTTTGTTTAAATATTACTTTCCCAGGAGATGCCCATTAACATTTGCAGAAAATACCTAATAATATAGACCCAGTAAAGCCGCATGGTACCGGGAGTAAGAATAGGTATGAAAAGATTTGAAGGTTTTGAAGATATATGCATGTGAAAGTTACAACCGTTTTATATCATGAAATGATAAAAAAAAATCCCATAATATTTTTTTCTTTTACACCATGGTCACTCTATGAGCTTTGGCACTCTTAAAAAAATCAGACTTTACCCTCTAATGACATAAAGATGATTTTTGGTGACTTCAATGCCAAAATAGGTAAGGAAGCAGTATATCAACACATCACTGAAACACAGTGTCCACACAGAGAGTAATAATAATAGGCTGCATGTAATTGATTTTGCAGCATCCAGGAATATGGTGATATCGTCCACACAATTCCCTAGAAAGGATATACACAAGTGGACTAGGGCTACATTCACAATAAACGCCGAGTGCACTTAGTGACGCTCTAAGCCGTTCATAATGACCGGAAACAGACGCTCAAAAGACACTCTGTGGCGTTCAGATTGAACATTGAGTGTACGCACCAAACGCTTGGTAAAATTGTCGGGTGAAAAACGCTCTGACAGTTATAGTAAATGTTGACTTCTATTTTATCTGTGGAATGATGACTTCTAATTGTTTCTGTGGTATCTATTATGTCAATTGACATTATTAATGATGACAAAATGCATTCACAAAGAGGTTAATTTATAAAAATATCATTCAACAATTTCCAATAAAAGGTCATTATTTACACCACTGCCCAATTGTTGTCTTTCGATGAAAATATAACCTAAAAAGAGACATGTATGATAAATGACATTTGACATTTAAAACGACTGATGCAGCGTTCAGATTGAAACGCCGCTCGAAAGCGTTCAGTGAGATTGGTGTGAAAAACACCATAATCTGCAACTTCAGGTACATTTGACACCTGACGTCGAGCGTTGAATCTGAACACAACCCTGGACATCTCTCAATGGTAGACATCATATCCAGATTGACCACATCCATCCTCGTTGAAAAAAAAGGCGGCTTCAAGTATATTAAATGTAAGAAGCTACAAGGGAGCAAATTTCTATTCAGACCATTATGATGTATTACATTGAGATGATGTTAATAATAGTAGAAAAGAGATAGTTGATCGTAAAAATATGAAATAACATACCTTAAAGGAATCCTCATTTATAGAAGCATTAAGTTTGAGTTTCTTATCATTTGATGGATTTTTGAAGACAATATCTTGAATCACATGGACACCCAGCCTCAAAGATCCCCATGAAAGTTCTCGCTTTGTACATTTCACTGATACACCCTTAAAGATAATAAACTTAATTTTTATTAATTACCCAGTTTGGCCAAATTGCTCAGTGAAGCCTATGTATATTTATTAGTCAAAAAAAAAATTGATTGCTCCTAGTATTTAGATTCAGGATTTTTAGTCCACACGATAGACAATTGCAGTCAAAACTAGTACCATTTAGATGGGTCGATGGCAGAGCGGTTAGCGCGCTGGGTTAGTAATCCAGTGGTCGAGAGTTCGAATCCTGCCTCTACCGATTTCGTTCACCTATAGCTAGTGTCGGACCGAAGCTTCGGCTTCGGCCACCTTCGGCCAAAAAAAAACACCTTCGGCCAAAAAAAAACACCTTCGGCTTCGGCCAAAAATAACCCGAATTTTCGGCCGAAGCTTTTTGTCAGCTGCTAAAAACAGTTAAAACTTGTAAAAACATGCGCGAACATGACATGTGTAGCGGGTGTATAGATTCGACCGGCCCAGTGTCGCGTGCCGACTGTTGACAGAAACAAAACATGAGTAGTTCTGAACGCACGTGATAGTTAATCATTATTAATAATTTGTGTTTGTGCACTGTGTTTTGTTGATTTGTTTTAGAAGAAAGTGTGAGTAAAACATTAAACGTGAGTATTTTTTTGTTGTTGTTAAAACAATGTATGTACTTATTCACATTAAAGTACCAATTAGATATGTACTTCGGTCGTAAAATACTTTGGAAGAAATTCTCTTAAATCCTATGTAAATAAATTTTGAAAGCTCAATTTAACTCACTACAAGTAAATTGTCGTATCGATTTTTAATCATTTTAATATGCATGTTATTGTAATGAAAATTTAATAATATCAGAATATAAGATATGTTTACACAGGCTGTCCCAAAAAGTATGGATAATCGGTAAACCAGGGATAGAGGACCCCTAGGGCTATCCAAAAACCTCAATGTATGTTCTACGATTTTTTGTCGTTTTCGAGTTATAATTTATTTTGGAAGTTACCACATTCTACAGACTTGTGATATTTATCATCTCATAGATCCAGATTGAAAACACAAATAAAAACTGTGTCTCCACTGGGAATCGAACCCAGGACTCTTGGCTCAGTAGTCAGATATCATACCAACTGAGTCACGAAAGCCATTATTTTAATTAAAGCCATTTTTTTCATTATTTTAATCGAATTTTTTTAGTAAAATCAAACGACCCTGGACCCTTGGCTCATTAGTTAAGCTAAGGCCGAACAATCGGCTTCGGCTTCGGCCAAAATCTGACCTTCGGTCGGACACTACCTATAGCACAAGCATTTGTATGCTTATTTTACTACTAGTATCGTTGTGTATAATATTTGAATAGAATGTCACATGAGACTTACAACAATAATTCTGTTTGTGTTTAAAGAGAAAACTAACTAAGGTGAACACTCGTGAATGTATTTTAACTACACACAAATTCACAACACTAAAAACTAGAAAATAACCCAATCCTCACAACTGAATATCATACATCTAGTGTTAATAATCATGAAACATATTGATAATAACATTATTGATAACAATCTGAACAAAGTGATAGCTACTTGGTGACCTATAGACTTGAGTTCAGTCCAATCTCTTCCTGATTGATTTACATAGTCTGAGCATTTTCCCTTGATTTATCTAAAGTAATAAAGCAATCAAAATGTTAGTGTTTGTGTGTGTGTATGTGTGTGTGTGTGTGTGTGTTTGTCTCACGCCTTCTGAAAAACCAAGAGCATCTAAAAATCTAATTTATGTGCGAACGTGTACCTGTATACCTGATGCAGTGTCACGCTAAAAATAATGCGATAAAAATGCTGAATTTTAAAAATATTTCAATAATTATTTTTTTCATACAAAATTTTCCAAGTCGTATCTGTCAAAAAAGTGTACATTTTGCACGCATATATCTGTTAGTTTAAAAGTTAGAAGTACGTATTTACACGAAAAAAATTTACTTTCAAGTATAACTTAGCGTTTAAGTGAAAAACATGGTGAATATTTTGTATAATTATAATGTTTAACTTATTTTTAAAGTAAGCGTTTTGTACATAAATGCCGCCATTTTAATATCTTTTCATACAATATTTCATTTTCCTACCGAATGAATATGTTCTTGAAAATAATAAACCTTTGAAATAAATATAAATATGAAATAATAAAATGAAACACAAGACATTACAGCAAGTTTTAAGACGTATATTGTAAAAGTCTGTTAATTATTAGTAAAGATATGAGCATAATAAAATTGCATAATTTGTATATAATATTTGATATTTCGGACAATTTTCATTTTTATGGCATCGAACAAACCAATGTAGGTACCTACATATTCAAAAAATGTATCCGAACCATTCGATATTACTTACGTGTTCGAATCGTTTCCATGGCTACAGAAAGAATGTGATATTCAAATAAAATTTGTTAGGAATCGAATTTATTTAGAAGGTTGTTGTAGGTAGGTACCTACCTAATACTATTTACTTACAAATCAACAATAATATACCTATACTGATTTCCTATAGGAAAATTATTTTATTTATTTATTTATCAACCGTTTGTCCGATTATAATGAAACTTTGGTGAATTGTCGAGCGTATGCCCAGGATGGTTTTTGGATTTAAACTTTTTTCTTATTCTTCTTCTTCTTCGTGTATTTGGTCGTTTTACCTATGAAGGGGGAGTATCCTGGGAAAAGAAGGTCCGACTGTCCCTCCATCTCTTCACAGGTCTTCCAGGACGGGTTCTGCATATAAACTTTTTTCTTCTTTTTCTTCAACGTGTACTTGGTCATCTTACCTATGAAGATGAACTATCCTGGGAGATGAAGGTCCAATTTTCCTTCCATCTCTTCGCAGGTTTATGGATTTAAACTTTTTTCTTCTTCTTCTTCATCGTCTATTTGGTCATTTTACCTTTGAAGGTGGACTAACCTGGGAGAAGAATGTCCAATTTTCCTTCCATCTCTTCGCAGGTATCTGGATTTAAACTTATTTCTTCTTCTTCTTCATCGTGTATTTTTGGTCATTTTACCTATGAAGTTGGAGAATCCTGGGAGAAGAAGGTCCAACTGTCCTTCCATCTCTTCGCAGGTATCTGGGTTTAAACTTTTTTCTTCTTCTTCGTGTATTTAGTCATTTTACCTATTAAGTAGAGCATCCTGGGAAAAGAAGGTTCTTTCATCTCTTCGCGGTTCTTCCAGGATGGTTTCTGGATTTAAACTTTTCTTAACCGACTGATGGGACGGGATGTAATGAAGGGAAGGGATGCACTAAAGGGCCTGAAGGGACGGGAGGTATAAAACTGCCTGAAGGGACGGAAGGTAGTGAAGGGTCTGATGGGAAGGGACGTAATGAGGGATTAAAGGGACGGGAGGTACTGAAGGGCCTGAAGCGGCGGGTCCTGGAGTCTAATTCTGTTTCTTCTTAATTTTATGTAGACCTTTAGGGCAGTTTTTATACAAACTATTTCCTATTGTCTAATTCATCTTCTTCTTCTTTTATGTATACATTTGGGTCATTTTTTTATAAAAATTATTTCCTATAGTCTAATTATTATTCTTCTTCATTTAAGTACGTAGACTTTTGGGAGAGTTTTAATAAACTATTTCCAATAGTCTTATTCATTTTCTTTTATGTAGACCTTTTGGTCAGTATTTATACAAACTATTTCCAATAGTCTAAATATTCTTCTTCTTCTTTTTTGTAGACCTTTGGGTGAGCTTTTATACAATCTATTTCCAATAGTCTAATTCTTCTATTAGGTATATGTATTTTTACTTATTTTATGTAGACCATTGGAATAGTTTTTTATACAAACTATTTCTTATAGTCTTATACTTATTTTTCTCTTTTTTATTTAGTCTTTTGGGTTAGTTTTAAGTCTAATAGTCTATTGTGCAGAAATATTATTAACGATATGCACACTTGATGAAAATACATATGAAATGAATGGGATATGGGATGTGACGATATAACCTGCACTAGAATCTTTTAAATACTTTTGTTTAATTAAATTTAAACCATTTATATCATCCTATTTTGAATAATTTTCAACACCTAATATTTAAAGAATGGGGGTTGTGGCCATTACTGAACTCTTCACAACATTTATATTCAAATTAAAAACTATTTACTATAGTTCAAGTCTTCTTCTTCTTCGTTAATGAAGACTTTCAGTCAAATTGAGCAAAAATATAATGCACACTTGATGAAAAAATATAAAAACGAATGGGATGTGACCAATACTAGATCTTTTCAGTACCTACGTTTGTTTAATCAAATTTTAACCACATCCCAACATCCAAAATTACTAAATTTTCAATAGGTACACATTACAATTTGTTTTCGATGATAATATTTAAAAATGGGGGTTGTGGCCAAACCAATCTCTTTACAACGTTGATAAACAGTCATATTTAAAACCATTACGCATAGTCCATGCGAGCAGAAATTGTATAAATATTATACTTCATTCACACTTTATAGCAATATATAAAAAAGAATGGGTTGTGGCCATCACTTGAACATTTTACAATACTTAAACTCAATCAAATTTCAAACCACTTTTCATAGTCTGATATTGCAAAATAATTGGGTGACAATATTATAAAAACGATTGCTTTTTCTTTCACAATTTTACATTCTTGGCCAACGGCGGGACATAAAAGCTAGTATAAAATATGTAGATTAAAAAAATAAGTCTTATATATTTCAAGTCTTCTATATCGTAATGCATAAATGTTACCTGTGCCTGAGACATAGCACTATCAATGCTGTATGTCGATTGCTGTGATGAACTTCTAGAACCTGCCACTCCAACTATTTGGAACACTTCAGTTTTGAAAGGGCTTTCAAACACTAGTAATCTGAAAATTTCAAAATTTTAAATTCTTATTCTTCTTTGTTTAGTAAACTAACTTTAAATTCATAATCACATAATAATTATCAGCATTTATTGGAGTTATCAAACATATTTAAATATTTCTTTTAAAGGTACAGTTAGTGGCAAATCACTTGAAAATGTCACGCAATTTTGTGTATTTTTGCTTGGTTGGTATATGTGCAAATCGCCCCCCTCCACGATGAAAATTCTCAAGTTATTTGCCACAAACTGCAGTATATCATTTAGATATTTATGTAACTCAAATTCTTTACGCTTCATTTTACATTAAACATTATTTTATTTAAATTAAAATATACATATCAGAATATTCAAAATATTGATTTGAGGGTAAATATCCATTTCAAAATAAATAAAATAGCAAACCTCCGATTATCGACGCATATTAACTGTCCAAGAGGATAAGATACACTAATAAGACATTTCTCTTTTGGTCTCAAAGTTACAATGGATTTATCGATAATAAATAAAGGATCTACACTGGGAACTAGATTAACTGACTGTTCCTCTACCTCATAGTAATTTGCCATAAATAAATTGTATTCCATCGATATATTACCAGCATTTAACATCTCTATATCTTCTGAAGAACCTAAAATTATAAAAATAAAATAAATTAGAACAGAAATATTATATTATGTTTGCATATTTTTTAATAAATAATCAAACCTATGATATTTAAAACCAAAGACCTTATATACTAAATATAGACTGATAGTTACGAATGGTGATACGTACAACATTTGGTGATAAGGGGGCGGGGACACGACTAACCATTTTATCGCCAAAGTTAGTTGCTTGCGGTGTGTTGTGGTGAACGGTTATAGAAATAAAAATTAATTTTAACCGAAAATGGTGCAGTGTGCAGTTGCAAATTGCTCCTATAAGAATCAATTTCTTGTGCAGGAATTCATCGGTAAGTAATTTTAAATATTTCGAATAAACTTCTATGTTACAGTCATTTTAACAGATAGCGCTGTGTGAAGAAATACGTCGAGTCCAAAAATAATTTTTAAATCTTCTGAAATTAATTTCTAAGTCTATATTTGTAAAATTTACTAATATTCTGTAAAAATCTTTAATTTCATTTCAATAATTAAGAATATTATGTGTTCTTGATGATAGAAAATAAGTATTGTACTATGTATTATTATGTTTTCAAACACATTTTATGTTATTCTTTATCACCATTTTCGATGAACAAAGAAATAATGAAGGTGAATTATGTCCACGACACCGAACGATTTAAGAACAGTATTGTATATAAAAATTGATTTTGGTATGTATTCAAAAATTGACTCGATACATTACCGTTTCACCTGTTAGAATTGAAAGGAGTGGCCTGTTTCTACGATGTATACCAGACGCGGCCGACTATACCCGAATACCCATCCCGCAACCCTCCCACATCCCCCCGCAGGTACGTACGAAAAGTTTCATACTAAAGTCACCTAACATTCTGTCTATACATTATTATAAGGTCTTTGTTTAAAACTAATAAAATAAATAAATTAAATTAAAATTCTTAATTTAAAACTTTTATCAACAAAAAAATTGTTCGATACTGATTCAAATTTTTAAATTCTGTTTCACCCACAGACCAATAGACATGAAAAAAGCAATATTTTCTGGTAGACATCACATGTCATGACTTTGATACCAAATAAAAGTGGCAAGATCACATGGATTTGCCGCCAATAGGTCCTTACTAAAATGATGAGATGAAAATTTTAATGGCTGCCATTCTCATTTTATCCATCAAGTTGAACACATCGGAACAAATTAAAGGAATCTAGTGCTCTAACAGTTTGTTAAAATTGATATAGAAAGGAAAAGAAAACAATTATGCCATTAAACTTCATAGATACAAATACATTAAAAAATTTCCATGAATACTATTGCTATAAACAATATAGTGAGAACAGGGGCTGCACTACATTCACTACATTTTTATTTTCATAAATACTTTTTGAATAATTCAAAGGATGCATTTTTAATTATTGCCATTAGATTGTTAGGAATTTCGGTGACCAACGTAGTGCATACTAAATGCATATGTTTGCCGTTGCGTATTGTCGAAATACAGAACAATTTTTCGTACAAATTTACTAAGAATCGTACATGCCATTTTTACTATTTATTCTCTTTGATTCTCATGGGATCAGAATTTTATTACTTGGGAGCAGCGGCGACTCTATATGAAGTGCGTTGAATCAATTGCACTATCAATTTTTAAATGGTATATTCTAAAAATTAATATAAAATATGTTTTTAATATATCATTACGCTTTAATTAAATTTATTACTGTTATTTTTCTAAACCAATTGATTATTATATATATACCCTCGCAATTGACATCATATAATGAAATCTACCGCAATACAAATATTATTATTATGTAATGTATGGCGTGCGATATACATATCGCACCAAAAATGATTTCTTTTTAATACAGCGTATGTATGAAGAGAAAGAGATAGTTCCCTGGCAGATGAAATAGCGATACTTGTACTGAACTCATAAGGCAGACTCGTGTATGTAGGCTCGTGCGCTGCACTGAGTTTATCATATCTTAGATGTAATTAGTATGTATACCTCTATCTCGCTCTCTAATTCATTAGCCATTTACCAATCGTCAATATCAGGCACGGATTTTATTTTGAATTAAAAAAATATTTGAAAAAAAATACTGTGATTTTAATACATTTATTTAAATATCCTATATTGTATTTATCGTTAAAATAAGTACATATTAATTTAGGAAAAAATTGCACTACCAAATATGATCTAAAATACCATCGACCAGTCGCCACTGCTTGGGAGATAAACGTTGATAAGAATAAATGGAAAAATTTTATGTCATTAAATTTTTTATTCCTTCATTTTTTTTATACATAATATTTTTACACATGACACAGTCAAATTCGAAAACAAACAACTTTACTTTAAACTGTCAAAATTTGCATAGTTCTAGATCCTAAAGATTACAGCAAATAACTTGAGAATTATCGTCATGGAGGGAAGCGGATTGCACATGAGCACCAAGCAATATGGGCTCTGCGCACCCCTAATTATACACATGTTGTAATTGCACATGAGCACCAAGCAATATGGGCTCTGCACACCCCTAATTATACACATGTTGTAATTGCACATGAGCACCAAGCAATATGGGCTCTGCGCACCCCTAATTATACACATGTTGTAATTGCACATGAGCACCAAGCAATATGGGCTCTGCGCACCCCTAATTATACACATGTTGTAATTGCACATGAGCACCAAGCAACATGTTGTAATTATGATATTTAAATTTACTTGAAACTGAACATAGCAACTTAGCGTTTGTATTTTTTGCTTTTACTACACAACTATTTTCAAATAAAATAAATAGAATCTACAATTAATTATTAACACTGTGTGATGGACCACATTTCTATAGTGTTTTATATCTTTGTTTTGCTATGCTCATAATATGGTTGAAATATGTACCTACTTACAAAAGTCGAAGCTTGTGTTCGTAAGCATCTCGAAAACAGTTAACAGTTTAAATTTTATTAACTTTAAATGGTTAGAGGTAAAGAAAATAGGATTGTTTTTTTCTCAACTTTCGTAAATCGTCTGTCATTTTTCATGCACATGCAATGGATGAGCACCGCTACTTTTGAGTCCGAGTGCACTAATCAAGAATCAATCATCCCAAACCATTATTAATTAATAGCTGGCAGATGTACAAAAATATATTACCACATATCCACTATTACACATCACTGCCATTATACACAACACCACACATATGAACCCCATCACATTGAAATTTTTATCAAATTTCCTCAAAGCGAATAATTTGAGGATCTAATATATGTAGATCTAACATAATATAATTAAATTTGTTACATGCCAAAGAACACTACAAACGATGGTGAACAGCAAGAAACCATAAAATGTAATATATGTTATTGTTGCATCTACATAACTAAATTCAAATTTTATTAACGCTCAATTGGAAAGGCATAGCATTGGTTACTTTGTAACAGATACAAAATTGTTCAATTTTATCAAAATAACAAATGAATCAAGTTGGAAACAGTTTCAACATCCATTGTCATCGGGAATACACAAAATCTGAAAGTTTCAGAGCTATAACTGGTCGGGAAGTTAGTTAAAAATCGATTGTAAAATTCCATTATAGACAGACAAGTAAAGTTAAAGTGCGACAGAAGAAATGCAATATGGCCCGGTATTACAGTCGGCCCTCAACTCATTGAGTTTGTTAAACTCAAGATTAATGTTAAGAGGAGATTGAATCCATTTCCGTATTACAGTGCAATATGACATGTCAATTACTAAATCTTCAATTATAGACATATTTTACTTTTTCTGTGGTTATTATCTCTCAAATTTTAAATAACCTCAAATAATACGAACTATAAAATGGGACACTACGACTTGAAATACTATTGTTTTATTATCCAACATGGTAAATTTAATTTTTTTCACCAAAATAATGCTTTTAAATGCCCATGTTGGTTTCAATATGGCTGTCAGTTTGTTTTGTTGTGTGGCGCCACCGTCGATACAACTAACGCCTCTAGTGATAGAACACTGAAACTACACTCGTTGCCTCTAGTGATAGAAACTGAAACTACATGCGTTGCCTAGCAAATGACAGTTGACTCACCGTTAAGTACTTAATCCGCCAGAAACGTTGAGTCAAATATTTTGTCGTTTTAGTGACGTATTTGAGGGAAGATTAGGCCTAAACGGACACTGTAATACGCTATATTTTTGTAAAACTTGAGTTTAGCTCTTAAACTGAGACTGTAATACCGGCCCATAGTCTATATCTAATTTTGAAAATCGGAATCTTTTTTTTTTCTTAAAAGAGTACCTATGTAAGTATGAAGATTAATAAATAATTACAATAAAGACAAACAATAAATTAGCCCCCAAGTCAAATTGAAAACGCTGTTCGTTATCGCCAAGCGCTAATTTTTTTTGTATGGGATTTGACGTTTGTTGTTTGTTGTCAAATCACATACAAAAAAAAATAGCGCTTGGCGATAACGAACAGCGTTTTCAATTTGACTCAGGGCCTTAGTAACGTTTACAAACCTTGGTTCACCAATAATATATCGGATTTCTGTTTATTTCTTAAAAATAAATTGGAGAAACCAACACCGCCAATAATAGATATAGTCTGCAAAGGTACTTTGACTTTTTCATATAGCACCATTGATACATTTAATTTCGCTTCAATATACTGTATATCATTTCCACCTGAAATACACAATATGAAATCAATATAATGAATGACGTCAAACATCATATTCACATTATTTATATCATTTTTAACACGATACATCTTTTTGTATTCCTTATTCATTTAAACTTTAGTTTGCTCAATACTGGGTAACATATCGCACTCCGACAAGAAAAAAACCTCATTTTATAGTAGAGCAAAAATAAAGTTCACTTACATTGTGAAATAAAAGTACAAGTAGATTAGAAATGGCAATTACGAACCAACTAATAAAGGTTAATTTTGCACAAATTGCCCTTATTTCACAATATAAATGAACTTTATTTTTGCTCTACTGTAAAATTAGGATTTTGACTTGTGACGTTATTTTCGCCAGAATGCGATGAGTTTTTCTCATTTTAAAATTGATTTTTGTTGCACTCTGCAAAATAGGAACATTGTGACTTGCTATCATTTGCACTCACAGTGCCGCCTGTCAGTCACAATTTTACAGAGTGAGTTTATACACGTTAATTTTTTGCCTGTCATAAAAAATGACAGTAAATATTGATGTCTATAAAAATCTATTTATAAAACACACATAGTATTTAAGGGAAGATAGAGATAGTACATGCAATATGATAGTAGCATGTAGTATATACATACTTCATGAATATATGATACTAATATACTTGTTTTCATTTTATTTATTTATCTTTTGTACATAATATAGACAAATATAATGTACACTGGCGAGTTTATTGCCTTTGGGCATCTTTGATGATTTATAATAATAATAATAATAATTTATAAAGCGCCGTTTAGTGATACAAGATCACTCCAAGGGCGCTGTAGCTTATATGTTGGCTCTACGAAACAAGGCAGTCTTAAGAAGTTTACCGAAGGTGTCAATGCTCTGAGCTCTACGTATGTCAAGAGGCAATTTATTCCATTTTAAAGACCCGTTCACACTAAAACCGCGATCATAGTAAGCCGCCTTATTGACTCTGTCCAATTCTTTTAAAGAGTTGGTACTCTGTGATTCAGACGATCTCAGCGTAAGCTGCCTCCCCGATGGAACATTCCTCTGGCACAATTCCTGAATGTAGTGTGGAGCCAAGTTGTTCAGAGCTTTAAACACCATCAGGCATACCTTAAAGTCCACTCGTTCGGGACATCTCAAACAGTGCAGTTCGTTAAGAAGAGGTGTTATGTGACATATTTTGTCGGCTCCATATATCAACCTCGCAGCTGCGTTGAAAACTATTTGCAATCTATCAAGCTGATACTTTGGCAAACCCGCATAAATAGTTTTATCGTTAAAAATGTGATATATTATTGTTAGAGTGTAAAATTTAATTCTTTATTTCCTCCGTTCAAAATTATTGTTTATTAAAAATTATAAAACTTTCTTTGGTACCAATGATGTTTAATTTACATTTTTTTTTAAATTGATCCCTAAATTTAGTTTATCGATTGACAATTCTTGATAGAACAAAAACCAAGGATTCTAAAAAAATCTAATATCCACAGGTTCACCGCTGCCCATGTCTAATACACATTGGTATCAATGACCTTATATTAATAGGATTTTTTCTATTTTCATACGTGTTCTTACATATTTACATTTTACTTTGATACATAATATTAATTAATATTTAATGTACAATGAGTTAAGCTTTCTTGATATACTGAAATTTAATTAATATTCACTATTTGTATGTTCCTTTTATATTTTAACATATTTTATAACTCCCTAATTTGATTTATTTATGTCATAACATACTGCCAAGTGTTTTCACAATAAAATTAATAAATATAACACCAATTTACCTACACATACATTAAATATAAATTAAAAACAAATGGATAAACTTACTAGTTAGAGTTGAAAGAGGTGGAGCTCTGTAGTAAATAAGTACCTTGAAGCATGACTTTTTATCTTTAGACATTGTATAACTTTCATTATCGCTCAATGAGAATTTAGTTGCTATGGTTTCATTCAAACCTGAGTTATCAAAAGTTTTCTTATGCACTAATTTGGTGGCAGAAGTCAATATTTTATCAGCATCATCTCTTGAAATAATTTTTACACTCCCAATTGAAAATACATCTTTTAAGTTACAATTAATTTCCAATGACATTGATAAGTCAATTGATGAATCATTGTATAAAACAATAGGAAGACAAACATCACTATTCTCAGGAATAATTGGAAATTGTATAGTTTGTGAATCATTTGACGTAGTTTTAATGGTCACCTCAGGTAATTTGCTACATATTTTAAGTACATGTTTCACAGATGATGAAGCCTTGGTTACAATGTCCATAAATTGCACATTAATATTGATTTGAATATTGTCACTTAAAATAAGTGGAGTAACCTTAAATGTGCATACGTTTTGAGAATCGGCTTTGAGCAGAATTTTATTTGTTGCTATTTGTATGAGAAGAATATCTGTATAAATTCCTTTGTGAAGTTGTCCATCAACATATACATCATTAGCAACAAATTTGACTGCGAGCCAACGAGAGCACATAGATGATAGCTGCAGGTTAATGTACTGTGAAATACCTATAATATAAACAATTGTAAACTTTCGTTAATTCAATTTTGTAGGTCTATGAAAAAATAATGTATCAAATCTGAAGCTAGGTGACAAGAGGTTAAAAAGATAAAATATTTGGAGTGTTTTAGTAGTATTTTTACAGATATATAATAAAAGTTACAATATATAATAAAAGGACAAACTACCAAAGAAATGAGTGAACGAAATTGGTCGTGGCAGGATTCGAACTTGTGACTCCTGGATTACTAACCCAGCATGCTAACTGCTCTGCCACCACCCATCTGTTATAAATAATTGTTATTGTTTATGTATTATTATTACCTTGAATACAGTCTTCTTCATTTGATTCAATTTTTACCCAATCACCTACAACCAAAAAATATTTGAATATTCATATGAATCAGTGATGGACAATCTATTAATTAATTTAAAATATATATATTAAATGTAATAATAATATAATTTATATAGTACTATATTATTTAAAAAGTAATCTTGCTAGTGTTGGCTCTACATAAAAATGTAATTTAGGTACACTTATGCCAAGGGCCAAGGGGTAATTAATTGTATTCTAAAGGCCCATTTACAAACAGAGATAATAATTGTACCTATTTACAAACATGATATGATATTTTTGGTAATGTGTGATCCAGAAGATCTTATCATGATGACACAGTTTATTAAACTTAGTACAAAGTGAACTTAATGTTAAATTTGCCTATCACGTAGAACTAAGCATTTTCATGTTACCTTTAGAAGGAACATTAAGAGAAAGATCAGCGTCTGGAAGAACAACTGGACTACAAGGGATGGTACCCAGATTTTGAGATTTATCAAAACATTCCAATTTATAAGGTGTTTGTCCTGCAATACATTCTTTACCTAAAAAATAAATGATCATGAATCAAATTAAATTATTTCTTAAACAATTGTTACTTAGACTGGCACACTAATTATTTGGAAGAAATAACAATTGTAACAATAAAATCATCTTTTGCACAATGATTTATAAATTATTGAAACATCTATTTGTGAAAATGACTCATGATAAAAACTTCTAAACATTATTTTCAAAAATGACTTACTGAGATTATTTATTTTTGATTGTCGAGGGGATATCCAATCATCGGGAGGTATAATAGTTTTTCCATTTTTTGGGGTATGGGCGTTATTTACTGATCCATTTTGTGGAGACATGAGATGTTGCAATTCTCTACTTGTGTCACTGAATGAAGATGCTATTGGTGATAAATTAGGATTTGCCAATCTTTCTTCTGTGTCACCATCTACTTGTATTTTAATACCAGATCTATTAGATGTATTTTTTTGCAAAACATTACTCAAATTAGTACTTTTGCCTTCATTGATAGATTTAAGTTGACTCTGCACCTTAACATGTACAACAGTATTGCCACTTTTAGATGAGTTTTCAGTAAATCGACTGCTTCCAGAATTTGAATTTTTTAGAGTTAATGCAAATGCAGAAATGTCTTCATTGGTTGAAGAAAGTGTTTGAGATGATCCAGTATTAGAAACTGTTTTGGACATCAACGATCTGTTTTTCATATTTGATATTGGAATACAATTTGTATTTGCCTTTACAGGAGATATTTTATTGGGAACTGTATTTTCTTGGCAAACAATAGAAAGTTTATCCATATCTTGCATTAAAGCTTCAGCGTGCTTTGTACTATGAAATAAGTTAGAAGTACAACCAAATGAACTTCTTTCTGGCATTGTTGGGCTTACATTACAGACTGAATCATTTTTTTTATGTTCATTGTTAATATTATTTTTTTCTTGGAATGATTTATCAATTTTATTCATCGGAACGTGTTTATTAAAATTGTTTTTCTTGTTCGTTTCAATCATATTATCTAAAAGTATAGATGGAGTTTCAGTCTCAAGTTTTTCTAAAACATGAAAAATTCATGATATCAAAAAAATATGCAGCATCACTACATATATAAAAAAAATAATTTCATAATAATTAAAAAAAGAAAATTAGATTGATTTTTGTGATTATTTTTATTCGAGAAACCAATAGAGGCTAAGCCCACCATTCATCTTTTATGTATTTTATGATCTAAAATTGTTTATGTTGTGTTTTAAAAAGTTATATTTGTTAATATTTTTATTTATTCACTAGTTGCATGTAACACATGAGATCCAACTGTCGATAGCGATAGTGTGTATAGTTGAAGAATAAGTACCAAACTATAAACTCATAAATACAAATTATTTAATATTTTAAGATATTTGGTTTTCAATACAACACATGTACCTAGGTATGTATGTCAAGATAGGATAGTATGGAGGTCAGTCTTTTGATCCTACCCAGAATATGAAAACAGCATGATGGTATGTATGTATGTTTGGAGATTAGTATCAAACTATTAAGTCTCCTTATATATTTTGTGTAGGCGACTGCCATACAAATTGTATGAAGCAATGTCGTTACTAAATTCAATTTTTATAAAAATTGTTAAAAAAAAATTTAGATGTGCTATATAATGTTAATATTTTTTATAGAAAATGAAATTATCTAGTTGGGGTGTTTCGGCTTTTTCCGATATTTTTAAAAAATTTGGAAATATAGGCAGTTAAACTCATAAATTTATCATAAAAAAATATTTTTCTTAATAAAAAATGTTTGAGAAACCCTGGAAATTTTTTGAAAAAATTATTTGAGATTTTGTATTTTTCTATGTTCATACCAATTTTCAGCGTTCTAGCTTTTATGGTTTCTGAGATAAATATATGGAAAAATAAAGTAAAAATTCAAAAGTTGATAACCCCTGACTGAAACAAAAATTAAAAATTCTGAGTATAAAAGTTTTGTAGGCCTATAACTGTTTATATATTCTGAAATTTTGGGCTCTGTAAATTGAGCGGATCAAAAGTTATGAGGGGGGGGACACACACAGACACACGAAATGTTCTACTCCGAATTCTGAGTAAATCCGTATATGGAACATATATGCTGCGAAGCCTTTAAGTTGGTGTTTTTTGACTTCAAAGTTGGAAAAGCCATGAAAAAAGTAGACAGTGCATACAATTCTCGTGTATCCTGGCTTGAAACATTGTCGATATGTTAAGAGAACAAAGTTCTCTCGAACAAATCGATAGTTGGATTAAAATGGAAATTAAGTTTTTAAGGTTTGAGTATAATAGTTGTCTTTGAGAATATCAATTTGTTGTACTTTGGTGTAATTGGGCTAAATTAGTAATTCACATAACCAGGATAATTAAATATATACATACATGCCATCCAACTTCTTGTGCCTTTTCGCCGTGGAGGGGAGTGGTTTGCAAATATACCAACCACGCAAAAAACACAAATTTGGGATCTGCGCACCCACATAACAGGCTCAAGTTGTTATACAATAACTACACATATTAAAAAAAAAGAATAATTACCCATTAACTGCCTAATCTGAGAATAACTTAAAGGACTTCCATAAGTTTCATCAACACCTAATGTATTGGTAAGATCTCGACCAACACTATACGGTTTAGAAGTATTATATAAATTATTGACATGAGTTAAAACAGCAACATCAGTTTGTGTATCAGTATTTCTACATTCAGATAAATTAGAATCATCACTTAGAGTTTGAAATGGCAAATCTTTTACAATCACGGATGATTTTCGAAATGTTTTCCCCATTTCAGTTGGTTTTGTTTTAGTTTCATTGTTTCCCATTATCTGACATACTTCTTCGTCTAAAACATATTGAAATTAGTACATAAAATATAATTACTACAATCATGTATAGGTATATGTATTTCTTCATCACAAATAATATTTTTCTCAAACAAGAAAACATAATATCTAAAAGTCAATATTTGATGAGCTTAAATTATTCATCAAATATGAAATTGACTAGAAATAATATACAAAGGGGCAAGTCTGGTCTAACCGGCGAAATCAAAACCCTCACGAATACCCATATCATGGATATAATTATTATACGGAGTTCTATAATATCTTTAGATGTCATAGAACTCCAAATGATAATTATATCCATGATATGGGTAATCACGAGGGTTTTGATTTCGCCAGTTGGACCAGACTTGCCCCCCAGGTTTATTATACATACAATCCCTTATCAAGTTTTTTTTTCAAATCAGAAAATAAAATAAAATTTAAATGAAAATAAAAAAAAACATGTTTCCCTTTTTACCATAAATACCACAAAACAATATACCTGGATCAAACAAGGGCGGAAACGGCCCCTTCTTTTCTGGACTCGGTGCTGTCAAAATTTGATTAATGTTTTCACTTCTACTTTTGAAATAGTTACCAACTGACATTTTACTTATATCAGAAACCTTTTGTCTGGAAATTATAAAAAAATGCTATAATAGATTTCACGGAAATGATTTTGCACATATAATTCAGCTTTAATATTCAATTACAGGCCGACTAATGTATACAATAAATGCAGAATACAGACTGCTAATTTTTTTTTTTTAATAACTAAAATTAGAGGAAGAGAAAGAAATGTATGAAAAAACTTATTTGAGGATTTCAATTAGAATTTACAACTAGTGATTTTATCTAAATATTTGAGTTGTTTATAATGAGATAATTACAGATGTCAGTTTAAAGGTAAGTGTCCATACAGGCGCAGCAGACGGAGCGCATCAAACGGATTTGTTTGTGGCAGTGCGTCCACAGAGAGACGCACTGATTACCGACACAACTGTCATTTGAATTTGTTGACAATTTTCCATAGAATCAAAAAACACCATAGAAAATGCAAATACAAAAATGACAAATGAGTGCCAACGCAACTATCATTCGGATTTTCTTAGCGAGCGGACGAGCGGAATCTGTGTGTGTCAAGAAATGTAATTGAAAATTGAAGAAGAACTGGTTATGATTGCTTGTTTGCTGGTGGAAGAAGAAAAAAAATCAGGAAACATGATATCTGGGTACATGAGATATTCAAGAAGAGATCCCATCACGAGGAATATCATTCGCTGTTTACTTACTTGCTAAAAGACTTGTGTTTAAGGTGTGTATCTATTACTTACTTGCTAAAAGACTTGTGTTTAAGGTGTGTATCTATTACTTACTTGCTAAAAGACTTGTGTTTAAGGTGTGTATCTATTACTTACTTGCTAAAAGACTTGTGTTTAAGGTGTGTATCTATTACTTACTTGCTAAAAGAATTGTGTTTAAGGTGTGTATCTATTACTTACTTGCTAAAAGACTTGTGTTTAAGGTGTGTATCTATTAAAATTAAAACCAAATAGCTTTATTTTAAAGGAGTTTATTTTGTTACAATTTTGTACAAAAAAAAATTAATCCGATAAAATGTTATTATTTTGTCAGCCCTCGTGGCTCAGTTGGTTGGATATCTGACTGCTGATCCAAGGGTCCCGGGTTCGATTCCCGGTGGAGACACAGTTTTTAAAATTGTGTTTTCAGTCTGGATCTGTGAGACGATTAATATCGTAAGTCTCCAGAATGTGGCAACTTGTTATTGGGTGCGTGTTAAATAATTATTTGACATAGTACCTGTTAGTTGCCCGAGAAGCTATATAAAATAAAAATAAAAAAATAAAATATAAAAATTGTTCTAGATATAGTTTATTTTGATTCAACGAATATTTTTTTTAAATATTCAAATATTACGTACACAATATTATGATATAACAACTTTAAAACAATATATAACAAAATAAAAAAACTCGTGTTCGAGAGTGGAGCATCTTATTTGTACATTTCATATTTATACACACAAGAAAAATTCAACTTATAGGATCATGTACTGAAAAAATATGCAAGTGGGCAGGTCATTGAAAAGTAATATTCCCCTATGACAGTAATTAATGTGCTGCAGTTGTATTTTTCTTTGGTATATTGATTTTGAATTTCCTTCTAGTTTTGCATGGTTCACTAGAAAAAAATTCAGGATGGTTCTATCTGAAAACGTATTATGTAGTTGCAATTATTTCTACTATTTGTCTAAATGTTGGGACCGGAAAGTCTACAAAGATGTGTTCCGTCGGGTGGTTTGCTCAGAATAATCTTTATAATCAGTATTGGTGTGATTTTGACTGGCAAAAGAATTGTCCTATAAGTACCACTCCATCCTGAGACACCATACATAAGGATAGTATTTATAATAATCAGGGAAAAACCAACAACCTCAATAATATTACAAAAGTTATACATGTCATATGTACAGAGTAAGGGCATTAAAGAGAAGCCACTAATTGAAGTCCACGAAATTAAACAAATGTAACAGAAAAATATTCATCAAAACCGTAACATGTAAAAGATAAAAATAAACATTAAAGAAAAGTACAAAATAACAAGGTATAAAGGTAGCAGCGCAGCATCAAGGTCAGTCACCAACATGAATCAGAAAGTTTAGTATTGTTTTTGTTTGAGAATTGATGGGGAGAAGGCATACTTATGCAGAATTTTGTTCATGACAGGTGAATGAGACATTGTAGCATTAAAAGTAATAATAATAATAAAACATTGTGATCACGGAACATACAATAAAATGGAAGGCGCATATTGGTGCATATACTATACACTGTACTATCGTATATCTACCATGATTTATTATTGAAATAAAAATTTATTAAAATTCAATCCAAAAACACGAAATATACAAAAAAAATAAATTTAAGTTTGACAGAAATAATAAGTATAATAATATATAAAAGTGAATAATTAATTCACCCAATGCGCCTCTGTTGCTCAAACACCAGATACGTGCACACAAAGCGCGGCAACTAGATTTCTATTGACGTTTCATGAAAAAAATATATGAAATTATTTGCATTCATAAATGATTAGTTAGGCTGTAATTCTTCTTAAAAACTGTTTGCCCACGAGCTTGACAAGTTGCCATGGCGTATTGTCCATTTTATATAAAAATTTATAAATGCAACTGAATACCGTTCCGTTGACCAGGATTGGACCAGAATTTTCCTTCAGGCATGAGCTTTCCATTCTATTCTATGTTCCGTGATTGTGATAAAAAAAGGTGAATTGATATATCTCTTTATCTCTTACTAAGTATAAGCTTTATATGGGCCATTATACAAAATGACGTAAGTCTGGCGGTCTCGGGCTATTACACTACATATATATAAAAAACAACCCTTTCGTCACAAAATTAATATTAGACATAGTACCTGATAGTAACCCGAGAAGCAATACAAAAGAAATAAAATAAAAAGAACCACAATAATCTATGTTGCGGGAGGACGACCCCCCAGCAGCTGATTTTCTGCATGATCCCAAGTAGATGGCGGAGTAAGCATCACATTTGAACTGAGGAAGCATTACATTCTAAACATGCGTTACTGAAGATAACACAAGTCTCATTTCTACGGCATTCACTATTTGAAATAATTGTGCCTTTATTTAAATTTGTTCTTGAATTAGAATTCTCATTACAGTTTTTCCCATATTCATAAAAAAATTAAATAATGGATCACTAGGATTTTTGTTTACGGACATTTTGGTTAAATAATTTTCAAGGACGGTGGCTGTACTTTTTGATGCAAACCTCGATTTCCTACAAACTAATCTGGGTGACATCACATACGTGGATGTGGAAGGTGAATGTTTTGTATTGCTGTTATTTAAATCAGGCAGTGTTTTGTGGAAATCTTCCTTGTTTTCGGAGTCAGAGACACATACAGGGGATAGTTTTGAACACTGTTCTTCTTCGTCATTTAGATAGAGAATCAGGAAAGTGAGTTCTTGGAAATATTTAGGAGGCTTCATTATTGATACTGCTTGGCCACTTTTGGTCCTGCGCAGATTCAAAGCCATCCTATGATTGTCTCAGATTATTTTCCATTGCTCCTTGCACACTTTACCTGTAGCAAAAAATCTTTTATTTTACTTTTGTTTCAGATTTTTAGCGACTGGAAACTCTTTTTGATCATTTTCATTTTCCGCGTACTCAACTCAACCTGTGAAGCCATAAACTAGGCCCTACAGCCTATAGTGATGCCATTTTTCGTGTACTCAACTCAACCTGTGAAGCCATAAACTAGGCCCTACAGCCTATAGTGATGCCATTTTCCGCGTACTCAACTCAACCTGTGAAGCCATAAACTAGGCCCTACAGCCTATAGTGATGCCATTTTCCGCGTACTCAACTCAACCTGTGAAGCCATAAACTAGGCCCTACAGCCTATAGTGATGCCATTTTCCGCGTACTCAACTCAACCTGTGAAGCCATAAACTAGGCCCTACAGCCTATAGTGATGCCATTTTCCGCGTACTCAACTCAACCTGTGAAGCCATAAACTAGGCCCTACAGCCTATAGTGATGCCATTTACCACGTACTCAACTCAACCTGTGAAGCCATAAACTAGGCCCTACAGCCTATAGTGATGCCGTTTTCTGCGTACTCAAATCAACCTGTGAAGCCATAAACTAGGCCCTACAGCCTATAGTGATGCCATTTTCTGCGTACTCAACTCAACCTGTGAAGCCATAAACTAGGCCCTACAGCCTATAGTGATGCCATTTTCTGCGTACTCAACTCAACCTGTGAAGCCATAAACTAGGCCCTACAGCCTATAGTGATGCCAAAACCTTCTGAAGATAAATGGATAGAATCAGAAAAAGATTCTCGTGAAAAATTGAACTTTTCCAATGCAATCGCTGCCATTGATGGAAAACACATGCTGATTCAAGCATTATCAAACAGTGATTCGAACTACTTTTGTTATAAAAAAAACTTTAGTATAGTAATTTTAGTGGATGCAAATTATAAATTCATAGTCATAAATGTCGGTGCTTTTGACAAAAACTCTGAAGCCAGCGTTTTGAAAAATTCTAATTTTCACGCAAACGCTGGCTTCAGAGTCCACAGAAAATATCACCTGGAGGCAATGAATAAATTAATGCCAAATGTCATCCAAAATCTTTCAGGCGTTTTCGCGTCATTAAGTAACAAACATCCAAACATTTGAATTAATAATATTATTGAGATACTTCCACTATCTTACTACATAAAAATGATGAAAATCTGCCTGAAGAGGGAACGGTTAGATTCGAAACCAGTCGCAATTTCAATTTCAATAAACTGATTTCTACAAAGTAATAAAATATACTTTTACAAAGTAATTAAATATGATAACTATAAAAACTTACCATTTTGATTAAATATAATTCCAATTTCTTCCCAGATTTAATCAGGTATTATTTGTTGGTTCGAATAATAAGGATGTTTTAAATTACATAATTCTTCGTAGTGGACAGTATAAGAAAAATCATAATTTAAATGCGCGGTTCATTTGAAAATGTTTATAACAATTTTCCATAGAAAAAAGGCGATATTAGGTCACCATAGAAAATGCACAAATAAAAATGACAGATCCGATTGGATTTTCCATCTCCTAGCAACGGCGTCGGCATACCGACGATCCGATGCACACGCTCCATCCGTGCCGATCAGTGAACGCACTTGTATGAATTCCTATACAAAGAATTCAAAAATCCATCTGATGCGCTCTATCTGCTGCGCCTGTATTGACGCTAGCCTTTACATCAAAGTTATAAAACAATATTAATGATTATTGTATGCACATGTATGTATATAAAACACACAAAATTTACAAGTGTATGAATTTTACCTTTCACCATGTTTTTCACCAACAGATTCATTCACTTGTTGCCTAGTGAAATATTTACTACAATTTGTTGTATCAGATCCAAATGTTGATATAGATTGTTGATGCACAGGTAAATCACCACATTCTTTCATCCATGATAGTTCTTCCTTTGTCATATCAATCTAACAATTATTACAACATAAACATTAAAATTATTTTTGAAATAATTTTTCAATTCAGGAGGTACTATTAGCCATATAATAAAAAAATATGCATCATTAAATTAAAATGGTATGTATAATATTAATTGGAGCCTGTCATAGCATATTTTTTAATCTGTTTGGCTTCTATGCAGGCATCATGGGCTTGATCCCCAACAGAATAGAAATTTATTTAAAATGATTTCTCATGCAATTCTAACTTCTCTGGTTGGAAGAAATTCCAAAATGGTAATAAACTTGTGGCGCAAGATGCAAGATGCAAGGAAGTGTTAATAATTATTATTATTGGAGGCAATGATTGTCAATCCCCTTCTCGGTGAATTGACCAAATTAAAATAAACACTTAAATATCATAGTTTTGATACGCTTGAATATAGGAGAGTCTTACACAACCAATCACAGCAGCATAAAATTTTGAGCAATGCCATAGACTCGCCTGAACTTGTCAACCTAGTAGGTTTCCATGTTCTAGGTAGAATGGTTCGCAGACCTCAATTACTTCATGTTCCAACTATATAGTAGAACAAATATCAGGAAAAATGGCACAATTACACGCATATGCAGCCAATATAACAATACATTCTCAGCTGAGGTATGTCTATATTCAACGTGATATATTATAGATTTAGAAATGATGTTCTGAAGGTGATGCGCAACCAATTAAAAAAAAAAAATAATCCCTATATCCTGTCCTTCTAGTCTCCTTTCTCTTCCTTTCCCTAGTTGTTGTGTATATATATAGATATATATATATAGATATATATATATATATATATATATATATATATATATATATATATATATATATATATATATATATATATATATATATATATATATATATATATATATATATATATATATATATATATATATATATATATATATATATATATATATATATATATATATATATGAATTATCATTATTTTTCCGGATAATCCGCTGTGGCTTCTTCTGGTTGTCTTGCCGACGTTTCGCCCGAATAACATCGGGCATTATCGAGGCTATTAACTCGAGCGCGTGCACAAAGATAATGATCCGGAAAAATAATGATAATTCATATTCTACGATATATATATATATATATATGTGTGTGTGTATGAAGGTGTGTGTATGAATGTTTTTGGCTTGTAAACTGTTATTTGTTTTTATATTATGTTGATGGAATGATTGCTTTTCTGGGCTGGAAACACTGATTAGTTAGAAGAAATTGTCAAATGGAAATAAGCTCGCCACTTGTCCATGGTTCAAGGAAGAGTTAATTATTATTTAGAAGAGAATATGGAATATTAATTCTGCAGTTTTTATCAAAATACCAATACACAACTGTGAGCCTGTAAGAACATTTTGTGTAAAAAGAAAATAAATAAGACCTTGATGTTATAAATGCATAGAAAATGAAATTATACCTTATTTGCTGGAACGAACATTGAATCTCTCATTTCTGATGCATTTCCTGAACTATTATTATTTGTGCCAAAATGTTGAAGTGGATAATTCCAGGAATCTTTAAAACAACCTATACTACCAGCCATGCTTTGCTTATAACTTTCTAAAGACATTCTAATATTGGATACTCTTGGATCTTTACTTGTTTTCAATATCTCATCAACAGCCTTGCTTTGCATATTTGCATCTTTTAATATATCTTCCATGCTTATGGACTTTTTAGAGTTTTTATTTTGTGTAGTCATATTATTACAAATATTTTCTTTTGACTCTTCATCAAGTGTGGGAAGACATGTTGATCTGCCTCTTATTTCCACAGGATTAAAGGAAAGCTGAAATAAATATTATACAGTTATACCATTAATATGTTTATTCTATACAACATAATATATTATTATTAAAGTCAATAGAATATAATCACAGATCTAATTATTACACAGTTATAACATTAATATTCTATACTAGTTGCATGTAGGCAAATGGAAACCACCGAGATGCGTATGCTAAGATGGTCAGCGGGGTTGTCTCTAAAAGACAAAATAAAAAGTTCATACATTCGCATACCATCATACAAGCTTAGGAGTGACAGGCATTAACAACAAATAAGAAGAAAGACAATTTAGATGGTATGGTCACATATTAAGAAGACCCGAGGATCACATTGTGAACCAGGCTATGGCCGTAGATATCCCCCGATCAACGAATAGGGGAAGACCAAAAAATACATGGATGGCGCAAAGGAGTTCACAATTGATGAAACAAGAATTGACATTGGAGGCGGCCCAGAACCGAAGAGTGTACAGCTTGAGGACGAGGAGAGCTGACCCCAACAGTCTTCATCGACGATAAGTTGGGAAGAGGCCAGGAAGAAGAAGACTAGTGGCATGTAACACATGATATCCAACTATCGATGGCAATTGTATGTAAAGTTGAAGAATACGTACCAAACTATACACCCTTAAATCCAAATTATTGAGTATTTTAAGATATTTTGTTTTCTATACAAAACATGTAGGTATGTATGTCAAAATAGGATTGTATGGAGGTCAGTCTTTTTTCCTACCCAGAACATGAAAACAGCATGATGATATGTATGGAGATTACGTATCAAACTATTGAGTACCCGTTAATTAATATCAAACAATTGAATTTATAAAATTTGGAAAATATAGGCAGTTAAACACATAAATTTATAACAGAAAAAATATTTTTCTGAATAAAAAATGTTTGAGAAACTCTGGAACTTTTTTGAAAAATTATATTTGAGTTTTTGTATTTATCTATATTTGTACAAATTTTCAGCATTCTAGCCAGCGGCGACTCTAAATGAAGTGCATTGGATCAATTGCACTACCAATTTTTAAATGGTACCTATTATTCTAAAAATTAATAATAAAATATGTTTGAAATATATTATAACGCTTTAATTTATTATTCTTATTTTCTAAACAAATTAATTATTATAATATATACCCTTGCAATCGACATAATATTATGTAATCTACCACTATAATTATTATTATGTATGGCGTGCGATATTCAAATTGCACGAAGATTGATATTTTTTTAAAATAGCATATGTATGAAAAGACAAAGTACTATTTATACTGATGTATTCCAAAGATACGTGCGCTGCACCGAGTTTATTATATCTTAGATGTACTTAGAATGTATACCTCTATCTCGCTCTCTAATACATTAGCCATTCGTATTGAAAGAGATGAGCGTCACATATACAAGCCGATTCGGCTCCTAAAATACGAGTGTCACCTATTGACACACAACTTTAGACCTTCACACATTGGTAGAGATTTATACTTGATTGAGAAGAAAATTGTATAAGTTATACATACTCCCATACATATCTTTACGACATCTATCCATAAATTGGTTAAACAATATTGTAAAATAACATAATCACATATAAACAAGAACCATGTAAATTTGAAAGTGAGTAAACAGCACTGATTCAAATGTGAACTTATCCTTGTTTGAACTTGATTTTTACCAATCGTCGATATCAGGCGTGGATTTTATTTTGAATTAAAAAATTATTTAAAAAAAAATACTATGACTTTAATACATTTGTTTAAATATCTTTTACAGTTTATATGGTTTAAATACCTATAAATGTTTTAATTATTTATTCAGGAAAAAATTGCACTACCAAAAATGATCAAAATACAATTGACCAGTCGCCACTGGTCCTAGCTTTTATGGTTTTTGAGATATATGGAAAAATAAAGTGAAAATTCAAAAGTTGATAACCCCTGACTGAAATAAAAATTCACAATTCTGAGTATAAAAGTTTTGTAGGCCTATAACTGTTTATATATTCTGAAATTTTGGGCTCTGTAAATTGAGCGGATCAAAAGTTATAAGGGGACACACACACACACACAGGCACACAGAGGCCTTTAACTTTCTATATATTCTGAAATTTTAAGCTCTGTACATTGAGCGAATCAAAGTTTTAAGGGGGGAAGGGGACAAACACAGACACACGAAATGTTCTACTCCGAATTCTGAGTAAATCCATATATATATATATATATATATATATATATATATATATATATATATATATATATATATATATATATATATATATATATATATATATATATATATATATATATATATATATATATATATATATATATATATATATATATATATATATATATATATATATATATATATATATATATATATATATATATATATAGAACATATATGCTGCGAAGCCTCTAAGTTGGTGTTTTTTGACTTCAAAGTTGGAAAAACCTTGAATAATATAGACCCTGCATACAAATCTCGCGTATCTTGGCTTGATACTTTGTAGATATGTTAAGAGAAATAAATTCAACATATTATTTAAGTCAACAGAATATACTCACAGATCTTAAGTCATGTTTTGTTCTGGTTACCATCAAACTCTCATCTTCACCAAGACCTACAAATTATATTATTATTCATCAAGTTTCCTTTTTCAAAAAATATATTTAAAAATGTAAGTTATAAATAGTACGAAATGTAAAAATGTAAGTTATAAATAGTATAAATAGTACGATTTAGTTTAGAGAATGTATGAGGATGTACATGTATTTTGTTACAAGAACATATTATTCATTTTATTTAAAAAAAAATTTAAGTAATGACATTAAAGTCTATTTGAATATAAAATACCTCTCAATTTATCAGAATCCAATAATCCTAGGGATGATTCTATGCTATTCAAAGTAGTGCTTGGAATACCATTATTTCTTTTGGGTTGTTCAGTAGGTGAATCAAAAAAGCTGTAAAAGAAAACAGATGATTTACCTCCCTACTGTGTCTTTTTGCAATTGACACTGATAGAATAAACAAAATGTATAATTTATGTGCAAGTATTTATATATTTTGTATCTGCAAACATCTTGAAAAATCACTTGCGTTGTACATAACACAACTTTGAGGTTTTTTGGCTGGTTGGTGTAAACCGTCCCCCTGTTTATTTCCAATTAAATATATCTTAAGCGGTATTAAGTATAACCATACTCTTTTACATTACTTTTACTAATATTGGCTTTCACGGTTTTAATATGATTAAAGTTTTGTTTACAATATTACCAAACTTGGTGTGGCCGATTGACATCACTATTAAAAATAAATTAGTAATCTTCATGGTGTCGGCGAGTTTATACGTGTTGTATAGCCAACGCTAACAAGTTTCCGTTGTTGTGAAGTGATTATTTCTTAAGCTCATGGATCGCACAAAGGTATGTAAACATTCATATTATATATTTGACTATAATCACTATTTCATCTACTAATAATACAACTAATAAAAAATTATGTTATATCAACATATTTTATGATATAGCAGAATAATATTTGGGTCGGTGATTCAGTCAAAATAATAATTAATGGTCGGTAAAAGGATTTGCAGTAGTCACATTGAATTTAGATTAATTAGTATTAATATGAACTATAAACTTAAAAATCTTCATTTTCTTAAAAGTTCTTGTCGGCCTTCGTGGTTCAGTTAGTTAGGTATCTGATTGCTGATCCAAAGGTCCCGGGTTCGATTCCCGGTGGAGACACAGTTTTTAATTGTGTTTTCAGTCTGAATCTGTGAGACGATTAATATCGTAAGTCTCCAGAATGTGGCAACTTGTTATTGGGTGCGTGTTAAATAATTATTTGACATAGTACCTGTTAGTTGCCCGAGAAGTAATATTAAATAAATAAATAAAAAGTATTCTATTGATTTCAACTTTAGAGGTGATTCCGACCTATATTATTTTCAATAATTACACTAAAATAACTGTAACCAAAGTATCTAATTTTATAAATAATCTTACGATAGTCGGTTCTGCAATCGTATTTTAATAGTAACACAATATATATAAAATAAATTAAATTCAACATATTTTTTAGTTTTTATTAAAAATAACATTGTTCTTTTGCATCAGTAATTCTGAAATAATAATATTATACGATTTATTTGAATGTTTTTCATACATTAAATTAGGTCAGCATCAGGAACTCTTTTATCCATCTCCGACTTAGGTCGGTAAATAGTAGTACCGTCCTAGGTCAGAAACCAATTTTACGGAAGGTCTTACTTGTCCTACCAGCATTTATAATATATTTTAACTCATTAATTAACATTTTTTTTTTTCATTTTCAGGTGATGGATAAACAAATCAAAAATAAATATACCAAAGAAATGCTAAGGAACGCATTAGAATCAATTTAAAATGGTTCTAGTATTTACAAAGCCTCAAAAGATTACGGTGTGCCTAAAACTTCACTTAAAGATTAGATTCACGGTAAGTACAAGGATGGATCAAATCCAGGTGCTTCAAAAATTATTCTAACAGCAACCGAAGAAGATTTAATTGTAAAATGAATAGTTAACTTGGGTCTTTTGGGGTTTCCTGTGACAAAAATACAATTAATTAAAAGTGTTGCTGAACTAGTGAAGAAACTAAATAGACCCAACACATTAAAGGATGGCATTCCAGGTCGTCATCATCCACACCTAAGGTTCCAGAAAGTGACACCGTAGAGCACAGCATTGAAGAACAGACTGATAGTGAAAGAACGTTTACAAAAGTTGTCCAGAAAGACAACCAAATTGAACAATTTTCAACTTCGCCTAAGGTACCAGAAAGTGAACACAACGTGAAAGAACAGAGTGCTAGTGAAATAACGCCGACTAAAATAGTCCATAACACTCCAAATGAAGATTTTCCAACTCCGTTTAAGACTTAATTTTTTTGGCCACAAGCAATAGAATCACAGAAAAAGAAAAAAATAACCAAAAGATTAACTCCAACAGTAGCCAAGTCCGATGAATTCATAGAACATCAAAAAAAAAAAACAAATAGAAAAAGATTAAAAGGAAAAAGAAAAATTGGAAAAGAGGCTTAAAGAGGCGAAGACAAGGACTCCCTACAGCGAGCCCTTCTGGCGTGGAAACACCAGTTATAGAAAGGAGGCCTGGTGCTGAGTGTGAGCAAAACACAGTTTATGGCTTGCAATGTTCCCCAAACAGACACTGACCCGATTACAATTGATGGGCAGCAAGTCACAAGATGTGATAAATACAAGTATCTTGGGAACATGATACACGAGTCAGGAAGCCTGGAAACTAACATTCAGCACCGTATTGCCGCAGGCTGGCTTAAATGGAGAGAAGTGACTGGAGTAATCTGTGACAAGCGAATGTCAGTGAAGATGAAAGGCCATGTATACAAGACAATGATCAGACCAGTGTTGACATATGGTAGCGAGACCTGGACCGTCACTCGAAGACAAGTTCAGTCAGTGCAAACAGCAGAGATGAAGATGCTTAGGTGGATGTGCGGCGTCACGAGAAGAGATAAAATATGAAATGAATATATAAGAGGTAGCCTGGGTGTACGCGATGTATCCGATAAGCTGATGGAGAATAGGCTGAGGTGGTTCGGGCATATCCTTAGAAAACCGCCAGAATATATAGGAAACACTGCACTGGACCATCGAGTGTCTGGCAAAAGATCCAGAGGGCGTCCCAAAAAACGATGGAAAGGCCTGGTGGCTGAGGACATGCAGGAATGTGATGTCTCTGAGGAAGATGCTCAGGATAGGGCAAAGTGGAGGAGCGCAGTGAGGAGAGCTGACCCCACCACCATGTGGGATGCAAGCTAAGGAAGAGAGAGAGAGAGGAAAAGAGGCTTAATAAGATTAATGACACGGAGAAAAAGAAGAAGACATTTGAAATGATACCAGCATGTAGTTCTAGTTCACACAACGTTAACTTAAATAAGCATAATTTAACTGAAGGGGAATATGTTATTGCGTTCTATGAGGGGGAGTATTTTAAGTCTGGATGAAGAGGACATCGAAGTGAAAACTATGAGTATGTATGGGCTAAACTGGAGCTGGCCAGAAAGAGAAGAAAACTGGCACTGTGATCAATGAGAATTGATCCACCAACGCTCCTCAATAGTCGTGGACTGTATTCAGTTCCTCAGATCGATGAATTGAGAAAACAAAAAGTGAAAATATAATTTATTTTTATGTGTACCTATACATTGTGATATGAACTCTCCTGCAAGTTGTGCCTAATAAAATCTAACCTTGGGCATATAAATGCATTCTACGGTTGCGATCATCTGCCAACACCCCTGGACCTGTATCTAGGGTTGCGATCATCTGCCAACACCCGGACCTGTATCTAGGATTGCACCCATCTTCTGGAGCTGCGCCTTTCACGAGCGATCATTTTCAATAAGAACCATTATTATATATATTTTTATCAAAATAAACCTGTTATTTTGTGAATTTATCAATAAATAGATAAAAAACCAAACGTCATTTCATTGTTTGGCCATCTTGGACCCTGGATTAGACTGATAATTAGTTCAATCTAATTTCCGAACGTATCAATATAATATAGGTCGGTAGATAGGACACACTAAGTCAGTTGTAAGGTTCATAAATTCAATTTTAGGTCGGAAATAGAAGTAAAATAATACTCACGTAATGTATTTATTTTAAAATAATGACAACACTTTATTGCTTTCAAAAAATTAAATCAATGGACATGAATTGTAAAAGTTTTTTAATAAACATAAATCGATTGTAATGACATTTAAAGAAAAAAGATTTCAAATAATTACTAACAGATAACAGGTCGGTGAATAGTACATTTACCTTAGTTAGATTGTACTGAAAAGTAATAAACGAGAAAACCATTGCTTGCCAATAAGTTGTAGTGATTCCAAGCTATAGTAATTTCAAAATGTGTTTTTTACGCTGATTTTGGGATATTTTACATAGCCCTAATTTTTAAACCGTTTGAGGTATTTGAAAAAAAGGTATTTTTCTTAATCTCTATTAGGACAACCTTCATACCATATTTCATCAAATTCTGAGGTGGTCAAGTATATTTTTTTATTTTAGTGTGTTGATTTCATATGGAATGAACTTCATGCCTTTTGTCTTAATTCATTACAGAGATACTAAACAAAAAATGTCTTATAATTTTATATAAAGAATTATTACCTGCGATATCCTAGTTTCTTTAACGTTGAAGTAGCATTAGGAACATAAACTTTGTCCATAGTCTCATTGAGATAATGTTCTTTCAATAAATTTACAACTTCTACGGATTTTCGATTTCTAGGTGGTTGTAAAAACGTATTGTGTTTTGCATCCATTATTTAATTAGAGAAAGAGCAGAAATATCGATTTCATCTATTAAAAATAAAAATATATGAGTTTTCACGAACATTTCGAATAAGAACAATCACAATTTGATACGAATTAAAATTATTATTGTTGAAAAATATACTTACACAAAACAAATACCATAAAATTATGACATAAATATATTTTACAAATATTGAATGTGCTTATTTATGAATAATTAAACTTATATTAAATATGAAGCTGAGCAAATATTGTTCATAACTATTTATTCCTCCAAGGCACACACCTGTAAAATTTATTACACCTGTTCGAATTGTCAAAAAATGAGTAAAAGCAAAACCGTTTTAAATTTTGAAAGTTTTGAAATTTATAAAGCAACGAAATGACAGACAGTAATGAAAATAATATATTATAATGCATAGACAATAATGTTGCCATAAAATAATTTAACAATAATATTGTAAGAGATTGCGAGGTAATCCACACAAGCGTCTTTAGCACAAATAACCCATCCGTGCGAAAATGGCGGCTTAGCTGTCAAATTTGACATCTATCATTAAACAAGTAAATTCTCGTAAAATATGATCAAAATATTTATCGGAAATGCACTAATATGTGTTTATTTATCAATGTATCTATTTAAGATGTGAGGTTAAGGTATAAGTAATGTTTTATATTTAAGTTAAAGGTTTATGTACAACATAACCTAAACCATTGTTTTGAAAAGATCAATGTACGGCTACTATTTTATTTTGACCTCTATTATATATAATTTACAAAATATAGCATTACATAGCAGATCGGTCTGGTTTGACGAGGTTTTATATAATTTACAAAATATATAGTAGGTAATTACAAAATTGTTTATGACAAAATAAAGTGCTTTTATTTTTCCAAATATTGATATACTACAAATAAAAGTATAACATGATTTAAAAAATATAGTAAATGGAGTATCTCTGGTAGTATTTGATTAAGTTTTATCGTTAAGAAGAGTCTGTAATAGAACGATGTATGACAGGGTAAGAAATGAGGACATAAGAAAAAAAATGTAAGATGAAGAATAAATTAATGTCATTAATAGAATGAAAGTGAATACATTGAGATGGTTTGGCCACATGAGGAGAATGAATGAGGAACGCCTGACGAAGAAAGTATAAATTGCGGACAGGAATGGAATTAGAGGTCGGGGACGCCAAAGAAAAGGATGGCACAACCATGTGAACGATATTCTGAAATGTTAGAAGTGCGAGCAACAGACAAATATGTATGAGACGATGCATGAATGTGGATGAGGCGAGGGATGCGTGCCAGGATAAAAAAATGTGGCGTTCAGTTCTTTCTGCCTACCCGCAAGGGACATGGCGTGATGGTATGTATATATTTAAATAAGCTTACAATTGAAATGCTATCTGAAAAATAAATATAGGTACAAAAAACTATGCAAACAAGGTATAGGAAGAAATGATCATCATTAAGGCAGTCTATGTAGATTTTGAAACTACAGTTATGAGAATACTGTCTGATCTTATCACATGAGCTGAATCAGAGAACTTTCGTTTTAATTATATACACAAGTGTTGCTTTTGATACTTTGAACTAATTTTATATATTATGTATGCCAGTCAATGTGGATTCATAACAATATGTCAGATTGAAATGTTAGAAAGTGCCCCAGTTTTTGGTTTTGATATTTTATACATATAATAGTTGCATGTAACACATGAGATCCAACTGTCGATAGCGATAGTATGTATAGTTGAAGAATAAGCACCAAACCATAAATCCAAATTATTGAATATTTCAAGATATTTTGTTTTCTATACAACACATCATGTAGGTATAATAATAATAAGACTTTTATTGTACCACTTACTTTGTAATCCTTAGAAAGAGGTGTATGTATATGTACAAAAAAGCGAAATTGTAATTAATAAATAAAAATGTCGGCCTTCGTGGCTCAGTTGGTTAGATATCTGACTGCTGATCCAAAGGTCCAGGGTTCGATTCCCGGTGGAGACATAGTTTTTAATTGTGTTTCCAGTCTGGATCTGTGTGACGATAAATATCGTAAGTCTCCAGAATGTGGCTACTTGACTATTAATATTTAATTTTGATTAATTAATATTTGACATAGAACCTGTTAGTTGCCCGAGAAGTAATGTAAAATAAAATAAAAAAATTGGATGTATGGTAGGTATGTATGGTAAGTACTACAGTATTTCTTGCAGTTCATGGAACACAAATTTTGTAACATAAGGGAATGCGCTCTTTATTAGTAGGTATTAAATAAAACAATATTTATTTCAATCTATACCTACCTTTCTTATTTCTTTTTAATGATTTATAAAAGTCTATACAAATAAATTCAATAACTCATAAAAAATAAACATAATACTTATACTGTAGTACTTAGTATTATAGTACTGGCATCAATTGAAAAATTACAGTCATAATATTACAGCTACAAAATATTACAAATAATTCCAATTACCCATTAAATTAAAACAACATATACTAAATAAAAAGCACTCTTACCATTTGGAAAATTACAGTCATAACATGGTCACAAATAATTCCAAAAACCTATAAAATTAACATAAAACCTATTCAAAATAGAAATCACTGTCACCAATTGGAAAATAACAGTTAAAAATAATTCCAATAACCAATAAAATAAACATAACCGGTGCTACAGTCCGCTATAGACTTTGGCCTCCAGAAGTCGTCTCCATCCCTCCCTATCGACCGCCAGTCTTCTCCAATTTATCAGATCTATTTCTCTTATATCACACAGCACATTGTCCAGCCATCTTAACTTAGGTCTGCCTCTACTTCTTCTCCCTTCAGGACAGGTATCCAACAAACATTGTCCCAGCCAACGTAGGCGCTGAATTTTATAAATTAGACTACATTATACATTCTCTCTAGTTTATGATGATACCGTATTCTTCAAGCACCTCCATCATTATTTGGGGCAATTTTTTTCCTTAATATAGTTGTTTCAAACACCAATAACATATTTTCTTCCTGCCTGCCTGACCAAAACCAGCTTTGATATTGCCCGACGACATGTTACACGAATGGTAAGAGTCGCATAGACAAAACTCATATATGCTATGCTTAAAAGTGTGATGCCTCTGTAGTTAATACAGTTCAATGCTTCTCTCTTTTTATGTAGTGAACAGATCAAGTCAGTCTCCCAATCTTTTAGCATTACTTTAAATTCCCAAATTTAGGTGATAATTTCATGCAGAGTTTTGATAACTTTGCTAACACCATACTTGAACAGTTCTGCTGGTATGTCATCATGCCCTGGAGATGTTTAATTCTTTATACATATAATTGATCTCATTATCTACTCGTAAACTAGTACTTAGTACTCGACCCAACGCTTCAGAATAATATCATCACTGTTGATGAGTATATACCTGTTTTTGCTTCAACATACTGTGATTCTCACTGAAATATTTTCTTATTATGTTTAACAGCCCTTTTCTGCTTTCATTGACATCGTAATTGTTTTCTTCTTCTTTCTTTTATGTTTGTAGTCCTCTGTACTCCTGGTGTTTCTTTGTTGCATTTGGAAATAGGCGTCATTTTCTGCCTAGTTACTATTTCACTCTCCTCGTCAACCAGGCCTAATCTTCTGTATGGCTGCACTGTTCCCAATAAATCTGCTGAGGTTCCTCCCATATTTCATCGATTGGAGTGTTCTCATTTATTTCTTGAAGTGATTGATCCACTTTTTCTCTAAACTCCAACCTTACCTAATGGTTCTTCAGGATTTTGGAATTAGGTTTCCATTCTACTTTGAGCACTTTTGCCATAATACATATTATGTAGAGACGAAGGTTCTCAATTTTGCCGCTACCAATTAAATAGACACATACATATATTCAATAGTCCAGTCACCATTTGGAAAATACAGTTAAGTAAAAATTGTTACAAATAATTCCAATAACCCGTCAAATAAACACAAGCATATACTAGAAATAAAAAATAATTTCACCAATTATAAATTTACAGTCATAATACAGTTAAGTACAAAATGTTTCAAATAATATCAAATAATACAAAATACACTCATAATACAGTTAAGTACAAAGTGATACAAGTAATATCAATGACTCATAAAAAAGAAATATATACCTACTTATATTCAAAATAGAGTCTTGTCACCATGTGAAAAAATACAGTCATAATACAGTTAAGTACCAATTGTTTCAAATAATTCCAATAACCCATAAAATAATCATAAGCAAATAATAGAAGTAGAAAAACCTTTCACCGTTTAAAAAAAATACACTCATAATACAGTTAAGTACAAAGTGATACAAATAATATCAATGACTCATAAAAAATAAATATAAACTTATATTCAAAATAGAGTCTTGTCACCATGTGAAAAAATACAGTCATAATACAGTTAAGTACAAATTGTTTCAAATAATTCCAATGACCCCTAAAATAATCATAAGCATATATTAGAAATAGAAAATCCTTTCACCGTTTAAAAAAATACAGTCATAATACAGTTAAGTACAAATTGTTTCAAATAATTCCAATAACCCCTAAAATAATCATAAGCATATATTAGAAATAGAAAATCCTTTCACCGTTTAAAAAAATACAGTCATAATACAGTTAAGTACAAAGTGATACAAATAATATCAATGACTCATAAAAAAGAAATATATACCTACTTATATTCAAAATAGAGTCTTGTCACCATGTGAAAAAATACAGTCATAATACAGTTAAGTACAAATTGTTTCAAATAATTCCAATAACCCATAAAATAATCATAAGCAAATAATAGAAGTAGAAAAACCTTTCACCGTTTAAAAAAAATACACTCATAATACAGTTAAGTACAAAGTGATACAAATAATATCAATGACTCATAAAAAATAAATATAAACTTATATTCAAAATAGAGTCTTGTCACCATGTGAAAAAATACAGTCATAATACAGTTAAGTACAAATTGTTTCAAATAATTCCAATAACCCATAAAATAATCATAAGCATATATTAGAAATAGAAAATCATTTCACCGTTTAAAAAAAAATACACTCATAATACAGTTAAGTACAAAGTGATACAAATAATATCAATGACTCATAAAAAATAAATATAAACTTATATTCAAAATAGAGTCTTGTCACCATGTGAAAAAATACAGTCATAATACAGTTAAGTACCAATTGTTTCAAATAATTCCAATAACCCATAAAATAATCATAAGCAAATAATAGAAGTAGAAAAACCTTTCACCGTTTAAAAAAAATACACTCATAATACAGTTAAGTACAAAGTGATACAAATAATATCAATGACTCATAAAAAATAAATATAAACTTATATTCAAAATAGAGTCTTGTCACCATGTGAAAAAATACAGTCATAATACAGTTAAGTACAAATTGTTTCAAATAATTCCAATGACCCCTAAAATAATCATAAGCATATATTAGAAATAGAAAATCCTTTCACCGTTTAAAAAAATACAGTCATAATACAGTTAAGTACAAATTGTTTCAAATAATTCCAATAACCCCTAAAATAATCATAAGCATATATTAGAAATAGAAAATCCTTTCACCGTTTAAAAAAATACAGTCATAATACAGTTAAGTACAAAGTGATACAAATAATATCAATGACTCATAAAAAAGAAATATATACCTACTTATATTCAAAATAGAGTCTTGTCACCATGTGAAAAAATACAGTCATAATACAGTTAAGTACAAATTGTTTCAAATAATTCCAATAACCCATAAAATAATCATAAGCAAATAATAGAAGTAGAAAAACCTTTCACCGTTTAAAAAAAATACACTCATAATACAGTTAAGTACAAAGTGATACAAATAATATCAATGACTCATAAAAAATAAATATAAACTTATATTCAAAATAGAGTCTTGTCACCATGTGAAAAAATACAGTCATAATACAGTTAAGTACAAATTGTTTCAAATAATTCCAATAACCCATAAAATAATCATAAGCATATATTAGAAATAGAAAATCATTTCACCGTTTAAAAAAAAATACACTCATAATACAGTTAAGTACAAAGTGATACAAATAATATCAATGACTCATAAAAAATAAATATAAACTTATATTCAAAATAGAGTCTTGTCACCATGTGAAAAAATACAGTCATAATACAATTAAGTACAAATTGTTTCAAATAATTCCAATAACCCATAAAATAATCATAGGCATATTATATTAGACATAGAAAATCCTTTCACCATTTAAAAACTCACAATACAGTTATGTACAAAGTAATAAATATAATATATACTTATATATTTAAAATAGAAAGTCTTGTCACTTATATTTAATATATAAAGTCCTTTCACCATTTGGAGAATTACACTCATAATGCAGTTATGTACAAAGTGATAACAATATTATCAATGATACATACTTTGTATTCAAAATACAAAGTCTTGTCACCATTTGAAAAAATACAGTCATAATACAGTAAACAATTACAAGTAAAAAATGATACAATTAAGCCATAAACATAACACAAACATACTATGTATATTCAAAATAGAAATCCCTATCACCATTTGGAAAAAATGAAAAAATAAAAATATGGAAAAAAGTAATAAGAATTAAAAGTTGAAAACCCCTGACTGGATCAATATTTCAAAATTCTGAGTACAAAAGTTTTATTGGCATAAATCACCACTTTATCCAACATCTTTTGTCCCTTCAAAATTCTCATGTATTATCTGTTATTACAAAATTTATATTATTAATAATAATCTAAACATAAACCAAAAATAGTTTTTCTTCTTTTGAACAGTAAACATCAAATCGGCACAAACACTCTTTGCAGGGTGAATTGCCTTGTGCAAAAAAATACAATATGTTACAAATAATAATATCAATGGCTCATAAATAAATACTTATATTCAAAATAGAATGCAGTCACAATTTGATGATTTCAATAACGATAAAGAAACGGTATACACAGTCTTATAAAATAAAAATATAGATGCTATTATTATATTCAAAATAGAAAAAGCTTTCTTTTTTCCTTTTCTAAAACATATATATCCTTACAAAAATGCTGATAAAAAACATCACAAGTAATACAAGAAATTATAATAACTTATTATAATTTCTTGTATTATAACAAAAAAAGCATTTTGTACTTAAATGTGTTAAAACCTGAGCCCATAGCTATGATGCAACAATGATAAAAATCGCTTCATCAATTTTTTGTATGTATTTTAACATATAGAACAGTCATGTTAAAGATACGGTCCACGGGCCGCATCCAGCCCCCGGGCCGTTCACTACGGCCCGCGACCATATTTAGAAAAAAAATTAAAGAAGTTAACGCTCTTACATTTTATACACAATATTTCAAGAGTTTGATATTGAGAACAAATGTTAGAAGTCAGAGAAATAACATTTGAGCTTGTATGAGAAAATGTACGGAGTGAGAAGAGGTATTGAATGTTTAGCATTTTGTTTTTTTCTATCTAACCCACCAATAATAATAAGGCGTGATGGTATTTATGAATAGTATAAAGAAGTTAAAAATAAATACAGTCAGACTTGGTTATAGCGAGCACGAAAGGACAAACTAAATTTGCCTGTTTATAACTGTTACTCGTTATATTAGAGTTAGGTACAAATAGGTAAAAGTATTTAGGATATGCTTAGAGGTCTACTTATAAAACATACAAAAATGTATATTCATTCAACAACAAATAATATTTAATAATCAAAATTAATTTCAACCAAAAATATATACTTATGTATTAATTTATTATTTAATATGACATAGTGAATTTACAGTAGGTATATTAAATCAAATTAATAAATACACAATTAAATATCAAACAAAATATGATCATATATTCAGATTCAGGATTTATGTAATATGTATGTATAAACTTTTTAAATAAATCACCTGAAAGACTAGTTTGTAACTGGTTATTATTTAAAAAACGTACAAAACTTGGTTTAATTATATCTTGTAAAGTGTATTTTGTTTACTTGTTGACAACATTTTTTTATGTTATATCCGTGTAGCCACGAATGAGACAGATATGAAACAGCTCTTGGATCGTGTTGAGAGGGAAAGTATCACTCGATCTGAGCATAAACCAATGCAAAACCAAACTGATGGTGTTTGATAGAGCATGTAAACTTCCCCCAATAACTTCACTAAACCATCTTGAAACAGTACATGACTTCACATATCTAGGTTCCAACATATGTGACACCGGTAGTTGTGAAGTGGAAGTTAGAAGATGCATCGCCATAGCAAAGTGAGCACTGGGGAAGCTCATAAGAGTGTGGAAGGACAGGACCGTCACAAAAAACACGAAGGCTAGATTCATCAGGGCTCTGATATTCTCGATGTACCTGTATGGTGTGGAAACATGGACGCTGAGGGAGTCAAAGCGAAAGAGGATCGATGCCTTCGAAATGTGGTGCTGGAGGCGAATTTTGTGCAACCCATGGACAGCCAGAAGAACGAATGTGTCAATTCTGAACGAGCTGAATATTGAGGATCGTCTGTCGACAATATGTTACAGACATATCCTTCAATTCTTTGGACACATTGCCAGAAGGGAACCGGACTGCCTCGAGAAGCTTGTTGTGATGGGCAGCGTGGAGGGACAGAGATCTCGTGGTCGCTCACCTCAATAAAGATAAAGAAATTTCTTGCACTTGTTTAATGGTGGGCTTACTCATTATACGTTTAGTATTTCTGCGTTTTTTGTGTTTAGTTTGTGAAAAAGTGCGTTGGGGTAAAATATTTTTGTTGGCTGGTTCTCGTGAAACAACGGGTTGGGGAACTGAACATTCTTGTACTGCAGCTAATGAAGGTTTAATTGTTGAAAGTATTCTTTCAACAATGTCACACTGTGCAGACGACGTTACATTATTCACCAATTCATTTACATATTTTAATATTTTATCTTTTCGCATGCTTAATTCTTCTAACTTTCCACTAATTATTCTACATTCTTTAAAATTTTGAACACTTAAATGTTGAACCAGTGTTGCGCTTTCAAGTGAAGTTGATGTAGAAGCAATGCTGGCTGAATTTACTGTTTTATTTTTTTTTAATTCATACATACACACCAAATGTATATGTTTACACATGTTTGATAGAATTTCGGAGTCAACACAAGTGCAAGAGAATCTATGAATGCAACAATTACATTCATCACATATTAATTTACAACTACAATCATCATTTCCAGTATTCTTTTTTATTGAATATATTTCATCAGAATTTAGTGATTGTATTAACCATTCATCTATATTGCTTTCCATAACAGAAAGCTGTTGTTGCATCCAATTTTCTTCAGCAGTTTTATGTCGTTTACGGAGGGTGGATAATTTGGTTGTAACTTTTCCTTTGTGCAATGTGATGACACGATCAAAGATTCTATCTTTAAGTAGCCTCATTAAAGCATGAAGGGCTTTATCTAGTCTTTTAATTTTTTTCCCTTTCATATAAATATGTTTTAATGTTCTATGCATATTCTCTATGTGCATATTAGTGTTTAATTGACTTTTTTTTCTGAAACAATATGCCCAAAAAGAAGCTTTATATAAATAGTATTTTTTAAAATAATTTAAAAACTCTACAAGTTCAGAGTCCTCAGACATTTTCATGACAAATTTTTCCATTATAAATTTAAAAGTGTTTTCATCCCGTTCCACTAGAATGACCCTTAAATATTTATATATTTCCACCTGTTTTTCCAGAGAGTGAATTTTTGATCGTATATTTTTTCTCCATGCTTGATCAATATGCCAGGTACAATATAATCGTTGTTTAGGATCACCCATCACCTTTTGCCACGCATTGAAGAAGGAATCTTCCATGTCACTCATAAATACTTTTGTAATTATAGGACCTGTTTCTTCTTTAATTTTATTAAAGAAGAATGAAAGTATTCCTTCATCAACTCTATTTAAAATCGCAAAAGCTGCTGGAAAGCCTTGATTCATGTCATCTATCGTCATGAGAGTTACAAGTTGCAACCCATAACTTCCCATTCCGTGTGTCCCATCAACGGTTATTTTGTCTGGACCAAATTTTAATAACATATCTTTTTGAACAGATTCCATAATGATAACAATAAAATCTGATTCTTTAATATCACTTTCCTCTGTTTTAGTGTTTAGTGGCTTATAGAATAAGATGGAATTACTGTTCTTGTCTTTTATTTGATTTATCCAACACTCAACACTCATTGCATCATTTTGATGGAATACACCATCACTGGAATTTAAATTAAACGATTTTTCTATGTTGTGCAAGTCTTTTTTTGTAATTAAATGTATTCTTTTGAGGATAGAGTCATTCAATGAATTTCTTACTCCATTGAGTATTTCATCCAAAGGTATTTTGGATGAAATCTGGCTAGCCAGTTTTACACGTTCAATATCTGTAAGTGTCAAATGCTGCAAATCTTCACCATGGCCAACATGCGTTTCTGTGAAATTTATCTCACAACTACCATCCTGAGATTCTCTTAAGTTGATGCTCGCAGGACAGAATGCATTAATCTTTTTGGATCCTTGGCTTTTAATATGGTGTAAACCTTCTCCTTTTGAAACAAAATAACCACTACGATGACAAGAAAAATATGTAGTTTTTATATTAGCATAAGACATAGATGCCTTATAAATAAATTTACTCCTTGTTTCTAATTCTAAATTATCTTTCCAACTTTTAAATTCATTCATGGAGTTAAAACTAATAGTTTGGTTTTTAATATTTATATTATGGTCTGTTAGAAAATGTTTTAACAAAATCTTTTTTGAAGCCGAAAATGAACAAAGTTTACAGTTTAGAACATATTCATTTTTCAAATCTCTGTGCTTTCTTCGATTATGATTTCCTAGAGATAATTTTGTGGAAAATTTTAAAGGGCACAAAGAACATTTAAATATCTTTGAATCATCTGAATTATTTTTTAAATTCAAACCATGTTTGATTCTTTTATGTCTATTCATGTTATGTTTGTGATTGAATAATATATTACAAATATCACACTGAAATTTTTTTTGTAGTAATTTAGTAAATAAAATAGGATTCTCATTACCATCATTCAGGGAAAGTTCTACAGATTGGGATGCCATGATTTTGAATTAAAACACAAGTATATATTATAAAAAGATATATTATATTATTCTCAATTATTGTAAACAAAAACAAAGCTAAACAAAAAATATGCGGTAAAAAGTCGGCTCTAGGCGCTAGGTTTTAAACACAGAACATATATTATGTATACAAGGTCTTGAAGGTATACGCTAGGTACTTGTTTATGTTTTATGAGAGACGTCAAATTTGACAACTAAGCCGCCATTTTCGCACGGATGGGTTATTTGTGCTAAAGACGCTTGTGTAATCCACAGGAAAACAAAAGGCAATGGATATAAATATATACGCACAATTGGTGTTGCCAGACACAAAAAAAAGTGTGGACAGCACTTAAAAAAAATATTCCAATTAATTCCTTGGTTGAATAATTGTAATAGAAACGGCTATAAACTAATGAAAAAAAAATCAAATAACAAACGTACTAATTTCGAATAACTAAAAGGAACAGTACTTTCGTTTTTCTTAACATTTCCATAAATAAAAATAAACTCGCTTACTCTAATAATTACGAAACTGCCATTTAGTTTCTTTACTAACTTATTCATCTCTATTTTTGTCTGTTGCATCTCAATATTTCAATAAATACAAAATACAAATAAACTTAGACAAACTAGCATAATAACGAAACTGTCATTTATATAATTTATTTTTTACTAACTCCTATATCTCTATATTTTAGCTTGTTCTGCTGCATCACTTCTTTAAGACTTCTGCATCACTTCCATTTTCCATTTTATTTGATGTTTGGATTCACATGATAATAATACAACAGGGTTTCATATTATAGTGGAATTGTTAATATTTTTTGTATGTTAATAATAATTTATCCAACTGTATTTTTTTGTTAATGATTTAGTGTCTCACAACACTATTACAATCTATCGGAAACGCCATCTTACGATGGCTCCAGTATAGATCAGCGATTCAAGCTTGCCATTCCTGATCAGGTATTATATTTACTTACTGTACAGCTATCTACGGAGTCAGCTTTGATAAAACCTCATCTCTGAAACTTCAAATATGTCAAATTTACCATTCAACCGGCATATATATTCAAAGTTGCTGTGAAAACATCACAAGTGGGCACTTTGTTTAATAAAACAGTTATTAATGTAGGAAAATGGCATTTTGTTCAATCAGAGTGTATACAAATCTTCATCAGAGAATAAAAACGGGATAACAATTCACTTACGGTAATTACGTATAAACATTTTTAAATTCTATTTTCGTTTGAGAAGGAATATTTCTGTGAATAGGAGAGATGAGCGGTCGCCCATATTGGCCAGTATTAGAACTGCCGTAGGCGTATTTACTTTTAAAATCAATTTGACAATCGAACCAAGTTTTGACGAGAGGTCTTATTACGTGTCAACAGTTTTCATAGAACATAAATTAGAATTATGCCTTGCAATTTAGGAAACTAAATCATATAAGTTTTAAATAAACACCTAAACAAAACTGTTATTAATTATTATAGCCATACAATGTTTGATAAAAAAAATCGATCGACCGGCCAAGAACCGACACAAAAAAACAGCTGATAGCTGTCAAACGAAAAATCTGTGTCGACAAATAGACACTTTTGTCAACATTGCAACAGGCTGATTTTGTATAAACACCAGAGGAGAAGAAAGGAGTTAAGTACTATTTTATCTGTGGATTTAGCTCGTTAACACCAATGTATGTATATTTTTGGTATTTTGTAAGCGAATTTTCTTTCGTTGTCTTAACCCCAATAAAATACTCGGAGTTAAAATTATTTATTTATTTGTAGAATAAGAGTTATCTCCTGTCAAATCACGCGACGAATTTATTTCTATATTTTCTATGCACGCGAGTTTGATATTGTAAAATTGACTAATAACAGTAATTAATTCGTCCATAATCATTTACAAGGTGTGTATTATTTATCTTGTACAATATTCACACATATTATTGACCAAATTTATTATTTATTTTAGTATTTGACTTGTTTATACATTCGTTGTTAATATTTCGACTTAGGTCTTTGGAGGCTTAATATTTCATGAATTTGACGTTTCAAACAATGAAACATGACGTTTTTCTTTGAGTATAATAATATAAAATGAGGATACTAATCACGTTTTGTTTATTTGCAGCATGTCATACTTATTTTTGCGAGCGTTAAAAGACGATGAAAAGCGATAAAAAGACGATGGTCCGTTGGACATGCCGAAAGACTTCTTAAGACTGCCTTGTTTCGTAGAACTAACAAATAAACTACAGCGCCCTTGGAGTGATCTTGTATCATTAAACGGCGCTTTGTAAATTCTATTTATTATATATCATATTCTATTTATCATAGGGCAGAGAGAACATCTATTTACATTTTTTTAGATTTTATTAATATTCTGCTTCAATCAATTGTTTTTGCATAGCGCCTAATGCTGATCCATGTGGCATAGTGGGAGTTTGTTTTAACTTCAGTTAATTCATGACTCAATAACACATTACTTTGTTATAATGTAATGTTTAATTTTCAATAACTGAAAAAAATATTGGAGTTGGTTTTGAAAGTATGTTTAAATCAATAAATAGTATTTAAAAGCACATTGTACTATAATATGAAGATAATTAAACATCATATACACATATAAGTACTAGTTTTACCTTTTTATACTGCTTCATATTAATATGCATGGTATTTATGTAGTGCGTTTGGTAATTCACTCACATGTTAAGAGCAGATAATTCTGAAACTATATATTTTGTTGGAAAAAATAGGATATAAAGAAAACACAAGCATGAAAATTTTTGAACCATGATCATTATAGTGGTCAAAGCAAATTATTTTATTAATCTTGTCTATTATTTTTACAGATATGTAATTGAAATCTTGCAATCATCAGTGTGTCGCACATGTTTGGAAGCCATATTATGTAATTAAGTAAACTGCTGCAGGAATTCTTGAGCCAGACAGAGTTGAGCTGATACTGAAGAAGATACTATATATATATATAATATCTGCAATAAAGAAAAATCAATTTTACTACTATGTATATTTAATTATAAAAATAATAAAAGAAAGACTCAAAATTTCATGAAAAAATTATTATGCTCTTTTTTTGTCCATTCTAAACAAGAAATTATTTATAAAAAAACGTTAACCCATGATATTACCCAAACAAACATGTTTGCGTATCAATTTTATTAGAATAATCCATTGCATAACAAACAAATCGAATCGGTAATAGAAAATTGTTCAAAGTTGAGTCGTTTGACGTAACACCATTTCAATTAAAATTTTATTTAAAACATGTTATTTATAAAAAGCATCGAGTAAATAAGCTATGAAATACAAAACAATGAATGAAAATAGAGTATATACCTTGCTAAATATTAATAAAATAACCAAAAAACACACGATTAGCTGTCAAAATCTGATAAATGCGGGTAAATGTACGAGATTGCCATATGTAAATTAAACTGGACATAGAAATTTTATTTACATATGGCAAATTTGTACTAATGTTTGGGTCACGCCCCCTTCAGTTTTCTCACGGAGTTAACTGAATGACATGCGAAGCGTTTTTCGGCCACATGTTTTGTTCTCCTGCGTCAATGGTCGGCCGTGCGTCTCAGAGGTTGCGAGGAGAAGCCAAGCGTTGGTGGTCTCCTCATGCGCAGGGTAAATGGACATGGGATGAATTCAAAGGTTTTTCAATTGGTAGATACGGAATAGACGTTGCCCGGTCTTCGCTTATGGCTAATTATTATGGTGACCGTCAGCGTGCGGATGAGGGTGGAATCGCATTCCTTAAGCGGAAGGAAGCGGTTCATATGCGGCTCTTTGGAACGGCTCCGTCGGATGCTTCATGCTCCGACTTAATATACCTGATGAGAGACACGTATCGCAACATTTTAGATGTCGGAGTGATTTTCGGAAATTTTACGTTCACGTCGCTTAAAGAAAAAGTAATGATGATTGATTTCCCCCGACAAACGTTGTTTCAGCCAGTTGCCGAACGTAATCATGAAAATAGGAATACCCAACGTGACAATTCGTGCGAAAGCGGTAATAACTATAATACCTCAACGTACCGGCAGGATAATTATAATATACGTCCAAACAACCGTAATGCGAATTCGCGCCCTAATAATAAGAGCCCAGTAAATAACAGAAAACAGTTACCAAAATGTCAATTTTGCCCTGGTCGTCATTTTAATAAAGATTGCGTGGAAAGAAACGAGTTTATCGCATCGGCATCGGGAAACGCTCGCCGCCCCGACAGGAACACAAATTACGGACCTCGACCTGTCGCGGGCTCCCGAAGAAATTAAACCTGCGTTCCACCAGGTTAACAAACGTGGAACTGGCGCCCTGTACTAATAATGAGAATGCTATTAATATGATTGAGTCTGTTGATGAAGTAATTGTAGAAAGAGACGATCAAAAATCTGTAGGTTTTACTGTGATGGTGGTAGAAGCTGATGTGCATAGAGAGGATGATGCCGAGGATAGACTTGAGACCGTGGAGGCTAATAATGAGAAGATTGAATCTGTTGAAGTAATGGTAGAAATAGGCGATCAAAACTCTGTAGGTTTTACTGAGATGGTGGTAGAGGCTGATGTGCATAGAGATGATGAGGATAGTATTGAGACCGTGGAGGCTAATAATGAGAAGGCAGTTTACATACGAGATAGTTCGAAATTCACGTCGGAGGTAGAGTTGGTAGATGTGTTGAACGATAGGGATTTGATAGTTGCGTCAGGTACGTCGGATGTTGAGAAGCTGGTAGTTGCGTCAGAGGAGTTCGAAGAGAGGAAACCGGTTGTCGCGCCGGATCACAAGTTTGGTACTGCAGTAGTTGCGCTGGGTAGTAATGAGATGGCGAAAGTGATGAGTAGGTACGAAGAGGAGTACAGTGACGGAATTTGCGAACTAGAACATAAAGTAGACGGTGTATGTGCGATTGGTAAAGTTAGCCTCCCACGGATAAGCGTGACGATCGATGATCGTCTCTATGTAGCGTTAGTAGACTCTGCCGCCTCTCACAGTTTAATTCGTGCAGATTTAGTACACAAGTGTAGAAGAAAATTTTGTGATGTAAAGAGTTTAAATCTTGCACATGCTTCGGCCAAAATGACGGTAGTAGCGAAAGCGGAAATAGACTGCTCGATAGCAGATGTTAAGATGAAAAATGAATTTTTAGTAGTAGACGGCCTACGAGATGACGTAATATTAGGTATAGATTGGTTAATAGCGGAACACGGCGTGATTGATTTTATTCGTGGAGCATTGTATTTCGGTAAGAAGGAAAGAATTACGGCATATTTTCATTCGACGAAGCGTCAACCAAATTTAACTAACGTACAGTTACCAAATATTACAAACGACTTATCTAATGCGAAAAAAAATGAATTACATAAAATATTGCGAGAATTTAATGCTTTATTTACCCCATATGCAGGCCCTGCTCGCTTGCAGCCGCACGTTATCCGGCTGAAAGATGAGACACCCATTCGTATCCCACCGTACCGTTTATCAGACGCTAAGAAACGTAATTTACATAAACAAATCGAAGAAATGTTAACTGATGACGTAATCGAAGCGAGTAGATCTCCGTATTGTTTTCCTATCGTGATGGCTCCGAAAAAGGGAGATAATGATTATCGTATCTGTGTAGACTTCCGTCGGCTAAATGACGTCACCGAGGGCGAGGTCTCCACTTTACCGGTCATCCATGAAACGTTAAAGGATCTCGGGAACGCAAAGATATTTTCCACGTTAGATTTAATAAAGGGGTACTGGCAAGTGCCTCTCGATCCTGCTTCTAAACCTTATACGGCTTTTTCTACTCCTAGCGGTGCGTTATATCAATTTAAGGTTATGCCCTTCGGTCTTAAGGGAGCCCCGAGCTGCTTCCAGAAAGCGATGTGTCAGCAAGTTCTTGCCGGTTATTTAAGAGAATTTTGTATTGTATATATAGACGATATTATCATCTATTCTTCTGACTGGGAGAGTCATCTCCATCACTTAAGACTGGTTTTTGAAAGGTTATGTGAGGCACCGGCTTAGAATAGTGCTTCCACTCTTTTCTATTACTGTTTTCGAGTGTCCCGTAAGAGCCGGGTAATCGAAAATACAACAGGCAACAATAACATCTGACATAGTTCAGCAATGAGGTTCACCACCCATTCTGAATGTAGTGCCTTTTTAGGTGAGACGAGACTGGTATGTGGGTATACACATATGTGTTGTGCTCCCTTTTATAAGGAAATGCACACCCGCACACCTTTCGCTGGTTACCCCACATTGTGGGATATGCCGTGATGGTATGAATAGATCAGTTCGGGCTGAAATGTTCGCCTGATAAATGTAAATTAGCCACGTCAGAAATAGAGTATTTGGGACATGTTGTTACTGCGGAAGGAAATTATCCTCAAATGTCTCATTGCAAGGAGATTTTCTCTGCACCAGCTCCGCGAACTCGTAAAGAACTACGTGGCTTCTTAGGACTGTGTAATTGGTTAAGAGAGTATGTACCGCGATTCTCTGAGATTGCTGCTCCTTTAACCGATTTATTAAAGGTTAATCGGCCGTATCGGTGGAATAGCCAAGCCGATACCGCTATGCGTAATATTAAGTTGGCTATGTCACAACCGTTAAAATTGTCACGACCCGATTTTAATCGCGAATTTATTTTACAAACAGACGCGAGTAAGTTAGGTATTGCGGCCGTATTATATCATCCACGCTCTGACGGAGAACGGGATGTTATATCATATGCGAATATGCGTTTTTCACCGGCCGAACAAAAATGGCATTCGAATGAGCAGGAAGCGTTTGCGGCCGTATGGGCCATTAAAAGATATCGTCCGTATTTAGAAGGACGATCGTTTAAGCTACGCACGGATAATAAAGCATTAACATGGTTGAATACGGCGAAAAATGATAGGGCAAAGCTCATCAGCAGGCTGAGATGGTATAAACACCAGAGGAGAAGAAAGGAGTTAAGTACTATTTTATCTGTGGATTTAGCTCGTTAACACCAATGTATGTATATTTTTGGTATTTTGTAAGCGAATTTTCTTTCGTTGTCTTAACCCCAATAAAATACTTGGAGTTAAAATTATTTATTTATTTGTAGAATAAGAGTTATCTCCTGTCAAATCACGCGACGAATTTACTTCTATATTTTCTATGCACGCGAGTTTGATATTGTAAAATTGACTAATTACAGTAATTAATTCATCCATAATCATTTACAAGGTGTGTATTATTTATCTTGTACAATATTCATACATATTACTGACCAAATTTATTATTTGTTTTAGTATTTGACTTGTTTATACATTCGTTGTTAATATTTCGACTTAGGTCTTTGGAGGCTTAATATTTCATGAATTTGACGTTTCAAACAATGAAACATGACGTTTTTCTTTGAGTATAATAATATAAAATGAGGATACTAATCACGTTTTGTTTATTTGCAGCATGTCATACTTATTTTTGCGAGCGTTAAAAGACGATGAAAAGCGATAAAAAGACGATGGTCCGTTGGACATGCCGAAAGACTTCTTAAGACTGCCTTGTTTCGTAGAGCCAACAAATAAACTACAGTGCCCTTGGAGTGATCTTGTATCATTAAACGGCGCTTTGTAAATTCTATTTATTATATATCATATTATATTTATCATAGGGCAGAGAGAACATCTATTTACATTTTTTTAGATTTTATTAATATTCTGCTCCAATCAATTGTTTTTGCATAGCGACTAATGCTGATCCATGTGGCATAGTGCTAGTTTGTTTTAACTTCAGTTAATTCATGACTCAATAACACATTACTTTGTTATAATGTATATAATGAAATGTTTAAATTTAAATAAATGAAAAAAATATTGGAGTTGGTTTTGAAAGTAGATTTAAATCAATAAATAGTATTTAAAAGCACTTTGTACTATAATATGAAGATAACTAAACAACATATATACATAAAAGTACTAGTTTTACCTTTTTATACTGCTTCATATTAATATGCATGGTATTTATGTAGTGCGTTTGATAATTCACTCACATGTTAAGAGCAGATAATTCTGAAACTATATATTTTGTTGAAAAAAATAGGATATAAAGAAAACACAAGCATGAAAATTTTTGAACCATGATCATTATAGTGGTCAAAGTAAATTATTTTATTAACCTTGTTTATTATTTTTACAGATATGTAATTGAAATCTTGCAATCATCAGTGTGTCGCACATGTTTGGAAGCCATATTATGTAATTAAGTAAACTGCTGCAGGAATTCTTGAGCCAGACAGAGTTGAGCTGATACTGAAGAAGATACTATATATATAATATCTGCAATAAAGAAAATCAATTTTACTACTATGTATATTTAATTATAAAAATAATAAAAGAAAGACTCAAAATTTCATGAAAAAATTATTATGCTCTTTTTTTGTCCATTCTAAACAAGAAATTATTTATAAAAAAACGTTAACCCATGATATTACCCAAACAAACATGTTTGCGTATCAATTTTATTAGAATAATCCATTGCATAACAAACAAATCGAATCGGTAATAGAAAATTGTTCAAAGTTGAGTCGTTTGACGTAACACCATTTCAATTAAAATTTTATTTAAAACATGTTATTTATAAAAAGCATCGAGTAAATAAGCTATGAAATACAAAACAATGAATGAAAATAGAGTATATACCTTGCTAAATATTAATAAAATAACCAAAAAACACACGATTAGCTGTCAAAATCTGATAAATGCGGGTAAATGTACGAGATTGCCATATGTAAATTAAACTGGACATAGAAATTTTATTTACATATGGCAAATTTGTACTAATGTTTGGGTCACGCCCCCTTCAGTTTTCTCACGGAGTTAACACCGGAAAACTCCATACCAAATTCCGAGATTTCTCGGGAGTTAAGACAAGAGTTAAGACAACTCTTGGTGTTTCATACAAAATCACCCTGCAGATGGGTACTCCTCTTACAGGAATTTGATTTTACAGTTGAACATTGTCCCGGTCGTAAAAATGAACTCCCTGATGCGTTATCCCGAAATCCCGAATCGTCCCCAATAGTAACGGAGGCAGACACAAAAGATTTAAGTCGCATGATGTACCCATCAACGGAAACGAATGAGATAACGGCACAAGTACATCAAACGGAAGATGATGCGGTGACGGAGGACCAGCCGGACGCGGTTGAGTCATCCGACGATGTTGAGGTATTAGATGTAAGTCTTGCGGAAGAAATACGGTTACGACAGAAAAGAGATACCGACGTACAACGACGTATAAATAGGTTGCGTATATTATTATCTCGACCAAATACATCGACGGCACGTCACGAACAACAATATTTACGTGATTATGCGTTATTAGGTGATTATCTTTGGAGAAAATTTTCGGATGATGATATGCGTTTATTTGTACCCCGATCGATGGTTTTGAAGGTTATATCTACGTATCATGATAATCGTGTGGCAGGTCATCCCGGAGCTAAAGAAACGACTCGGGCTGCGGCACGCCATTTCTTTTGGCCGAACATGCGTACTGACGTTGAGCAATATGTGAGAGCGTGTATGACGTGTGCTCTATCGAGAGCCATACCGACTCGTCCTGCGGCCCCATTAGGTAATACTCACGTACATAAACCATTTGACGTATGTGCAGTCGATTTGATGGGACCATATCCCATATCCACACACGGCAAGCGTTTTATTGTAGTAGTTACGGATTTATATACACGATGGGTGGAAGCGTTTGCGGTACGATCGAGTAGAGCTCCGATTATAATTAAAATATTAGAAGATGACGTATTCTCTCGTTACGGATATCCAAAAACGATCTTGTCGGATAATGCCACTAATTTTAAGAATCGTTTGTGGACCAGTGCACTAGATAGATGGCAATTTTTGCACTGGACAACGGCAGTGTACCATCCACGAGCGAATATTACGGAACGTAGAAACCAAGAAATTAAGAAAGCGTTGCGTATTTATTTACAAGGTCAACCTCATAATCGTTGGGATGAACATTTACCGACTATTTTATATGCGTTACGTGGTCGTCGTAATGAGTCAACAGGCGTATCTCCTAGCACGGCATTATTAGGTTACGACATTCCCCGTCCAGGTGAATGGATGATTCATTCTCCCGATGGAGATATCTTCCCAACAGCGGGAGCACATGAGCGTACCCAGTTAGATAACGAAATACGAGCGTCTCAGGAGGAATATCGACAACGTTACGCACCTGATAATGATACGGTTTCGAAATACGATATAGGACAGGCTGTATTAATTAGAGAACACCCTCAGTCTGATATGAATACCGGTTTTCACGCTGGATTTGCTCCTAAATGGAGTGGTCCGCATCGGATCTTATTGCCCATCGGAAGAGGACACGTTTACTGGGTAGAACGTCGCGGGAAGCCTGTTAAAGTTCATGCCGATGAGATTCGTTCAGCTCCGGCATAATAGTTTTTGTCTACTTACATTATGTTTGGTTTCTTTGTTCTTCACATGGTATATCTTGATAAAAAAAGAGGGCCGATTGATATATACATAGGTAGTATGATCAAGATATTACCATGGGTTATGGTAGCATAGAAGCCAAACATCTATTATTTTGTTTCAACAAAATACCTTAATTCTTGGAAAACTTTCTCTTATAATGGTTTTATCATATTAACGGGTCTTTGGGTCCTTAATGTGTTTAAACAATGCTTATATTTTGTAAATATGTCATTTCTAATAATTTTATATTCAATGCATATTCCTGGAACTTTATACTTTCTAACTTGGTAGGTGAAATGGAGGCTTCCTATTGGTGGATGGTAGAACGCGCCCCGCCGCGCGGTGGGTAGCTCCTCCCTCCCTGTCTCCAGCGGTGAACGCGATAGCTGGTTTTGGATCAGTATTTGAGTGGACGCTTGGTCGGGATAGACGAATTTTAACTCACGCGTACGAAAGATAACTTATATATTTTTTTTAAAACAAACGTAAACCGCGAACGTTGAAAGAGAAAATCTTATCTCTGCGAGGCGTCTGCTTGATGCTCAGCATTAAATTTCATATTTGCATGGTAGTGCATAAGTGTGTTTCAGATCCATACATAACCAACGAGGGGTGAATTTAAGATAGTTTAAGTTACTATTAAAAATAACTTTTAAGAATAAACATAACTTAAATAATCGTATAATAGTGAATAAGTGTGTTTCAGGTCCATATAACCAACGAGGGGTGAATTTAAGATAGTTTTAAGTTATTTTCAATTAATAAAAAGTGATATTATGTAGTGTAAGTGTTTCATCTATAGACCCGTAACGAGAGCAGCGGTTGGTAAGATCTTTCTGATTTATTATTATTTGTTTTCTTTGCTCTGAACGTTTCGTTTCGTAATTTATTTTAGCAAGATTGTCATCAATATTACACGTGCATTTCATGTATTTGATTATTCTTTTCAGCACTATTATTCTCTGTTCTACGTGTATTTCCTGTATTTAATAATTCTTTTCAGCGGCCGTCATCACTGGTTTTCTAATTAATTTTCTTTTTAATTTTACAGCAATTTTTACTAACCGATAATTACTATTACGCGTGTATTTCTGTCAATTTAAGCATTGTTTTATTTTATACGCTCAACACGTTCTTTCGTCTCCACCATATTTAATTATTGTATTGACTAGCCGGCATTTAAACACTTTTATCCACGCTCTTCTTTGTTATATGCGATAACATGGTAACACTCAAAATGTTGACAAAAGTGTCTATTTATCACGAGGGCCTATACGGCATCCCGAGCCTTGTCACATTGCGCATGCGTGGACATTTTATCAGTGTTGGTAAATGTAAATATTTATGTATGTGTATGTACCTAGCCTATATTATAGACATAGAACACACTAACTAAAGAACACAAGCCACCATACATACTTTGTACGCCAATACACATTACTGTCATCTATACTTGCGGTGTAAAAGCTTTGGGAAGGTTGGACCACCCAGGCGGAATATTTTATTTATTTATTTGTTGTATTACATTACTCCTTTGCATATTCATCCTCCATAATGCTTGAATAACTTGAAAAAAATATGTTATTCAAGCATTATGAAGAACAATACACAAAGGAGCAATGAATAATTAAATTAGGTAAAATTATTTAAGTAAAAAAAACATTATTTTTATTTTTTATTAGTATTAAAAACAATATACATATGACGAAATACACAAATATATTAATACAATAATAACTTGTATAGTGAAAATAGAAAATATAATTAATTAGCTCAATTTAAAACACTTTCACTGTTGTTATTAAATAAAAATCCATCCATCGTAACAATGTTTCTATGTCAAATCCTTTGAGTTACACGAACCGACACTACAAGAGCAATGGAATTCTTTCTTCAAATTTTACATTGTCTTTTTTACACAACAAATAACACACTTATTTTATTTACTTCAGCGTGACGCAGTTCTTCATTTCAACATAAAATGATCCATCCATCGTAAGAATGTGCTTCGATCGCGAATGGACGAAAAACGGAATTGTTTGTGTCAAATCCTTTGAGTTACACGAACCGACACTTTATTAGCAATGGGATTGGGATTTTTTCTTCAAGTTTTCCATTTTTTAACACAATTCGATAAAATTTAACGACAGCAGCAATGACAACAAAGGTCAAACAAAAATGGCGATTCATTTCCAACTGTTTTCAACGTGTTGAAAATATTGCCATATTATGAAATCTGTTCCCATAGTGCATTAGTAAAATTGTAATATAACATAATGATTTGATGCTTTTTAATATTCATAAAACATAGAAGTATTAATTTTTTTATTTAAAAACTATTTCGAGAGTAAAAAATATGTTTTTTTAATACCAAACTATAACAAATAATAATAACATAAATAACATGGGTAAATTTTTAATTTTTTTTTACTAATGGTATCAACGATGAGTGCCGCCGGTGGCGCCGTCTGAGAAGTGCGGTCCTCACTAAAAAGTGGAAAAAAAGACAGACAGATATATGTCTATCTCAGTCTATCTGGCGTAAATTATTTGTTCTAGGCTTGCGGGCCCTGATTATAGAATACTCATTCCCATACAATACCTTGGTGCAAAAGTGAAGCCGATTTATTGGCCGGCTCGTGTCAATATATGTATGACTGCTGGTAGACATTGTTCGTATAGAAATACTCGTTATGACTGCGTAAATTATTTCATTTTCTCACCTATCCTTTTGGTAGAAAATTCTCTATTTCGTATGATTATTGTTAAAAATAAAATAGAACACTATTGAAATATGCTATCTAGGTTTTTGCATTGTGACCATCTTTTGTTTTTCTTCTCTTCTTTACTTTTTCTACTACCAGAATATACTGAATTTAATACTAATATATTTTAATTGTGTTTTTCATTGTAAAATCCCAACAAATAAAATAACAGCTCCAACGTATTTCGGTAAAATAAAAACAATCCACTAGAGAACACAAGGATGTTGACAGAATATCTCTGAGAGGCAAAGAGTATATAATACCTAAGGATAGCGAGAGGTTTCAGCAGAATACAATACTATCCATAATAATAATTTTCATTTTGTAACTCGTAAGGTTGTTTACATTACTTTTTAGACAGGCCATGTACATAATACTGTATTATTTATCTTCAAATTCTTCGGTAATAGTTGTTTGACACATCATACGAAACGTCGCACCACTATAATCTAAACTGGAATGGGATTTATATCAATTTATGTACACATCATATTATTATTATTTCGCTGTCGTAAAATTTTCCTAGATTCATCTGTATCCAGTCGCTAGTGTTTGAAGTTTGAATAGACAACATTGGCGCATGCACAATATGACTATACCGAAATATTTCACAGTCGTAAAATTTCCCCTTGATTCATCTGTCGCCAGACGCTAGTATTTGATAGACAACATTGGCGCATGCGCAATGTGACAAGGCTCGGGATGCCGTATAGGCCCTCGTCTATTTATCAGCACAAATTCTCGTTTTGACAGCTGTCAGCTGGTTTTCGTATCCCTGCTGCTATTCTTCACCTTGTAAACAATAACAAATATCACGTGATTTTGACAGATGTCAGTTTAAGTGGCTATTTTACACCCTATGTTTGTAAACAATAACAAACATCACGTGATTTTGACAGATGTCAGTTTAAGTGGCTATTTTACACCCTATGTTTGTAAATAATAACAAAATATCATGTGTTTTTGAAATATGACAGAGACAGATGATTAAGACAGAGACAGACACTGTCAGATGACAGTCCATGTGGTTAAATCTAACCATTTTTGTAAACAATTGATAAACCGTCCTTCATTTCCTCTTAAGTATACAAACGAAGTATATTTTTATAAATACATATAATTTTATAATAATATAGTGAAGTTTTTTAAGTATTTACATTTAAATTTCACTTAAGTTATGTAAAAGGTTGAAAGTTATCAATATCTTCGAGGTTATATTCTGGATTTTACAAGCTACTCAATGTATCAGAAGAATCGATTATCAAAATAAAATACCTAAAATTATTAAGATTTACAGTGTTTGAACTTTCGAAATTAAGTCATTTGAGTGTATGAGAGCAATGCCTGTGGGAAATCATACTCTCAAAGGAGAGTACATTCGGATGAAAAAAAAACACATAAATGCAATGTTTGTGGGAAAAATTTCTCTGGAACCGGATCTTTGAAAAAAAAAATCATTTGGATGAAAAACACACGAATGTATTGTTTGTGAGAAGATATTCTATCACACATGGAATTTAACACTACATTGAGTAACTCATTTAGGCGAAAAACCACATGAATGCACTGTCTGTGGGAAAACATTATCTCAAAAAGAATTTTTAAGATAGCATAGATTTGTGTGAAAAACCATATGAGTGCAATGTCTGTGGAAGACATTCTCTCTAAAAGGAAATTTAAATGAACATAATAAAACTAATTAATTTAGTGGGAAAAACATTATTTCAATATCTGTGGGAAGACATTCTCTCGAATTGGAAATTTGAATGTACATTCCAGTGGTCGCGAGTTCGAATCCTGCTTTGACCGATTTCGTTCACCTATAGCACAAGCAGCATTTATGCTTAGTTTAGGGAATGTAGGAAGATGTATATGTACTTGTTTAACAAGAACAAATTCATTAAAAAAATTGGTTAAAAAGCCACATGAATGCAATGTCTGTGGAAAGTTATTCTCTCAAAAACGAGATTTTTACAAGCATATACCGGCTCATTCGGGTGAAAAACCACATAAATGTAGTAGGTATCTGTAGAAAGAATTTATCTCATAAGAAAAGTTTGAAAGGACATACACTAACTCATTGGGTGAAAAACCATATAAATGCAACGTCTGTGGGAAGAGAAACTGTCGAATAGGTAATGCGAATGAACAAAAAAAAATATTAGGGTGAAAAGCCATATGAATACAATGTCTGTGGGAAGAAATTCTTTTGAGAGGAACATTTAAAAGTACATTATCTAGCTCGAGCGGAACATTTGAAAGCATATTAACAAACTCATTCGGGAGAAAAACCATAATTGCAATGTCTGTGGGAAGACATTCTCACGAAAAGTAGCTTTAATTAAACATATACTTCCTCATTCAGTTGAAAAAATTCAAATAATGCAAGTCAAAATTGGATTGTGTGGTGTTCGATTATCTGTCTACCCCAATAGATATTCAGTGGAAAAAAAACTCTTAAAAGCTTCTTCGATATATTGAATTGTCTTTAATAATTTGTCTTGCTTAATTTTTCACAAATAGTATTCCGTATAATCCTGTTTCCATTTTATGTATCGGGATTTTATAGATATGTTTTTAATAAAACTAAATACTATTTACCTATATAATGTCTTGTTTTTTACTTTACCAAATAACTACCCTATTACATAATTATGAGTGCATAGAAAAAAAAACATTAAACTATTACAAAGTCATGATTTATTTAGAAATAAATAAAAAATACATGTTAGGTTGTGGTGTGTATAATTTATATTTTTTTATAAAATAGTATACTTAATTTTAAATATTCGTATTGTAAAAACTTCCTTAAGTTCCTTGCAGAATTGGTAATTTTATTAACATTATTTATAAAATTCTGTTAACTAACCAGCTAATTTCTCTTTTGAGTCAAATGAAACGAAAGGTTTATAAAAGACAAATATACTCCTTCCATTGTCTGAGAAAACAAACTTAATTGGGTGAAAAATCATAAGAGTGCAATGTCTATGGGAAGGCGAAATGAGAGGTTTATACAAACATATTCTATTAACTCATTCGGGTGAAAAATCACATAAATGCAATGTTTGTATAAAAACTTTCTGTGGAACAGGATCTTTGAAAAAACAAACTCATTTTGATAAAAAAAAAAACAAATTGAACACACCAAGACGAAAACCAAATGAATGCAATATTTGCAGAAAGACATTCTTTCTAGAAAGAAATTTAATTAAACACAAACTAACCATTTATGTGAAAAACCATTTGAATGCAATATCTGTGGAAAGATATTCTCTCAAATTGTAAAGTACACAAAAAAACTCATTCGGGTAAAAAACCACACGAATGTAAAGTTTGTGGGAAGTCATGGAATTAATACTACATCAAGTCATTCAGACGAAAACCAACATGAATGCAGTATCGGTGGAGAAACTCTCTCGACCACGATCTTTGAAGACATTTGCTCAAAGACAATCTTTAAACGCTCATAAACAGACTCATTCAGGCGAAAAACAATGAGTGCAATGTCTGTGGGAAGAAATAAAATAATCACAAAAAATATATTAACAATAGCATTTTAAAAATAAAATATGATCAGATATTCAGGTCGAGAGCCGTACGATACATTCTTGCAATATAATATGCTGTATCATTTGGAAGAGACGGCCGCAATCGCATTGTGCGGATGAAACAGTGCCACTTTTCCATGAGGTAGTTACAACGTCCATGTCCAGCGCGGATCCTATTTAGAGAGGTCCACAGCCTTCTTGGCAGATCCAAACCTAGAGGTACCACCGTTGAAGTACCCATGTACCTATTGACATATAGGTTGATGTTCTTCCAGTCATTGTGCCACGTCCAAGTTTTGTAACTAGGTTCCTGGGAGAAATTCGGTGCGGACTCTTAGATGGGACATCATTGCTAGCTGAGGTATGTTTGCAAGAACAGGAAGCCACTTCAATGGAGTAAAACGTGTGGTGCTACTTAAATTAAAGTATTGAAACTTGAAGACATTTGATGAAATTGCAGCGCAAAATAATTCGTAACCTGAAATTATACAGACACAAATCGATAACAATATGGATTTTATTAGTTATATGACTTCCAGAAACAAAAGAAGATAGTTACAAATCAATTTTTCAAATTAAAATTAAGTTTTAAAATCTCAGCAAGAAAATATCAAAATGGCTGAGAACTTACATGTTTGACGTTTGTATGAGTTTTCGTCATTTCATGTATATTTTATAGCTCTTGTGTGAATACGGTAACTAGCCAAGATAAAGATTTACAAGGTTTTACAATTATCTATAGGAAAAATTCACTATGGCCAAATCCATAGAAAAATCAGTTTATTATTATTATTATTATTTTAAAAAATAATAACAATAATAATGGTGTAGAATAGCCACAGCCTTTTCGTATTGGTTCTTGGCTGGTCGATCGGGATTTTATTTTGGCTACGACTATTTACACGACTCAACCATAGACGAAAACCAAAAATAACCACAGAAAACGCAGATAAATCAAGTTATTTAAATATTTACCTTTGTTTATACTTTGTTATAATTGTAGATCTCGATGAAAAAATGATTTATAAAATTAAGTAAATGTAATAAGATGCCAATATTATTTATTTTTTCTTCAAGTTGGTTTCCATGAGATGAGCCCTCTCTCCGACCACGAGGAAACATCAAGCCAAGGTGTGGGGAAGAAAAGTAGACAAATGATGGTGACACTATGAAATTGTAGTAGTACGGCGCATTTATTCAAATTATCAACATTGTTCGTCCATGGCAATTAAATAATAATAAAAAAAAACAAACACAACAACAACAGAGTACAAATAACAAAACAAAACGAAGAATAACAGTCCAACTCTTAAACACAACCGAGCACGAAGAGACGCCGACCAGAAGGTGCAGCCCCAGGGTACAGCGGCATCCTTTCTCCAGGCATGCCACTGTCTTCCACGTGGTGGCTGAAAGTCCGGCGGGGCCCAGCCTCTGCGTCAGGCTGGCAGGTTCTTCTCGTACTCGGCATAGTTTCCTCTTCTCTGCAAGGCAGTCACCCATGGCTGGCTCCGTGCCACACGGCAACGCCATGAAGGTGCATCTCGACAGAGGTGGCAGGCCAGCTGGGAGCCTCACCAGAGGCGAACGGACGCCCCAGACGACACGGAAAGCCCCTCGTGGTCCAATCTGCGATCCGCCGCGTTCCCTGCTGCGGTGGCCCAACACTGCGCCCTGCCTCCACGCCTCTGCCCTGTTGATGCCCTCATCTTGGCTCCGTATCACCGGCAGCGTCCATACGAGTGACGTGTCCTGTCAAGCAAACCTCCTGCGCCGTCGAAAATATGGCCGCCATCGGGAGCACGTGTCGACCGATGACGGCGTCACACCAAACCGTCCGTCGCCCACCAGAGTTGAACGCCAAGAGAGCGCGTCACTGACGCGTTGGCTATAAGCTTCCTTGTCGTTCTCTCACGCCGTCAGAGGCGCTAGTAGTCTTCCGCCAAAAATGTTGCCGCGGAAAAAATTAAAAATTATCGTTTTTCGGCAACACTGTTTTTCGGCTATAACAATTCCACCCCACTTTTTTGACGAAAAACAATATCATTTTGAATTTTATTATCACTAAAAGTTTGCAGGCGCCACCGAATTTTTTTCTCGAATTCGGAAACGGTAAAAAGCACATGGTTCGTCTTTCAGCACAGCACAAATTTACAGTTCGAACCACAACAAATAAACATCACTTTTCTTCCCCACGTGTTTGATCTCAGGGTGTTGATTCGTGCAAATGTCTATTCGCAAAAGCCACACGTTGGCAAGCCATTTGATGAGCCCTCTCTCCGACCACGAGGAAACATCAAGCCAAGGTGTGGGGAAGAAAAGGAGAAAAATGATGGTGACACTATGAAATTGTAGTAGTACGGCGCATTTATTCAAAATATCAACATTGTTCGTCCATGGCAATTAAATAATAATAATAAAAAAAAACACAACAACAACAGAGAACAAATAACAAAACAAAACGAAGAATAACAGTCCAACTCTTAAACACAACCGAGCACGAAGAGACGCCGACCAGAAGGTGCAGCCCCAGGGTACAGCGGCATCCTTTCTCCAGGCATGCCACTGTCTTCCACGTGGTGGCTGAAAGTCCGGCGGGGCCCAGCCTCTGCGTCAGGCTGGCAGGTTCTTCTCGTACTCGGCATAGTTTCCTCTTCTCTGCAAGGCAGTCACCCATGGCTGGCTCCGTGCCACACGGCAACGCTATGAAGGTGCATCTCGACAGAGGTGGCAGGCCAGCTGGGAGCCTCACCGGAGGCGAACCGACACCCCAGACGACACGGAAAGCCCCTCGTAGTCCAATCTGCGAGCCGCCGCGTTCCCTGCAGCGGTGGCCCAACACTGCGCCCTGCCTCCACGCCTCTGCCCTGTTGATGCCCTCATCTTGGCTCCGTAGCACCGGCAGCGTCCATGCGCGTGACGTGTCCTGTCAAGCAAACCTCCTGCGCCGTCGAAAATATGGCCGCCATCGGGAGCACGTGTCGACCGATGACGGCGTCACACCAAACCGTCCGTCGCCCACCAGAGTTGAACGCCAAGAGAGCGCGTCACTGACGCGTTGGCTATAAGCTTCCTTGTCGTTCTCTCACGCCGTCAGAGGCGCTAGTAGTCTTCCGCCAAAAATGTTGCCGCGGAAAAAATTAAAAATTATCGTTTTTCGGCAACACTGTTTTTCGGCTATAACACATGATGCATTTTTATGACCATTGAAAAAATGACAAAGGTAAATATTTTTGTATTTTGATTTATCTGCGCTTTCTATGGTTATAAATAACCTAAAAACATAGACGACGTCAGAAAATTTGTCGTGTAAATACACTTTTTGGCGGAAAAATGATTTTCCCGCCAATTCCGGTCGTAAAAATAGTGGCACCGTTTTATTTTATAAAATGTAATTATTCGGAATAGTGTGTAAACGCCAATTTTGTTGATTTTTTGTCTATAGGTAGATAAAAATATACAGATTACGGGAAAAATATTCACTTTCCCGGGGAATGTCTAGAAAAATAAAAAAAAATAATATTAAATTACGAAAAATGTATGAAGAAATCCATGCAAATAGTTGCTTTTTTGACATCTATGGGCGAATATTCAAATTAGTTTTTAGTATAGAAACACGCTGCGAAATCTGAAGTTAGTGAAAATTCTATGAAATATCGAAAATTAATAAAGTTTTAAAAAATACAAGGTCATAAAATATTTAAATACTACTTAAATTTGATTTTTTTGACACTGATTGAAAACGAGAATTCCGGTGAGATTAAGTATATCGAAATCATTTTAGGTCATCAAAATGAAATATTGTATGCTTTTGCGCGTGAGCAAAATGCATTATACATTGAGTGAAAGTATGCAATGCAACTCTCTCACGCGAATCGCAATAATAACTACATACAAACCTAACCTAACCAATTTTTACCAAAAGTTTGCTTATAATAGGTTGGTTAGGTTTATTTTATTTTTATTTTATTTTATTTTATTTTATACAAAGTATACAATCAATAACTGGACAAAATATACAGGTGATACAAATATAAAAAAAAATTAGCATGCATGTATGTATGTAGTGTAGGAGAAAAAAAGAAAACAGTAATAATCAGTTATGTGACATGTGAGTGGGGAGTGTGTGTGTGTGAGTATGTGTATGTGTGGGTGTATGTGGGAGTGTATGAGGATGTGTGTGAACCTTTATGTGATGAACCCAACTTATCAGCATGAGTATCTAGGATTATATTAGAGTACTTAATAATCTATTCTTTACCATAATCAATGGGGAGTTAAAAAGGTCTGCATCACTAATGTTGAAGTTATAAAAATGGGAAGTGCGGTATATGAAAGAATTCTGTCTGGCATTAGTGTTACAAATGGGGAGGTAAAGTAGGTCAGTCAGTCTAGTCGGTCTTGTTGGCACTCTCAGAGTCAAGCGTTCTAGCAGATCAGGGCAGTCAACCGTTGAGTTTGCAATTTTGAATAAAAATATAACATCTGCTATAGTTCTGCGGCTCTCGAGTGATGTAATTTTGTAATGCTTTAAGGAATCAGAGTAACTAATGTGGTCTCTGTGCGCACGAAAGTCAAGATATCTGAGAAATTTCTTTTGCAGCCTTTCAACTCTTGTATATGGCATATGAGGGAGACCAGACTTGAGATGCGTATTCAACAATGCTACGAACATATGCGAAGTACAGAGTTTTAAAGGTAGAGATATTATTAAATTGTCTGCACAAACGGAGAACATATACCAGCATTTTGGATGCTTTGGAGGTGATATTATCTATGTGCTTGTCCAGGAGTAATTTACCATCCAACTTGATGCCTAGGTCTTTTATTTCAGTGTTTATAGTAATAGGATGGTTGTTAAGTTTATAAGTATAATTAACAATATTCCGGTTTCTGGTGAACCGGATAGCAAAGCATTTATCAGTATTGATCTTCAGGTTATGGTGTTTACAATATAGGTCAAGGCGATTTAGATCATTTTGAATGTTCTGACAATCCTCAACACTTTTCACACAAGCAAAAATTTTCATGTCATCGGCAAAAAGTAAAACATGAGAGAACAGAAAGCAATTTGAAATATCATTTATATAAATATTAAAAAGCAGAGGCCCCAACAAGGAACCCTGAGGAACACCTGAAGTAACACGAACCCAACTTGACTTAAATCCACCGACTACCACAGCCTGACTTTTTGAATTTAGTTATTATTTATACATTGAGTGACAGTATGTAATGCAACTACATACAAACCTAACCTATCCAATTATTACCAAAAGTTTGCTTAGAATAGGTTGGTTAGGTTTGTATTTATTTATTATTGCGACTCACGCGAGCGAGTCGCATTATACATTGAGTGGAAATTGATTGTAACTCAACCTAACCAAATTAAAATATTTGAAATGATATTCGTACATAATATTATTATTATTATGATATTCATCATCATCATTTGCGCTACAGCATTGGTATTAAGAACCTTTTTTAATCCGGCTGATATGTCCCAACCACTGCAGTCTACGTACTTGTATGACTTGTACAATGTTGGGTTCGTCATATAATGCCTGTAGTTCGTGATTATATCGCATCCTCCAAAGTCTATTATCATTACTTATCATTTACTGGGCCAAAAAATATTATGATATTACAATACAGTATATATTATTATTTTTATGATATTACAATAATAACTACATACATTCAAACTTTGTGTTTTAATTAAAGTTATTTATCGACGATTTAGTGCACAGATGTGATAAGTGTAAAAAAATAATTTTACATGAGAGCATTTTCAAAATGTAATATTTCATTAATGCTTTGTTGCTTTTTTGTATTTACCACATATTGTCAATAAGTAATGTCTTTATCATTTATCGTACACATATCATAATTGTTCTAAATAAAACTATGAAAAATACAAACATTTTTGTGTAGATATCTCGATTTGACAAAAAATACACATACTACATATGTGCACTATATATATTTATCGTATGGTCTTATAAAAGTACATCACATTAATCTGTTCATTTAACACAAAATATAAATTGCACAATATAATTGTTTGTCAGAGAAAATTGTGATGTGATGTACGCCAGGAGATTGATGTAGTTATTGTCTGGCGACCGATGTGTTATAATGTGCACTAAACCATCGTTATATAAATTCGGTGTTTAAGAGGCTATAGTAGGCTATATAGTATATTTTGAAAATAATTTCCCTAATACCCACAAAAGATACGTCTTTAAAATAAAGGAGAGTTTGTATTTACGTCTTAAGTCTATTCCATGAGTTTTTTGAAATTTGAATTTCTTTAATATTTTTCTTGTAAAATAAGTTTTAATAAAACCCTTTTTATTTTTTTACTGCACGTAACTAAATAACTACAAGGTCTATGAGGTAGATTTTTATTTCAATCGAAGTAGAATATGACAATCTACCGGCTGGGTTTTTTATTATCATAATATTTTAATTAATTTCTTGCTATTTCAAAAAAACCACTAAATTTTACCATTTTTTCACGAAAAAGTAATGTCACATATTAAGTGATATGCAATATTTTTTCGTGTTTCATACATAAGAAGGTAATTTAGTGTGCATTTTTGTGTACATCCGTATACCCAGGGTATAAAAGAGCCTTAAATGAGAAATAGTTTTTGTAAACAAAGGATGCCAAAACTATTGTATTCGTTTCGAATCGCCGATAGATGTCCCAAAACCACCAAATTGTATGGATTTCTCCATACATTTTCCGTGAGTTTATTTAATTTTTTTTTATTTTTCCTGGGCGTTTCCCGGGAAAATGACTATTTTTACCGTAATATGTATAATATTCACTATGTTTATACAAAAAATAAAAAAATTGGCGTTTACATACTATTCCGAATAATTGCCCCTATGTAATATAGGAATACGAGATGAAAGTATCACCTTCTTCTTTTTTTAACTGACCGTACGGTCTGTGATACAGAAAGTATGCTTCCTGAGATGATGAAATCCAACTGTTCTTGCATTTCTTAGGTGGTTTTACAGGTGGAGGATGTCCAAATAGAATCTTCTATGTTGCACATTTATATCCACGTTACGGACACAATCTTGAAGGGTTGTTCCAGCGACAGATCTCAAGACCTTTATTTCTGATGTTCTTAGAAGTGCTTTGGTCCGAACAGTGCCAACCCGTGGTTCTACGATCATGATCAGTCGAACGCATGTCTTATTATTCTAACCTTACCGTCGATGTTACGACAAAAATGTTGGATTTTCCAAACCAATTGCCTATGACACCCTAATACAGTGCACGCTTTGTTCACCATATACATAAATCATGTTCCAAAGAGTATATAATAACTACGGCCCAAATCCGAAATTCAATTCTTTTGAAAATCTGGCCCAATATTCTTTATTTTTTTATTTATTAACAATAAAACCAAGTTTTTTTTACAAAATAAAGGTATAAATTTAACACGAAAGGTAATATAAACTAATAATAGATTTTCACTTGAAAAGTAATGCATAAATATATGTATAAGCATATGTACAAACCTTAGGTACAAACAATAATTTTAAAAAAATGGTGGAGTTTTGGGTTTTCAAATTTAATACATTTCGTCATTTTTTATTTCATTACTTTATAGCTATTTCCATTAAAATTATTCAACCAAGTACTAATTTGGTTATTATCGAATATTTTCTGGAAAATTTATTGAGTGCTGTCCACACTTTTTTATATGTGGCAACATTTCGTATTACCGAATATCCATTGCCAAACAAATAACAATCTGGAATTCAGTGACTGAATTCAGATAGATAGCCCAGAATACAGGTTATGATACCCTCCTCCCAAGAGGCTTTGGGGTAGAGCTCACTTTTTTCAATGTCAAAAATGGAATTTGATATTCCACACATAGTCGCTGAACGAGATTGAAAAAAAACTAAACAAAAATTGAAGCCGTGGTCTGACGATACACAAATGTCAAGTGTCAGCGCACAAACGTCAGACGGCACGGTCATGTCACAAGATAAACTGATAAAATTTGAAATAAAATAAATAATTAAAAATGGTAATAAATTAGGACGTCACAAATCAAAATTAAATAGAGTCAATATTGGACGTCACACGTTAAAATGAATTAAATAAAATCACACACAGCCGAAATATTGTCACACGGAAATAAAAAAAATATCACAAATATTGTTTTGGGGCACACATATTTTTCTCTTCTCGGCCATGGGCGTGCTGATGCACCACCAATGCCGGAATGGACCGTCGTCGATGGGCGAAGGGGCAAAGCTATCGGCGAAAGCAACCTCGGGTCCCAGACACCGGCAGATGCCGGTTGGGTGACTGGCGGGAGCGAACGACGGCAGCGCGAGTCTCAAGGAGATGCAGGCCGTTGCTCCAGGGTCCAGCGCGACCCAACAGCGTTTGGAACACTTTCCAAACTCAGCACCCGCTTCGGCCCAGGAAAGCGGCTCTCTCGCCGAATGGTAGTGCGCCGATCCATCTCGGCACTCCTGGTATCACATCCATGGCTGCCGGTGTGGAGCCAGTGGAGCGAGCCTAATCGACACCCTCTGGTGCGGTTTGCAGCTGCTCTGACCACAGTGAGCGCGGTCCGTGCAGACACGGCGCGTGTCTAATTTCGACTGTCAAAAATTTTCATCTGTTACTCGTAAATGTCACATTTTGGAGGTTATCTGTTACTGTCAAATATTTTTTCTTACACTTTATTTTTTCACAAATGTATGTTTGTGGTCTGATTTAGCGCCGATTTCAAAATAGAAAATAACGCGAACAGGAGAGGTCGCGTCAGTTAGAACTATGATTTTGAATAAGAAATTGATGAGACCTGTCGTCTACCACGAGGAAACATCAAGCCAAGGTGTGGGGAAGAAAAGGAGAAACAAATGATGGCGACACTTAAAAATTGTTTTAGTACGGCGCTTTTTTATTTATAATATTCACAAATGGTCCATGGCAAAAAAAATAATTAACTAAAAACAACAAATAAAACAGAAACACGTGGCATCTACCGAAACGAACTGTCAAACACACGCGAACACACGAAAAGACGCCGACCAGAATATACCGCCCCAGGGTACAGCGGCATCCTTCCTCCAGGCATGTCACTGTCTTCCACGTGGTGACTGTAGTTCGGTGGGGCCCAGCCTCTGCGTCAGGCTAGCAGGTCTTCCTCGTGTCCGGCGTGGTTTCTTCTTCTCCTCCTGATCTCCTCCTCCAGACCGTCACCCATTGCTGGCTCTGTGCCCCACGGCAACGCTATGAAGGCGCATCTCGACAGAGGTGGCAGGCCAGCTGGGAGCCTCACCGGAGGCGAACCGACGCCCCAGACGACACGGAAAGCCCCTCGTGGTCCAATCTGTGAGCCGCCGCGTTCCCTGCTGCGGTGGCCCAACACTGCGCCCTGCCTCCGCGCCTCTGCCCTGTTGATGCCATCATCTTGGCTCCGTAGCACCGGCAGCGTCCATGCGCGTGATGTGTCCTGTCAAGTAGACCTCCTGCGCCGTCGAAAATATGGCCGCCATCGGGAGCACGTGTCGACTGATGACGGTGTCACACCAAACCGTCCGTCCTTCACCAGCGTCGAATGCCAAGAGAGCGCGTGCTAGCTGCTAGCTGCAAATTTCGTTGCTCGCCCGCAAAGAACGCTAGCTGCTTTCAGAAATATTGCCGTGGAAAAAAAATAAAAATCATTGTTTTTCGGCATTATTTTTTTCGGGCATAACAATTCCCTCCCACTTTTTTGTCGAAAAACAATGTCACTTTACATTCTCATATCACTGAAATTTACAGGTGCCACCGAATTTTTTCTCGAATTCGGAAACGGTTAATGCACATGGTTCGTTTTTTAGCACAGCACAAATTTACTGGTTCTTCTATAATCCATATATATAGAACATAGATGATATAGAACTTATATCCTGTGAAGCCTCTAAGTTGGTGATTTTTGACTTCAAAGTTAGAAAACCGTGAAAAATGTAGACCTGGCATACAAATCTCGCGTATCTTAGGTTGATACTTTGTCGATATGTTAAGAGAACAAAGTTCTCTCGAACAAATCGACAGTAGGATTACTATCATATTCTTTCTCAAGGAAAAACTCACTATATTCGGGAAAAGATATAGAATATCTTGATGCACCCTTGGATGTAAAAATTAAGCATGGAAAGTTGATGAAAAATATCCTGAAATTTACATAATTTACAAATTTTATTCAAATATTTTAATGAAAGTTTTTCTTTAAACAAATAAGCTACAGCACCCTTGGAGTGATCTTGTATCACTAAACTGCGCTTTACAAATTTTAATTATTATTATTATTAAGTAGAATTCTGTAGCAGAAGAAAAAAAAAGATAAAAGAAGGTCCAAAAATATTATAATAAAATATCTTCTGTTCAGAATCTATGTAAAGAGAGAGATGATGTTGCAGCCAAATACTCTATATCTAGAGTATTTGTTGCAGCTATAACGTTTGACATATTGCCAAATTTGCCATTGTCGAATATCCCTGTTTAGGATATTATAATAAATTATATTCATAATCATCAATTTTTTTTATTTAAAAATACCTTGTACATGTAAGTGTTCAAAAACTATGATATTATATTTTTAGTGGTTGATCTAATTCTGTGCAAATGGAAATAAATTAAGATATGTCCTTGGCCTGGGAAAATAAAGATGCGTCCTTAGCCTCAGGACATGAAGAAGTCCCCTTGGCCTCAGGGCTAGAAGTTATAATAACTACATCAGAATCAAAAATATTTCATTGCAGGATCTGTATGAAGACGTTTTCCTCTCCTAATGGTCAGCGACAGCATGAAGTAAAACAACATAATATTTCTTATATGCAGAAATCGAAAAAGCTTCACAAATGTAGAGTGTGCAGCCGTGTATACACTTCTTTAAGCAATCGTCACAGGCATGAACGCCATGAACTAGCGACGGGGAAAAATGAGTGATCCCGGTGATCCGTATTATTTGACCGGATCATTAAATTGAATCGGTGACTCACGGTTCACGTTGCCACAACGTTCCGTTCATGAACCAGACATCACTCTCACACTTTCTATCTCATATAAAATATATCGTTAGAATGCGATACACAGACCGACTCATCGATTCCGGATCATGTGTTCTCTTGCTCTAATCCACGTAAAGTATATAGATAGATTGCGATACGCAGACCGACTCATGGCAATCTTCGATTCACAACTAATTCATTATGGTTCATGAAGGTAATTATTCGGAATAGTATGTAAACGCCAATTTTGTTGATTTTTTGTCTATAGGTGGATAAAAATATACAGATTACGGGAAAAATAATCATTTTCCCGGGAAACGTCTAGAAAAATTAAAAAAAATAATATTAAAATACCAAAAATGTATGAAAAACTAAGCAAATAGTTGCTTTTTTGACATCTATGGGCGAATATTCAAACTAATTTTTAGTATAGAAACACGCGGCGAAAATCTGAAGTTAATGAAAATTCTATGAAATATCGAAAATTAGTATTGTTTAAAAAAATACAATGTTATATAATATTTAAATACTACTTAAATTTGAATTTTTTGACACTGATTGAAAACGAGAATTCCGGTGAGATTAAGTATATCGAAATTATTTTAGGTCATCAAAATGAAATATTGTATGCTTTGCGCGTGAGCAAAATGCATTATACATTGAGTGACAGTATGTAATGCAACTCGCTCACGCGAGTCGCAATAATAACTGCATACAAACCTAACCTAACCAATTTTTACCAAAAGTTTGCTTACAATAGGTTGGTTAGGTTTGTATTTAGTTATCATTGCGACTCGCGTGAGCGAATTGCATTATACATTGAGTGACAGTATGTAATGCAACTCGCTCACGCGAGTCGCAATAATAACTACATACAAACCTAACCTAACCAATTTTTACCAAAAGTTTGCTTATAATAGGTTGGTTAGGTTTGTATTTAATTATTATTGCGACTCGCTTGAGCGAGTTGCATTATACATTGAGTGACAGTATGTAATGCAACTCGCTCACGCGAGCCGCAATAATAACTACATACAAACCTAACCTAACCAATTTTTACCAAAAGTTTGCTTATAATAGGTTGGTTAGGTTTGTATTTAGTTATTATTGCGACTCGCGTGAGCGAGTTGCATTATACATTGAATGGAAATTGATTGTAACTCAACCTAACCAAATTAAAATAGTTGAAATGATATTCGCACGTAATATTATTATTTTTATGATATTACAATAATAACTCCATACATTCAAACTTTGTGTTTTAATTAAAGTTATTCATATAAATTCGGTGTTTAAATGAGAAATAGTTTTTGTAAACAAAGTATGGCAAAACTATTGTATTCGTTTCTATTCGCCGATAGATGTCAACAAAGTATGGCAAAACTATTGTATTCGTTTCTATTCGCCGATAGATGTCCCAAAACCACCAAATTGTATGGTATTCTCGATACATTTTTCCGTAAGTTTATTTAATTTTTAAAATTTTTCCTGTGCGTTTCCCGGGAAAATGAATATTTTTCCCGTAATCTGTATATTTTTATCTACCTATAGACAAAAAATTAACAAAATTGGCGATTACATACTATTCCGAATAATTACCATTATTTATGCCATCGATGTGGGTCATTTAAAGCTAAGTGTGAAGATGCACAGATAATATGGAAGTAAACTTTCAGTATATGAAGATGAAAACCGCCAACGACATCTTAAACTGACAGGCAGCGTAAAATGTTGATTTTTTTTTTTGCCCTGCAAGTATGACTGTCAGAGAGGGTGTTGTCGTTGAAGTGTTATTTGTGTCCACTCACATTGGGCATCAACATGAAGATGTGTATCTGCCAATATCTTTGCCGGAAAAAAATGAATTAGCTGGCCTAGTGGCAATTGGGGTACCAATTCCTACTATCATGGATAAAATTGCACTTACAGCATCACCAACAAAAAGACTTGCTTTAACAAAAGTGCAAGATTTGCGAAATATTAGAGAAAGTAATGGTATCAGATCAAGCACTGTCAGATGTTTTGACAATGTCATTTCAGTTGATAGCTGGGTCAAAGAAATGAACTGCACCAAGAAAGCAGTCCTATATTATTGTACAAGTTACCTGGTGAGACTCCACTGGAAGGTCAAAATCTCTGTAAAGAGGATTTTATCTTAGGTTTTATGAATGATGCCCAAGGGGAGATTTTTAAACTGTATGGACAGGATGTTGTACTTATCCGACTCAACACATTGGACTAATAAGTATAACATCCAGTTGACAAGCCTCTTTGTAAAAGACGATAATTGGGAAGGCTTTCCTATTGCCTTTTTATGGTCAAACCGGCAGATCGAGGATGTCTTTAAATTGTTTTTTTAAATCCATCAAACAATGATTGGGGACGGTAATTAAAACAAAAACATTTATGTCGGACGATTTCCCTGCATTCTATAATGCTTGGCGTACAGTATTTCCACCAGTAGATTACCATTTAATTTGTGACTGGCATGTGAAGAGATCTTTGAAACGAAATCTTACAAATGGTGTATCAAGGATTGGAGACGCAAATAAAAGAAACAATATTTTTCAAATAGTAAACGAAACAGACAAAATTACGTTTAAAAACTCTTAAAAATATATTTAAACGAATGGGAAAATGACCCCGAGTCGTTTGCTTATACTCAATACTTAAAAGATAATTACCTAAATCAAACAGAACAATTGGCCGCGTGCTACAGAGTTGGTACCAAAATAAATACAAATATGACTGTTGAACGGTAGCACTATGAATTAAAATACAATAGTGATCTGAAGGGTAAGTGCGGAGGAAGATTAGATGTAGCTATTCACAGTCTCATGAAATCCTTAAGGAAGAAACTGATGAATAGGCTTTCATCTATAACAAGAGGAAAACTAACAAAAAAAAATTCTCTACTAAGAAGTTCACATAAAACAGCAAGGTGTGCTTCAAAAGATGAGATTAATATAATATATTTGAAAGATGACATTTGGATTGTCTCTTCCTTCACTAAGCCGAATGAGGTTTATAAGGTGAAGAAGATATTATTAGAAAAAGACCATGTGTGTAACATAAAATGCGACTATTGTAAGACATTCATACATGAGTATCAATGTATATGCCCTGAGTCATCTATAAAATATAATATGTGCAAACATATCGCACTGCTAGATTAATACTGTATATAATTGCTAATTGGAAAAGCAAAATTGCTAAAAAAATTCGAAACACAGGTAAGGAAAACATATTGAGTTGTGAAAAACGAGTTTCTGCAAGGAAGATGAGTCCTCCGTGTGGAGATAAATGTCGATTAAACTGTCGTACAAAAATAGATCAGAACTTGAGACAAGACATTTTCAACAGTTACTGGACTTTGGCAGACTTGCACGAACAAAGACAATTTATAATAAGACATACTACACAAATTAAACCAAAATACAGATACTCATCCACTCAAAATTTCCGCAAATTGAATACCGCATTTTATTTCGAGGTAAACCATACTCATGTTAGAGTTTGCAAATTATTTTTTAAAAATACTCTCGCCATAAATGACAGACCAATTGCTACAGCGCTATTAAAAAAACAGAGACTGGTTTTGTACAGAATGAATTGCGCAGGAAACATGGTAATCATCGTACTGTGGATGCAGAAATATATATGCTAGTGTGAAAACTTTTATTAATATCATACCACGAATCGAATCTCATTACCTTAGATCTCAGACATCACGAGAATACATTCAGTGTGACAAGTCATTAGCAGACTTATATCGGGACTATAAAGAAATTTGTACGAAAGAAAAACTACCATTTGCGTCTGCATCTACTTTTAATCGCATTTTTAATAAAGACTTCAATATTTCATTCCACATACCAAAGAAAGATCAATGTGATCTATGTGAAAGTTTTATCAATGCTGACGAAGAAGGAAAACAAAAAATTATTGAAAAATACGAAAATCACTTAAAAGAAAAAGAATATTCCAGAAGAGAGAAAGAAAAACACAAGAGTAGGGTCGATAACACAATTGTTGCTGTGTACGACTTACAGGCTGTAATGCCGATACCAAAGGGGCAAGTTTCAGTATTTTATTACAAAAGTAGAATTAATTGTTTTAACTTTACTGTGAGCGACTTACATGCTAAAAACGTTGAATGTTACTTCTGGAATGAAAT